>CM052811.1:56990670-57035041 GCA_028533885.1 Nasua narica
GATTATATAACAGAGTAAAAATCTAATACTTTGTGCTAGGTACTGTTTTAAGGGCTCTACGTATATTAATAATGATTCTGATTCCATTTGGTAGGTTTAGTAACTGAAGCATGAAGAGATTTACCAGTTTGCCTAAGGTCACATATATTAGTAAGGTATGTACTCTAGTTCCGGACTCTATACTTCTGAGAGACTGAATATGTAAATGGATGAGGAGACCATATATAAAAATAACAGCTCTGACCGACAACTTACAGCAAGCTGTCGCCGAAACTGACTTGTTATCTACAATAACCAGACTAAGAAGCCAGCTTGCTATAAATGAGATTTGTAGGAAGTCACACTACTATCTTTAGGAGCAATCCAGGAAGTCAAACGGTAACCCCTACAACAATCAGCCCCAAATGGCTATGACTTGACAACTTTCCCAATCTTTGTTCCAACTTCAAATTGAGAACCATCCAGAGGAAGCCAAGTATGTCCACTCACCACTCACATAGGATGCCCTGCTTTTACTTAGTGCACATACAGCTTCCCCACTCCAACAACCTCCGAACAAGGCACATGTGAAGCCTTCCTGATTTGTCCCCGTTAGGCTTTCCCATTTCTCTGCCTGTCTCTGAGTCTCTGCCAAAATACAAGTGGTAGTGGCTGACTCCCTTGCTAGAGCAAACTCCCAATTAACAGCTTTTGCTTTTCTCATTTGCTTTTCCATATAACCAGAACGATATCCATTATATCTAATGTAATTTAATTTGTGCATATCTAACATAGATATAAAGACTGTAGTTAAAACTGCTGAAAGACCAATAATCAACTCTTTTCAGTAGTTAATTTTGGTAATATGGCCCCACTAATATTGGGCAGTTAGAGAAGTTTATGGATAGATCTACAGAAAATCCTAGTTAATGATAATCATAATAGTAATAAAAAAGTACAAGTCAATAAGAACAATGATAATAATTATAAAAATACCTATTTTATTAAGTACTTATAAACACAACACACATTAGTTAAAAGATTACTTTAGATTAATTTGTGCCATGCTCAAATTAATCATATGCGCTGATTACTAGGATATTTCCATTTCACAGGGAAACTGAGACTTAACGAGTTAAGAAACTTGCTAATACCCACATTGTTTAGATATTACACAAACACAATTTAATTTTGGCAGCTTAACTCCTAAATTTAACTGCATTTATGTTTAGTTCAATGGCTGGCACACAGTGGGAATTCAACTTAATAGAAAATAAAAAGAATGGATTAATTATTAATTACCAAGATTTAGTAAAACCTGCACTAACCCTAAAAACCTATTCGCCAAGCTCCTTGCAGCTTATTTGTCTTCCTCAGCAGCATTTTTTCTGCGTATATATATACATATACATATATATCTATGATAAATAATAGATATAAATATATGTAATTATATAAAGTATATATATTATATATAACTGCATTTCACATTTATATCTTAAAAGCATACTATCATTTTTGCCTTCTATCAAGGTTTTAATTTAACTGTGTGCATGCTATGAACACTGTTAATGCTGAGGAGAAGCAGACCCAGGATTCTGCAACTACCCAATTTCCTATGAGCCCAGTAAATAAACCAGTAACTGTTGGTAGCAGTAGCTCTGGCCCCTAACCTCACCAAATTCAAAGATCTATAATTTCCCTGTAAGCCACCATCGAATCTTGGCTGAGTACTACATACGTGAAAAATTATGGTTAGGAGGTGACTTCCTGACAATCGGGTCTCATGAGAATACTCTTAACAAAGAAATGTTGGAAATAACCTGTTTTGCAATTCTTTAGCACGACAGTGAAGGGGATTGTGACCTTGACATGCATATGTCAGAAGGCAATCCATTTCCCTCAAAAGTCTTGAGATTCATTGTAAAACAACAAAGAAATTACAATACAATGAAATACAATACAGTGAGTTAAAACTCACAATAAATTTCACTAATACCAAAGCAATGATATGAAGAATCTATTCAAGTTAAAAAATATTTAAAGATTATATATATATATATATATATATATATATATATATATATATGCAAGAAGGTAACATTTGCAATAATGAAAAATGGCTCTAGGTTTAAGTAAAGGCAAGGAAGAAGAGAACATTCCAGTGTGGAGGCATAGTGTGACCAAGGACAGAGTAGCAGGAAAAAGACAGATGTGTAGAGGTGCATCACTAGATCAGTCCAGTAGAAAAAAAAAGAGTATTTATGCAAGGGAACAGTGGCTTTCCTTTCTGTTATTCCTTCAATGTACATGAAGAATGTCTGACCTTTAGTGGAACATCAAAGAGTAATGGGAAATAACACAAGTGCTTATTTTGCAACCAGAACTTCCAAATGGCAATTCTGCAATTTACATTTTTAGAGGATGAGTTATCATGACTAAATGCCATTTTTCTTCATATGTGATGATGTCTCTTCATGTGACAACACGACATTTTATAAATAACACGTTGTACCATCCTGCACTCTTCCGAAGGAAATTTGCTTGCTGTCCACCCCACTCCTTCCTTGGTATCTCACTGTTTTACCCTCAATAAATCATGTACTATTCCAACGAATTATGCTCACAACTTTTTGTCTTTGCCCCAAAAAGGCCATGAATAAATGACATCTGTCTAGTAGACCAGTGAACCCCAGTCCTCTTTTCTGAAGACTTACCGCGAGGCTCACAGCCCATATTATCATGGAACCGGGAGGATTTTATTCTACCTTTCTGCCATTTGTTAACACACTGAGATTATCCCTTTATTAGCCTCCTTTCCTCCCTTTTTTTCCTATGTGGGTTATGATATTTCTCACATCAAGCATCCCCTGTCATTATCTCCAGTTTTGTTATCTGGATATATTCTCTGTCACTTGTACGTACGCAGCCCGGGTATGGGAATATCTATGAGCTATTTCCATAGATCTGACAGTGGGCAGTTCAAGTGCTTCCCTCAGAGAACAAACAGGAGAACCAAACTAGAAGTGGCCTCCTCCATTCATACAGACTGTAAGACAGAATGGCCTGATAATTCGGGGGGCCTGTTTACCATGGCCTATAGTTTCACTCCACAGTTGTGACTGGCTACCTGTTTTCAGAAGGCCTTGTGCTAGGTACTGTAGAGAGTACGAGGAGAGCAAAGATATTGTTCTTGACATCAAAACGGTCTAACATATAAAATCAGATCCTAATAATGTCAAAGAGTGATGAGTATTCTAAGAAAAGTAGAGAAAAGGGGCAATGGGAGTTCAAATAAGAGAAGGAATACTTCTTACTGGGCAAGGGTCAATCATGCTTTCTTAAAAAAAAAAATGCAAAAAAAAAAAATGCAATAATTTCTTTCTGTCCTAGCAGTTAGACAGGCAGCACATTACAATAAACCTACACATCTAGGTACTTAGAGCTATAGAGAATTGGTCAGTATCATCTGTCACAATCAAACCTTATTTTTTCCTTCCTAGAAACGGTCCTGTTTATGTTCGCTGTACCTGATCCGAAGAAGCTCAAGCAAATACAAATCAGCAATATAAAATAACCTGCTTGATTAAGTTAATTTCAAGGTTTCATTTCCGCTCATATTGCCTACAACCATTTTATTCATTGTGATAACTGCATAAAAATAACCTAAAAAATAGCTGGGTAAGTAACAGCGCCAAAAATTCCTTTCCACTACACCATTCTTGTTCTCTCATTTCATCATAAATCTTAAATTTGCCTTCAGACTCTAACAGCACTTTAGTGAGCATGAACTGTGATTATAATTGTGAAAGTAACTGGAAAAGAAAACATCAGCTTGCTAGATGTGGTATTCTAAAATAGAAATACTTAGGGATCGGGGAATCTCCAACATGGAAATGCAAAGATTCTGTTACTTCTTTGTTGCATTAAATTGTATGTCTGTATTATTAAGTAACCTGTATTTTTCCATTGCACGTTTTTGAATACAGGGAAGGTAATTAGCCTTTTAATAGCTCTAATATTAGATGTTGAACTGCCCTTTTTCATATTATTTTAATTTGTTCAACATGTATTGGGATACTGACAATAAGAGTTTGAATTATAATTTACATAGACCATGATCTGCTTGTAAGAGAGAACTCTATCTGCAACAAAACATTATAATTTTAAAACGTATATATATTGCTGAGTAGAATACCTGTGGTTCACCCAAAATGATCATCTTAAACAAAAACTTACTACCATTTCATACATTATTAAAAATATCACCCAATATGCAAAATTTAATTTTTTCTTTCTTTTGAGTATTATTAAGACCTAATTAACACGTTTAAGGTTTACAATGTGTTGATTGGATATGCTTATATATGGCAAATTACCACAATAACATTAGCTAACACCTGCATCATGTTAAAGAATTACCTTTCTTTTTTGCAATAAGAACATTTAAAATCTACTTTCTTAGCCACTTTCAATATGTAATACAGTATTATTAACTATAATCACTATGCTGTACATTAGATCCCTAGAACTTATTCATATAACTGGAAGTGGGTACTCCAACTAATGTGTCCTCTTCCTCCCTGTCTGCCAGCTCCTGGTAACCATTATTCTAGTCTCTGTTTCTCGGAGTTTAGCTTTTTAAAATTCCACGTAAAAGTAGTATTATACACAACTGTCTTTCTCTGTCTGACTCATTTCACTTACTATAATAACCTCAAGATCTATCCATGTTGTCTATAGCAGGTGCTTCCTCATGGCTGAATAACATTCTGTTTATATATGGTAGCTCAGATATCTCTTCAAGAACCTGTTTTTATTTGTTTTGAATATATGCCTAGAAGTGGGACTGATAGGTCATATTGTAATTCTATTTTTAATATTTTGAGGAACCCCCATACCATTTTCCATAGCGGCTGTACCAACTAACATTCCCACCAACAGTGCTATCTAAATAGACTCTTTCCTCATCAAACCTTTAGTTATTAATTTTAGCATCCATCAATGGTTCTTGCCTGAATCATCTGTTTTTAGTATTTTTACTATGATAGTGGCTAAGTGGTGACTTTCTTCTCCATTTATCAATTGCCATTTTATATTAAAAAAGACTTTTTCTTCATTTCTCTATTTCTTTAATTCTACCAGAATGGATTCATGGACTCATCTTGATTCAGTGAATTCTATTTTGTGTGATCGTGGAAATGCACCATTCAGATATTTAACAAGGATCCGTTCTGAGGATGTGGATGTCTGCCAGCCTCCTGTTGCTGTACCTTCAGATCCCGTACATGTTCATGCCAAAGCCATGCTCTCATGTGAATGCTGTTCCTGGTCAATACTAGGCATGGCAGAGATACTCCAGTTGGGCCATATACACCAAATACTAGCTTCCTGTAAATAAACAATCTTCTCTTAGGCTGGACATCAGCCTGAACAAGACTTTCTCAGAACCGCACTGTAATCTGAGAAATTCCCTTCTCCTTCCTTCCATCTCCCCTTCATAGGAATCAGTTTCCCATTGCATACTAGGCTCTCCCTGCCTATTTGTGCTCTCTCTCTCCCTTATCCTTCATAAGCACTTCCCCCAATAAACTATTGCACTACTAATCCTGTCTTACTGTTTGTTGGGAGACATATTCTGTTACTATGATTGTTCGTTCTGATGTTCTAATTATCCCAGTTTTGGCCAGTGGGAAAGATTAAAAGAAGAAAGAATGTGATCAGCCTGGAGACTAGAACCAAGCCATGTGCTAGATTTAGGGTATATTTTGATCTGTTAGAAGAAATTGTAAACCAAAATTTTAAAGGAAGAAAAAAAACCCTCTATGTATACAAAAAGTAAGGTTAAATACAATGAGGGGATAAAATATGAATGTAACAGTGAAAATTATAAAAGATTTTTAAAAAGGTATTGATAAGATACTAGTTCAAAAATGTTAAAATAGGAAAGAGGAAAAATAAATAAAATAAGAAAAGAATAAAATTAAGAGAATTTAGTCTGAAGACTAAAGGATCATGGGGAAAAAAAGCCATGAATTCTTTGTGTTGCTTTTTCCTAGGGAGATGTTTCAAGAGGGCTTCTATGTCCTCTTCTCTTTATCTTTTTGTTTAGACACAATTCAGATTCGCACAGAAATTCAAAAAATAATATAGAGTTCCTGTTGTAGGGCCTTCACTCAGCTTCCTTCAATGATGACATATTCCATAACCATAGAACAATTATCAAGATTGGAATACTGGCAGTCCAGTACTACATATACCACATACCTTCTTCAGATGATATTTGTTTGCCCATACATTAATTTATGTGTGTGTGTGTGTGTGTGTGAAGTTCTATGAAATATGGATTTGTTTAATCACAACCACAATAAGGATCGAGAACTGTTTGATCAGCCCAAAGAAACTCCCTTGGGCTATGCCTTTGCAGTTATATCTTTCTCCAACAACCCTGACCCCTGGAAACCAACGATATTTTCTCCATCACTCTAATGTTGCTATTTGATATTACAAAAATTGAATCACACAGTATGCAGCCTTTTGAGATTTGATTTTTTTTTCATTTATATAATGCCCATGAGCTCCATCTAAGTAGCTGCATATATCAACAATTCTTCCCTCTTAATCATTGAGTAGTATTCCCCTGGATGGGAATGCCATATTTTGTTTATCCATTCACCCACTGGAGGGCATTCATGTTGTCTCTAGTTGGGTACTATTTCAAATAAAGCTGCTTTGAACATTCGCTTGCAGGTTTCTGATATGTGTTCTTAAGTTTTCATTTTTATTGAGTAACAACCAAGGAATCATATGGCAATATGCTAAGCATATGTTTAACTTTATAAGAAAATGTGAATCTATTTTCCCCATCTTTAAATTGTTTTTTTTAATCCTTTTCTCAGTGATCTGGAGGAACACTTCCTATAGTCTATATTATTCTGTATTCTGCTCATTTGGTAATCAGGTTTTGCAAATATCTTCTAACTGGTGACTTTTTCTTTTCACTTGTTAAATGGTGTATTTTGATGGACTAAGACAATTAATATACTTACACTCACCACTTTTTATTCATGTTTTGTGTTTTTTCTGTCTTGGTTAAGAAATTCTTTTCAACCCTTAAATCATAAAGATATTTCGGTAAATTATATTCTAAGATTTACGTTTAGGTTATGCAATTGCTTTAATTTTTTTAATATTTAAAAAAATTTATTTACTGATTGATGTGAGAGAGATTGATGGGGGGAGGAGATGGAGGAGGACAAGCAGACTACGCACTGAGTGCAAAGCCCAACACAGAGCTCGATCCTGTGACCCTGACATCAAGGCCTTGAGCCAAAATCAGAAGTCAGATGCTTAAGTGACTGAGCCAACCAGGTGCCCCTACACAATAACTTTAAACTGATTCTGGGTATTGTATAAAATCAGGATCAAATTTTATTTTACTTCTATGTCTTATTTTGTTCTACAACAATTTCCAAAATCCTTTCTCCATTCAACTGCAAGGCCACTTATTTCATAGATCATTTCCACACATGTGAGAGCATGCTTTTGGGCCTTCTATCAATACTCCCACTATTCATTAAAATAGTTTTACAATAAGATTTATTATAAAACAAGTCCTCTTACTCTATTCTTCAGGAATGTCTTGTTATTCTTGGCTTTTTTAAAATATATATATATATATTAATTTTAGAATCAGCTTGTCTAATTTCATTAAAATCCCTGTCAGGATTTCTTTGGACTCTTATTGAACATATAGATTAATGAGAATAACTACTTCTATGATATGGAAGCTATTAATGAACATATTTCTTTTTTATGTAGGTCATCTCTAATGTCTTTCAATAAAGTTTTATAATTTTCTGCATAAAAATCATGAGCATCTTTATACTTATAATTTTTTACTTGATGCTGCTAAAAATGATAGATATGCTTCTAATGTTTATATTATTATGATTTTGCTGTAGGATTTGTAAATACCCTTTACTACAAAAAGAAAATTTCTCTTGGTATCCTTCTAACTTTATTTTTTCTTTTTTAAACACATGAATTGGTGTTCAGTTCTATTGGATTTTTTTTTTTTTTTGGTTGCAAATATTGCAATGATCATGTTGATTTTATATTTTAATCTGTTTATATGATAAACTACATAAATAGATACTTAAATCTAAATTCAACCCTTTGGGGCACCTGGGTGGCTCAGTTGGTTAAGGGTCAGCCTTTGGCTTAGGTCATGATGCCAGGGTTCTGGGACTGAGACCTGCATCAGGCTCCCTGCTCAGCAGGTACTCTGCTTCTCCCTCTCCTTCTGCTACCTTCCTCTGCTAGTGCTCTTACTCTGTCAAATAAAATAAAATGTTAAAAAAACTAAATAAACTCAACTCTTCATTTCCAGGATAAAACCCACATAGTTTTAAAATGTATTTCTTGATAAAGTACCTAATATTTTCTTTGGGAGTTTTGTTTCAATATCCAAGAATGACATTGGTCTGAATTTTCTTTTTTAGTAAGTTCTTTTGTGTTTTGGTTTCAATGTTATATTAGCCTCAGATAAAATTAAATTCTCCCTCTCAGTCTCATCTAACTACACTTTACAAAGGTTTATTATTGCATGTTGACCCCTGTCCTTACTTTTTTTAGAGCAGTTACTTTAGAAAGGTACAATCATAAATTCTATTCCTGCCCCTTTGAGCTGTAAATTCTCTACAACCCCAAAATGTCTTTTTTAAGAACCTGAGATGGATCACTTTGAAACAAAATAAATAATAAGCTTATGTTAATATTTCTTTAGTCATCCAGCATGGTACTGGCACAAAAAAAAAGACACACAGACCAGTGGAACAGAGTAGAGAGTCCAGATATGGACCCACAACTTGATGGTCAAATAATCTTCGAGGAAGCAGGAAAAAATATCCAGCGGAAAAAAGATAGTCTCTTCGACAAATGCTGGGTGCATTTGTTGTTGTTCAACAAATGTGGGTGCTGGGAACATTGGACAACTATGTGTACGAGAATGAAACTCGACCATTCTCTTACACCATACACAAAGGTAAACTCGAAATCGATAAAAGACCTCAACGTGAGGCAGTAATCTGTCAAAATCCTAGAAGAGAACATAAGCAGTAACCTCTTCGACATCAGCCACAGCAAGGTCTTTCAAGACTTGTCTCCAAAGGCAAGGGAAACAAAAGGGAAGATCAACTTTTGGGACTTTATCAAGATAAAAAGCTCCTGCAGAGCTAAGGAAACAGTCAACAAAACAAACAGGCAACCCACTGAATGGGAGAAGATATTTGCAAATGACACTACAGACAAAGGTCTGATATCTAAGATCTACAAAAAACTCCTCAAACTCAACACTCAAAAAACAGATAATCATGTCAAAAAATGGGCAGAAGACATGAACAGACACTTCTCCAGCGAAGACATACAAATGGCTAACAGACACATGAAAAAATGTTCGTCATCATTAACCATCAGGGAGATTCAAATCAAAACTACATTGAGATACCACCTTACATGAGTTAGAATGGCCGAAATCAACAAGACAGTAAACAACAAATGCTGGAGAGGATGTGGAGAAAGGGGAACTCTCTTACACTGTTGGTGGGAATGCAAGTTGGTGCAGCCACTTTGGATTTAAATTAATTAATAAAATTAAATTAATAAAATAAAATTAAAATTAAATTACTTTTGCTAATAAAATTTTAAAGATCTAAAAAAATAAAAGAAAAAAATTAAAATAAAAATAAACTAGTGCTATTTTTTTGTTCTAAAAAAATATTTCTTTAGTCATTAATTTTCAACATTTAGAGATAACCTGTGTAAACTCCCCAGTACCATATACTCATATGACCTTTCTGGTCTCCTCAAAAAAGTTGTATCAATTTTGGAAAGGTAAAACTTTTGAAACTATCCCACTATTCCATCTTGTCTGGTTGCTTTATATATCTTGTGCACAATGTGCAGATGAAATTGTCTTCTCTTTACCTTCATCCTGGGAATTCCTCTACCCAATCATCTGTACTGGGGACCCTGACTCTTGGGACCTGTACAATTTTCGTCCTGGACTTGCACTATCTCTGCCAAAGGTGTAGCCACAGCAACTTCAATTGGGAAAATTTTATCTTCTGTAATTTCTTTAGAGAAAGGTTTCTTCAAATAAAGAAGAAACCAATTCTAATATTCCCTATTGACCTATGAAATAAGATTAAGGAGAATTTCATTTGCACATCTTACTGAGGGCCTGCCATCATATATTAGCTCATTAGCCATCCATTGTTTCCCTCTGTTATGGAGATGGGTACGTCAGACCCATCTGGGTTTCAAATGATCATTTCCTCCTTTAACTCACCCCAGTTCTCACTTTAATCACAACTATAAGATGAGATTGTGCAAAGATAGAAATAAAGGTGAGGGGTGCTTCGTTGGCTCAGTCAGTTAAGCATCTGACTCTTGATTTTGAAGTCATTACTTCAGGGTCATGGGATCGAGCCCCACTTTGGGCTCTGTGCTGTGCAGATTCTGCTTCAGATTCTCTCTCATCCTTTCTCTCTCTCTACCCCTCCCCTCACTCTATCTTTCCAAAATAAATAAAACATTTTAAAATATTTAAAAAATCAATAAAAAATGAAAAAAAAAAAAAGGGCACCTGGGTGGCTCAATTGGTTAAGCATCTGCCTTTGCCTCAGGTCATGATCCCAGGGTCTGGGGATCCAGCCCCAAGTCCGGCTCTGCTCAGAGGAGAGCCTATTTTTCCCTCTCCCTCTGCCTGCCACTCTACCTGCTTGTTCTCTCTCTCTCCCCCTCTCTGTCAAATAAATAAATAAAATCTTAAGAAAAAAATTCCAGTGAGTTTTAGGAGCCAAACAAAGAAAACTCCTACAAGTATTAGTGTTGTCTATAAACACTGTTAGGGTAATATATACTAATGCTGATTTTCTCAAGGCCTTCACTGATAAATACATTAAAGTGTACATATACATATTATTTTTTAATAAAAATGACTATTTCTATAGCTTAAAAGATATTAGTGAATTTACTCCTCAGTCCCTAGAAAGGCCGAGAAACACGTTATTATTAAACAAGCATTCTCGTTTTGTTCACGTCTCTCCCCTAATGCCCTGTACTTCTTTGGCAATGAAATTGGTGGTATTTTTGGAAGCCTGAATAGGTCCAATAAAAGAGAATTTACTGGGCCCACTTCTCCCACTAAATAATAATTTTCTCAGAGATGAGTGAATTAAGAATGAGAAACTAAGTTGATCATCCACCTTTGTTTTTATATATATATTGGTTTTGGTGGAGGAATAAGAAATATCTAAATGGCTTTTTGATCTGCCTCCCCTTATTTAGGTGATAAATTCATACCATCTACATGATGATGTGTCACCTAAAAAATGTACAGTAACTTCACTTTATGAAGGAGAGGAAGACATAAACACACACACACACACACAAATGTACAGACACAAACACACCCAGATCTTAAGTTAGTCAAAACTTGTAAAGTCAAAAATGAAGAACATAATTTAACAGAATTTTTCATCAGGTGGAGATTATAGTTACAAGAGCCACAGATGTTCACTTAATTTAGTAAGAACAATCATTTTACAGTAATCTTTCTACTCCTCTCCTAAAATTTTGTAATTTTTTAAAACGATTTTATTTATTTGAGAGAGAGAGAGAGAATGAGGGAGAGGTAGACTCCCCCCGGAGCTGGGAGCGCGATGTGGGACTCGATCCCAAGACTCTGGGATCATGACCTGAACCGAAGGCAGTGGCTTAACCAACTGAGCCACCCAGGCACCCAAAATTTCATAATTTTTAAACATCTGTTAATGTCCCTGCATTTAATAGCCTAATCTCAGTTTTACAAAGAAAATGTCCTTTTTTACCAAAAGTGAAATTAAGTTCAGAGGTAAACAGAAATATATCCACATCACATTCCATTTGTCTTTATGAAAAGATAGCATTTTCTAAGCTATTACTATGACTTTGGCCACTAAGAAATGTTACATTTATGTCCTGCTTTAAATCTGCAATCAGTCTCTCCCATCTGTCAAAGTTTTATAGCTACTAAAAGATAAAGATTCTGTTGCTATGGTAATTATTCTATTACCTAGGTGATAGTGTTCGAATGATGTCATTGTTAGTGATCTAACTCATAAAACATTTTTCAGTTTTAGTATACGTAGACAGGGGGAGAAAATTACTAGTGATACAAAATCAAGAGGCCAGAAGAATGCTGCTCTTCTTCATGAACAGGGAACTTACAAATGAGAATTATAAGGTGAATGCTTAAATGAATTTCTCCAATTATCTGTGCTTTTAGTTGGGTCAATACCCTCATCAGCATTTTACAAAGCTGAATGAAAAAAAACAAAGATTTTGTGTGTAGATAAACATAAAAAGAAAGCAAGGTGTTGTAGGGGTAGAATGGTGGAAATGGCATCCTACTGAAAAAAAAAAACATGCTTCCTTAACTCTCTTCAAATGAACCTCAGGCTTTATCATTCCTAAGGGGGAAAATGCTATGTGCTTTCATTTTGGTGCCATGATCTATTCCTTAACCAGTGAGCTGTGTACAAAGAAATACAGAGAAGGACATAAAGAAGGAAAGGGAAATAGGAAATTGGATGGAGAAGACAGCAGAAAAGACGAGAAATTGGGTTGCAGCTCACTGTTCAGATTATGATAAACGAATGATTAGGGGAAAAAAAAAGAAGAGGTAGCAAGAAGGGTGGATAAGAGCTTGAAAACTTTTCCAGCTCCAGCTGGACTTATCAAGAGGTAACTTCCCTGTGTCAATGTTATTTCCGTCTCATTTAAAGGACAAAGACATATAGCATGCCACCCTCCAAAATTGCCTACCAGGTGACAGAGAAGATATCCTTTGAGCTCAGAGGATGCTATAGCCATCCACACTCTAATGACTCCAGGTGAATTATCATCCATCAAAGAAAAATCAAACCAGTATCTCCTTTTAAAGGTGGTAAAGCAATTCTTCAATTCTTTCTCTTTTCTTCTTCTTGTGTCCTATCCTGTATATTAGCCTACCGTATTCCCTCATTCTGTAAGAGTTGAATTATGAAGCTTTAAGAGAATGGAAAAATCCTAGCAGTCAGTTTTATAGGTAAGGCAAAGGTTCAGAGAGTTTCCTTGCCTGATGCAATGATAGAAACTCAGAGTTGGAAGAAAAATGTATACCACTTAGTAGTCTCATACCAATTCAAGCGCTGACTGCTTACCAACTTCCTTTAGTCTCTTGCTTTGACACCTCCAAGTGGAAGAATTCACTACAGCTGGAGGCAGTACATTACATTTTGGCCAAGTCGACATAATTCACTGAGGGCAAAAAAATGTACATATAAACCTGTGAAAACCTAATGTGTTAGTCTCCCCCAAAACTAGAATTTTTTAGCGGGATACTAAAGAGAGCAAAATTGTTTCCGAAGCTCACATGGCAGAATTCCAGACAGCATGATATTTGGGCTGGTGTTTAAAGGATGGGTTTGGAGAAGAGTGAACTCAACTGGAGAACCCACAAATGACACCACTGTGGCCACTGCTCTCCTTATTCATATGTAAGGCTAGGTTGGATTTATTTTTTATTTTTTATTTTTTTGCTCTTTTGGGATGTGCTTACATTGCGTGCATGTGCATTTTCTGACAACAGTATGAATAAGGTAGAATAAAATAATGATGAGCAACAAGCTCAACTAGGGAAACGACAGCTGCTGAGGCATCACCTCACTTTGTGCACATTGGTAATGGACCCATTAATTATGGTATTTTAGGGAACTCCCAGAGCAAACATAAAAGCCATTCTGTGATTAATAATTTGTCTTTCTTCAATTAACAGTTTTCATGTGTCTTGTTCTTAGTATGTATTACACAACCTGACATTGCACCTAGGAGGGAGTTTTTTTTTTTTTATAAGAAAATGTGGTATGTGAATAATATTACCCTGTTGGTTTTAGACAGGTTTCTTTCTAACAGGTTTCTTTCTTTTCCCCAAGGAACGGGGGAGGAAATAACAAAGGCTGGTATATAAGTGTCTAAAACCCAAAATAACTTGTCAGATTAAACCACCAACATCATAAATCAAGCTCATTAACAGCAACTGATAAAGCTTATCTGTCTCACATCACCAGGGAAGCACTTGTTAGCAGGGCCTTTGCAGACAGAATTTTCAGTAGATATCATCATTAGAACTCAGTAAAATAGCCATCCACAGGAACAGCTTGCAGCCCTAGCTTCCATATCATAATTACAGAAATGATTACAGTAGCAAATATTAAAAACAGTGCAGTTATGCATAATTTCTACAACATGCAATCTAATTTACCAGCAGTAAAAACAGTAATAAAAGCATTGCCCAGTGATGGGACAAAGCAATTTTCAGTCAAGATGCCTAAAAATAACATAAGTTTTCTTACGGCTGGATTCATTGTTAACATGGTTTGCTTAGCATCCTGCTTGAGGGAGCTTAATCTAAACTAGGGCAATAACCATGTTAGCTAATGCATGATACTAATAGACTTTTCACCCAAAATAATAGGACTTCTGGCTTCCCCTGGATAGCTACAGCTTTGGAAAAGGACATCCATGGAGGAGAATAAAATCTCAGAAGACAGGGACCACTTCCTTTAGCTAAAGAACAAAATTATCCATTTACTTGAACATGATCTTGTTTCTTATTCCCCTGAACCCCCATTTCCTTCCCTGGTGTTCATGCTTCTTTAAGCACTCACCTGTCTCCACTTCACCTACTTGTTTGTATCCATACCAATGTCCCCTATTAATTTAAGCTCTTGGATGGAAGAGACTATAACTGATTCACGTTCTTAATCTCTCCCTCCCCAGGGAATCCATCCCTGTGCTAAGCACAAAGTAAATGATATACAAGTTTGTCAAATTAAATTGATGGACCTGAGATGTCAAGTTATGCAATATAAATCAAACATCACTCAGAAACGTCACAATAGAGAAGACATAACCTGCAATATCTGAGCCTTGGCAGGATTGAGTTTGTTCATTTAAAGCAGTAATTTTCAACCCTGGTTGTTCATTATATCATCTGTAAGACTTTAAGAAAAACCTAGTTGCTAGGTACTACTCCAGATCATTTTTAA
Organism: Nasua narica; assembly: GCA_028533885.1. Taxonomy (NCBI): domain Eukaryota; kingdom Metazoa; phylum Chordata; class Mammalia; order Carnivora; family Procyonidae; genus Nasua; species Nasua narica. The sequence continues at coordinate 57,005,784 of CM052811.1, forward strand.
ACCAGAATTTCTAACAGTGGGATCTGGGCATAGGGATTTTTAAATCTTCCCCAGAAAGAGTCAGGGTTGAGTCTCACTGATTTAGAAGGTATGAGTAAACATACACTGAGTTTAAGCATGGAAAATACCTGATTTAATAGAGATAAAGAACTGACTCTTTGCTGTATGTGCTTGGATATGTACTTCATTCTTGGGGCTACTTCAGTTTCTCTATAAAATGAAGGGTATTAATTATACATACAATAATCCCTGAAATATTTTTCATAACAAAATTACATAAATACACAACAGTGCTAATGCCAACACCACCAGGCCAGTGAGTCAGTTACAAGTCAACGTCCAATAGTGGAGAAGAGAAGTTTGCATTCTTTACCAACTCTCTAAGTCATAACTTCTCTTTGGACAAGAACGATAGGACAGGATAACCTTTGTGGTTTGTTCCTAGAATATAAGATAAGCAATGGAAAAACGGTATTTTCAAAAAGCATGGTGGTTCAGACCTTGATTATTAAATAATCTCCAACACAAGAAACTAGAACTCTTTGGAGAAATGGCTAACTCTAGGGCAAGGGAAGAAATTATACATGCAGAGCTTGGAGCATCCTGTAGGGTCAGAAAGTAATGAATTAGTTTTCAAAAAGCAAAATGATGTGGGCATGCTAAAGGGAACAGAAGCCAACTGAAAGGGTCCCCAATGGCCGAAGGTGAAACAATTGGATCAACAAAATAAAACAGTATTGGATTATAACCCAAAGTATAAAATAAATATCCATGATCCACACAGATATAAATATTTGAACAAATAAATAAATAGGAGTGGAAAGACAAATCTCCTTTACTGAAGAGTTGGGACTAATAAATATAGGTATTTCTTCCTCCGGGAGGTGGGGCATAACTTACCTTATGTTGGATGTGAGCTACACTTAATGACTCCTTCCAGAAAACAGAGTTTGGAAAGGAAAAATAATCAGTTGGGACACCTGGGTGGTTCAATCAGTTGAGCATCTGACTCTCAGTTTCAGGTCATGATATTGGGATCCTAAGATTGGGTCTCCTGTCAGGCTCCATACCTGACATAGGGTCTGCTTGGGATTCTTTATCCCTCCTCCTTTGCTCCTCCCCCTGCCTGTCCTCACTCTCTCTAAAACAAATTAATTAAATCTTTAAAATAATAATAATAATTATAGTGGAGAAACATGGCAGACATTACCTTGACAAAATGATCATGGTTAACATCATCAGTGATGGCTCATGTTGCTATTATATATCCCCTGATAGGATACCACAAAAAGGACACTTCACTTCTATGGTCTTCTTTTCCCAAACCCATAACTGATCATGAGAGAAACATCAGACCCAAACTAGAGGATATTCTAGAAAATACCTTAATAATACTCCTCAAAATGGTCGAGTTCATACAAAATAGGAATGACTGAGCAACTGCCACCGAGTAGAGGACACGTGATAATTAAATATTCTGGAATACTGAATTGTATCCGAGAACAGAAAACAGACATTTCTGGAGAAACTAGTGAAATATGAGTAAAGTCTATAATCGAGTTAATAGCAGTACGCCAATGTTAATTTCATAATTTTTGCAAATATATCATGGTTAATATAAAGTATGAGCTTTAGGAAAACTGGGTGATGGATACATGGAAGCTCTCGATACTATCTTCATAACTTTTATGTAAACCTAAAAATATTCTGAAGTTTATTAAAAATCATACACAAAGCATGTGTTGGCATAAAAAGAAAATATAACTATGAAAATGACATCTTTTGATTAAAGGTATTTAAAATGTTTTGAGTTCACTAAAAAAGCTCACTACTATTCCCTTGTTAGCTTGGTCAATAATGTAATATATATTATATAAAATATATTAATATATTCACATTTAATGTATTATGTATTCAACTTCAGTAACTTGCATTTCTCATTAAATAAGTCTAGACTTAAAAGCTCCAGATTGAATGAGCCAAGTGTACATTGTACTTGATATGGTAAGAGAATGCCTTCCCTGCACTACTTATCCTTTTACGGGAGGGACATTTCCTCATTTTAAAATTAACCATGTTAGGTGCATCTAATCAAAAGGCCAGAAGATCATCAATTCCGAGTGAACTCACTATATGGCTACAATGTGCGGTGAACACATCATAATGGTTCACACAGTGCATTTTTCTTGAAGCCTAAATTTTTCTGAGAGCAGAACAGCACCCATGCTTACTAGTGATGTTTAGTATTCTTCTGTGGTTTTATTTTACAAAGTTAAAATTTCTCCAAGCAAAAAGGCAATCTCTTAGCTAAAGACGTGATGTTGAAATAAATTCAAATTAGAAATTCCAATTGCTGATTTTTCCTGGTTTTACTTCCCAAACTTTTTTGGAGAGTGGCTTTTCCACTCCTTTTATTCCTGTTCAATCTGAAGTTTTTTAATGGGTCTCTCACTCTCCTTGTATTATTCTGCTTCTTTCTCATCTCCAGTACATCCATTTCACTCTACCCAGAGTGGTCTGTTCTAAGTGGCAAATATGACTTTGCCACTTCCTTCTGTAAACCCTCTCGTGGCTCCCTGATTATTATATGTTAAGTCCAAACTTCTCATCATGGCAAACCAATTGTCCTGCATATGGCCCCTGCTATCCCTCTGGAGACTGTGCAAAGGAAAGAACAACCATTCTCATTATAAGCAGTTATGCTTTACTATTACTGAAGTAGTTATTTTCTATACACACCCTACAGCTATATGCTTTCATGTCTTCCCTATTGCGGTTCTTTTTCTTTTTTCCCTTCAACAGGTAATTCTCTCATTATATCTCAAGTCACTGGAGGTGTCCTCTCTTCTCTGAGGTTTACCTTAACAATACTCTTCCAACCCTCTTCCTTTCCCTGCAAACAAGCATTGCCTGTTTGGTTTCAATGTCACTCTTGGATATACCTTTACTCTAACACCCACCTTACCTACTTTGCTCTACAACACACAAGTGTCTTGCTTTCTGCTAGCTGGTAAGCATCTGTCTTACTCATTCACCTTTGTGTCCCTGGGGAAGAGCACAGGGCCTGTACACAGAAGACACTAAAAATGCTATTGAGCAGCTATAACCAGAAATTCCTGCTTACTTTATCCCTCAAGAGACTAATTACCAAGTGTCACAATATATCTACATGGCTAGATTTCTGCATCCCCTCTCTTCGTATACACCCTCTCTGTAATCAACAACAGTTCCAATCTGTATCACCTGCCAACTTTTTCCACTTAGTGTCAATCTCATGTTTGTATTTCTACCTGAATGTCTAAAAGGCATCTTAAAAAATCCATTTTTTTAAACAATCTTTTTCTGCTTCTTTCACCATGCTTGCTTAAATGAGATCTTCATTTGCCTATATTCTAGGCTCTATTCTGTGAGCTAAGAATACAAAATCAAGTAAGATAGTTGTTGATCTCAGGGAGCTTATAGTCTGATAACAAATTACATGGAGGGAGCTAAGCACCAGATGCTGCTAGGGAACAGGAGCAGAGCTCCTAAATCATGGAAGGTTTCCCCAAGAAGATGGGGCTTGAGCCAGGATTTGAAGGATCAGTGGAAGGTATTAGTCGAGGAAGGAGATGAATGGCATCAAAGGTAGAAAGAGAAACAGTGAGGAAGGGGCGCCAAGTGAAAGGGGTGGTGGCCAGAGGTAGCTCAATATGTTTGCAGATCTTAAAGCAGCTGATATACATAGGATAAGAGGATGCACATGAGATGGTGCAAGATTAGGGCAGAGATAAACTTTTTAAAAATTATTATGTTCAAAAATTATTATGTTCAATTAGCCAGCTTATAGTACATTATTAGTTTTTAATGTAGTGTTCAACGATTCATTAGTTGCATATAACACCCAGTACTCATCACCACATGTGCCCTCCTTAATACCCATCACCTGGTTACGCCATCACTCCAAACCCCTCCCTTCTGTAACCCTCAGTTTGGTTTCTGGAGTCCAGATTCTCTCCTGGTTTGTCTCCTCTCTGGTTTCTTCCCATTCAGTTTTCCTTACCTTCCCCTATGGTCCTTCATGCTATTCCTTATGTTCCACATATGAGTGAAATCATATGATAATTTTCTTTCTATGATTGACTTATTTCACTTAGCATAATCCCCTCCAGTTCCATCCATGTCAACACAAATGGTGGTTATTCATCCTTTCTGATGACTGAGTAATATCCCATTGTATATAAGAACCACATATTTATCCATTCATCTGTCAAAAGACATCCTGGCTCCTTCCACAGTTTGGCTATCATGGGCAAGGGCAAAGGCAAACTTGGAAGGCCCTGTGATTAAGTTTATGTATTTGAATTTTAGGCTTACAGCAACCAGGGGGTGAAGAATTATAATGATATTTATGTATTAGAAGGTCTGCATATTCTGAGTAGGGAGGTGGAGAGGCATGGAATAGGCAAAAAGAAGACAATTATATGGCAGCTACAGTTTTCCAGGCAAGAAGACATTAAAAGTATGAATAAAAGAAGTGGCAATGGGTGTAGAAAGTAGAGAAAACAAGCAAAGTTAGAACTTGGAGCATGTGGTCATGGTGGGGGGTGAGCAAGTAGGAGGTTTCCAAGATGATTCCCAGGTTTCATACATGGATTGTGGGATCAGTTGGTGTTGTTAAAGACAGGGAACAAAGGAGGAGGAGCAGATCCAAGGAAGAAGATAATGTCAGGTTTTAAGTATGTTTGGATTAAGAGTAATATACTTATCTTGAGGAATACTGAGAAATTTATAGAACTATGGAATTACTATACTGTACACCTGAAACTAATTTAACACTGTATGTTAATTACACAGGGAGTTTTTAAAAACATGTTTGGATTAACGCCTATGTGGGCATTCAAGCAGAAGAAGCAGTTGGTTACTTTCTAGGTTATCTAAGTGATCCAATTAAAAATAACCCATTAAGAAGCTATGCAAAAAAATGAGTGGGGGAGCTAAAAATGTAGACCTGATGAACACCATGATTTAAGGAAAGTGAAGAGAAAGAGGCTGGTGAGGACGCACAAACAGAAGGGCAGAGAAAACCAGGACAGAGGAGAATAGTATCCAAAAGGCAAATATAAGTACCATTTTTGAAAATGGAAGACTGTGATCAACAGTGTCAGAAAACACAGGGAAGTTCAATAACTTAAGGCTAAAACTACACTCCAATGATGTACTATTTTCAACCATTTGCTTGGTTTGTAGGCATTATTCAGATTTTAAGATTAGCTTTAATTTGATATATGTAATGGTTTTTATGAGTAGAAATTAATGTCATTACTTTTTTTTTTTAAGATTTTATTTATTTATTTGACAGAGAGAGACAGTGAGAGCAGGAACACAAGCAGGAGGAGTGGGAAAGGGAGAAGCAGGCTTCCTGTGAGCAGGGGGCCTGATTCAGGGCTCAATTCAGGGACCCTGGGATCATGACCTGAGCTGAGGGCAGATGCTTAAATGACTGAGCCACCCAGACACCCTGTCATTACTTTTCTCAGCTCACTATAATCTGGAAGACCTGGCCATCACAAATGCTTAGTATTTCCAGTGTTGGTATGAGGGAAATCACCTAATTGCAAATCTCAATTCCTGTGTATTATATATTTAAAAAAAGCCTTTGCAGAGGCTGAGAGGGGGGCTTACTACAGTTGAAATCATTCTAATCCTAGGATATGTCCCCCTTTTCTTTATAATCACATTTTAGTCAGGAAATCTGCATTCTAGGCCTTAAGATGTTGCTAGCTAATTGTGTACACTAGGGAAATCACTTAGACTCTCTGGACATTTTTATTCATGGGTGAATTTTCAGGATTGGGGTCTTCTGTTACAGACAGATTGAGATAAATCACGGTCTGAGCGAGCTAATGCATGCTTATTTATGCATCTTCTATACCGAATTTTCACCAAGCACACATACCCTTTCTTAAGAGTTGTCTTGACACTTTTGGTGGGAATTGGCCTTTTGCCAACGCAGTTTACAAGCTCTACCTCCTAAACGCTTTTGTTGCATCTTCGCTTTACTCTTCCTCCTACTGTATGCCTTAGGCAGAGTTCCTTCTTCCCCAAAATATATTTCACAAACCTCTCTTATAGCATTTAACGTATTTTACCCTAATTACAAGATAATGTGGTCCTTGGGGTGCAGAGTATAATTATATTTAAGTGAGTATCCCAAGGAGATAGCCTGTGTTTGACAGCAACTATTGTTTTAGTAAATGCTTAAAAATTATTCAGAACAAAGGAGCCAGATACATCATGGTGCCTTCAGCTGGAAGAGAAGTGGTAAGCTCAGTTCCCCTGAACTCTGAACAAAACTGAAAGTCTATAGATGTGTCATTGTGTACAGAACAGCAAGAGCTCTCATGGCTCAGGACTCCATAAATGGCTTCCAGAGAAGCTTCGCTGTGAAGTTCTATTTAATTAAATGATGAGGTGGGATCATCAACAATGAGATCCTAGAGGACAGCCAGTCTATCCACTTTGAAGCAATACATATTAAAGCCTAACTCTTTTGGGTAGAATAGATGGGGAGATGTATGATAACTGAATACCTAAACAACTGCCAGCTGATAGACTCAAAGGCAGCAGGAGGGACACTTTATTAAGTGACTGCCACAGCACAATTACAAACAGGGCAGACCACTGTGTACACAGAGAGCAATGATAGCAGGCTGGCTTACCTAGGGAAGGGCTGAAAAGCATTAAGAAAAAGCCCAATATGAGATCTACCAGGTGCACCAAAGCCAACCTTGATATGCACATGCTATTTTGAGATCACACTTTTCTTGGTCAGTGCTACTGGACCCTAGCAGGTGGATGGATTCCTCCTTGTATCACAGTATTCTGCATTGTTGTGTCTGTATCAAGCCTCTAGTAAATGTTTAGGGATGATAATATATTGATCTGTTTTATAACCCCCCATATAAATGGATAATAAACTTTATCTACAGTGCTCTTTTCAAATAAACAATGGCATACTGAATTGATATGCCATGTGAGATGTAAACTGTAAAAGAGATTTAAAAAATATACCACTAACTTCTAATTCTTGATTATTTCATCAATTAGAATTTTATTTACCAATAAACTGAAATCATCTGATTTCACTTCTCATGAATATTCTCATGTATGTCAGGTAGTAATTTGGCTTTAATTGGAAATCTGATTATAAGAATCTGGTTCTTTAGATATTTGTAATTAAATGTGGTGGGCTTAGCTCCTGCTATAAGATGCATTCTGGTTAATCAAAATATTAGTCAATCTTCCTTTTAGAGAGAATTTGTAATGAGGATAATAGAAGTTTCTATAAAAATCTTTAAAATATGAATTAACATTATCACAATAAAATCATATGGAAATAAACACAGTCAAATCATTTAATATATCTTGAGCATCTACTATATGAAAAAGACATTGAGAGAAAGGAAGGGTGAATTAGGGGAAATCAGAGGGGGAGATGAACCAGGAGAGACTGTGGACTCTGAGCAACAAACTGAGGGTTTTGGAGGGGAGGAGGTGAGGGGTTGGGTGAGCCTGGTGGTGGGTATTGAGGAGGGCATGTATTGAATGGAGCACTGGGTGTGGTGCATGAACAATGAATCTTGGAACACCGAAAAAATAAAATTAAAAGAAAAATAGAAGGGAGGAGGGTGGGAGCATGGGTGAACCCAGTGATGAGTATTAAGGAGGGCACAGATTGCATGGAGCACTGGGAGTTACCCACAAACAATGAATCATGGAACACGACATCAAAAACTAGTGATGTACTGTATGGCGACTAACATAACACAATTAAAAAAAAGAGTATTAATGTACAAAAATAAATAAAAAAGTAAAACACACACACACACAGACAAAAGACTGTTTAAGTGCAGGGAAAATGTAAAAAATCAAGAGACTATCTGACCTCCATAATTCGTAGGGAAGAAAAAGCTGGAGACATAAATAACAGTGATACAAGGTGGAATGAGATAAATGTGATAAAAGCTATGACAGTTTGCTAAATTAACATAATGTAGTCAAAGTGATAGTGACTATTCAAAGTAGTGTCATTAGGAATTAGGTAACCATCACTAGTTAAGCATTTTTTTCCCCAAAGCAATGCACAAGATTCTATGGGCTGAGACTTGAAAATGTGAGACTTATTCTCATCCTTCAGAGACAAATTTATCTCACAAGGCCCAGTTTAATAAACAGAATCGACTGAAAGGACTCTCTTGATTCTCTAAACCTCCAGAAAATGGTGGACAGATGCTCTGTTTAGATCTAAACAAAATTTATTGACTATTACTTAAGCCAGGAATTATACTAATTTCCAGAGTATAAACTCTGAAACCTTGTACCATATAGAGTAGCTTAAGGGAAAAATGAATAAAATAACACTTAACACAGGAAGCCACAAATATGTAAAACTCGGTATGCTGACTAGCTATAAATTGAAAATATTAATCAATACAAAAGGAGACTTAATCTAATTTATGAGACCAGCATACTGTACTAGCATATGGCAATAGAATGAGATTTTGTTCAGGGATCATTGCTTATCATTATCTTCCCTTTCTCTGTATCTCAAACCACACTTTGTGAAGGAAAGTACCACCCAGCACTAATACACCTGCTCTTTGATTCTAAGGATCCGGGGAAGTTCAGCACTAAAAAATCAAATAGAGAACATTTTCTTTTTGCTATTTTTGAAAAAAAAAAAAAAATGACAATTCCACCTCTTCCTAAGAGCTACTCAGCTTCAGATAAAGACCATTTCAGACCAGGGGAATAATAATTACCACTTCTAATCTTTTGACAGCCCTGCCGGCAGCTAAAATGACTGGCAGAACTCACTTTTTGACTGCAAGGTAGGAGGTTCTCTACCAGTCTATACTCAAGCTGTGCTACATGACAACCCAAGATCTTGAAGCAACCTGGAAAATATATTCAATAAAGCAGATGCTTTTCTATGTGATATGAAACACTCAGAAGCCTTAAAATACTATGAAATTAGTATAGTTTTTCCCTGTCCTCCCATCTCAGGATCATCTTGAAGACTTGCTATAAATACTGGTTTCTAGATTCCACCTGGTTTCTACTAAATCAGGTATTCTAAAGGTGGAGACCAGGATCTGAAATTAATCTGCCTCATATATAAAAATTTGGGAATCACACACTCAAGTTGAGGGATGTCCCATGGAAAGATAAAAACCCAGAGAAAATAACTGGAAAATTCGTAAATCGTTGGCGACTAAGAATGTCAAAAATCATGTGCCAATAGCAAGCAGTTAACATTTCTTGAGTATCTACTATATGCACAACATTGTTCATATAGAAATGACCCCCTATTTGCAATGCACATAAACTAAATTGGAAAGGGCTGTCTAGGAGACTAATGCTTATGAAAAGGAAACACTGTCAGACTGAAGGAACATGATAGATGGTTTCCACACATAAATATGGTTAATAACCACATCAGAGCCTTGAAGCCTATGAGGATGAAAAGAAAATCTAGCAATAATCCAGGATTTCACACAAGCAGCCTTCTGTCAGAGCCAGAGCTCACCTGCCAGGCCCTATCTCTGTCGCTTCAATATCTTACTTTTTATATCTATTCTGGAGTCATCAATTTCTACAAGTGGCATCTGACTATAGCCTGCTGGGATTTTGTGGTTGATTTATAAAGAGTATAAGGGGCATTGTATTGTAAAACTTACAGGGTTCATAAGCTACTTTTGAAGAGTAAGAATTCCAAACTATTTCAAACTATCTAGGAATAAATTTCCCTCATGATACTCAGAGAACTAGGAAATGGAAACAAGTGAACATCTCATCACATTTCAGCAAAGCTCCATTAGGTAAATGGTTTCTGGACAATGCAACTGTGATAAGACCCTGTGCATATGAAGTTGTCCTTGAATTTAGGATCTGAAAATGAGGTTACTGATATATTCTGGTAGAACTAGTTATAAAAATTAGAGAGAACACATTGACCCTCAAGTTTCAAATAGAAACTGTATACAAATATTTCTGTTCTTCAATAAGAAAGAAATCAAGAGAAAAAAAGCAACAATATGGAAAATGTAAAAGATTTTATAATAAAAATGAAAGAAATTGTGTAGGATAAACATGCTAGATTTTTAGTAAGGATAAATAAGGGAAAAAATAAGTGCAAGGTATAATGAGAGGTCTTTACTCTGCAGAGTTACCTTGACATGTTATAAACTAGTGGTTAGAAAAATTAAGGCTAAAAAAAAAAAAGAAAAAATAAGGCCAAATCTGGTTTGACACCTATTTTTATAAATAAAGTTTTATTAAAACACAGCCTCAGTCATTCATTTACGTATTGCCTCTGGCTTCCTGCATAATACTGTGGTAGAGCCAGGTAGTTTTCATACAGATCATATGAACCACAAGGTCAAAAATGTTTACTCTCTATTTCTTCATAAAAAAAAATATTTGCTGATCCCTCCCCTATATCACTGAATACATACAAATGTTTTTAAAGTAGCAGATCCTTGAGATTTCCTGGTTTTTCTATGTCATACTTTGTCATACACATCTTACAAAGGCATCTAAGGTGTTTATTATTAGCTCTTTCTTACCAGATCTTATCAGCCTATCACCAATATAGTGGTAAGAGTTTTATCTTTCTGGATAGTAACAAAGATCCTTTTGAAATTGACTATCACAGAAAGTGGGAGTACTGGCACAGTTCTGAAGTAAAACAATGAAGATAAACTGCTGTTACTGCCAGTTAAAAGCAGACTGTTGCAGGTAGGTTTTTTCCTAATTGGTATAGAGGGGAAGAGTGCATTTACCAGATGAAAAAAAAAGCGGCTTTGATTGGTGACATTTTTAAATTAGATTTATGATAACCTATTGTGACTCTTCTTTACTGGACAAATGGTCATATTCCTGATGAAGATGTTTGAGGAATCATCACCATTTGCATCATTTTTGATGAAAATTCTTGCTGGGATATAAAGAGCTCTGATGTAAAAAGAGATTACTGTGATGGGTTACTTCCAGGGGATGGCATCAACAAAATAGTGAAAAAGAAAACCCCAAACCCTCCTTCCACCCACAGAAACACAGACTTAACAATACATGAACTGAGTCCCTTTGTGAGTAATCCAGAATACATGTTAAGAAGCTCCTTTACCCCAGATGAGCTTGAAACCAGAGACATCAAAGCATGGTGATCTGCAAAAAATCTCCCAGTACCTGGCTCCTCCCTGGGGATAGAAAGAGAAGACTAAAACATGTACCCAATATTTTAACCTGTGTGGGGACCAAGAGGGGGCTGCTCAAGGGAATGGCTTTTGTAGTGCCTGAATCTAAGCATTGTCAGGAAACAGTGCCAAGTTGGGGGCAACTAAAAATAAAGTTTATGGTTTGGACTAGCACTCATTCATTAGCCATAGTCTCTCCCCAGCCCCTTGCTCAATGGAGAATGAAAAGAAGAAAACCAGGGCACCTGGGTGGCTCAGTTGGTTAAGCATCTGCCTTTGGCTCAGGTCATGATCCCAGGGTTCTGGGATCAAGCCCCGCATTGGGCTCCCCACTCAGTGGGAGGCCTGCTTCTCCTTCTCCCACTCCCCCTGCTGTGTTCCCTCTCTTGCTGTGTTTCTCTCTGTCCAGTAAGTAAATAAAAATCTTAAAAAAAAAAAAAGAGGAAAACCTCGGCTTTTCCCTGAGGAAGAAAGAAGTTGGAACATGAGTCCAACATTCTGCCTTTTCAGGGGGCTTGCCTAGGGACTGCTTTCTGTCATGACCCTCTTAGAGCCCTAAGGGTACCCCATATGCCCTGGATGCCTGGGGGCCACGGAGAACAAAAGAAAGCTGGGTAGGTTGGTTCTGCTTAAGTGGTCCTAAATTGACAAACTTGAAAACAAGGAACAGTCTAAAAATTGACAAGGCAATTCTATTTGCAACAGCATCAGAAATAATAAAATAGTAGTAAACTTAGTGAAGGAGATGGGAGGCTTGTACACTGAAAACTACAAAACGTTGCTGAAAGATATTAAAGGCGACACAAATAAACGGAAATACATCCTGTGTCTGTAGTTTGGAAGATGTAATATTGTTTAAAATGTCCATAGTACTCAAACTGATCTACAGGTTCAGTATAAGGTCTATTAAATCCCAAAGGCATTTTTGCAGAAATAGAAAAAAAGGATCCTAAAATTCAAATAGAAACACAAATGACCTTGAATGGCCAAAACAATCTTGTGAAAAAAAAGCTGGAAGCCTCCTACTCTTGACTGAAAAACATATTATAAAGTTACAGTAATCAAAACAGTTATGGTACTGGTCTAAAATGGACACATAAACCAATGGAAAAAAATAGAGATCCCAGAAACAAACTCACTCATATACCAAAAAATGCCCTTTGACACAGGACAGCACAATGGGGAAAGAACAGTTTCTTCAATAAATGGTGCTGGAAAAATTGAGTATCTACATGCAAAAGAAAAAAATTAGGGCCTAATCTTAGAACATACAAAAATCAACTCAGTATAGATTAAAGAGTTAGCTTAAGACCTGAAACTATAAAACTCCTATAAGAAAACATAGAAGAAAAGCTTCTTAACATTGGTTTGGCAAGATTTCCTAGATAAGACACCCAAAGCACAGGCAATGGAAGTAAAAATAGACAAGTGGGACTACATCAAACTAAAAAGCTTTTGAACAACAAAGGAAATAACAGAGTGAACGGCAACTCATGGAATAGGAGAAAATATCTGATAATCGATTAATATCTGAAATATATAAGGAACTTCTAACTCAATAGCAAAATAACAAATTTCTTGATTTAAAAATGGGCAAAGAACTTGAGTAGACATTTCCTTAAAGAAAACAAACAGAAGTCCAACAGGTATATGAAAAAATGGTATGTCTAATCATCAGGGAAGTGCAATAAAAACTACAAAGATATACTATCTTAATGAGACATGATAATAAAAAAAAACCCAGAAAATAACAAATGTTAACAAGGATGTGGAGAAGTCAGAACTCTAAAGTACTGTTGGTAAGAATTTAAAATGGTGGAGCCATGATGGAAAATAGTCTGGAAATTCCTCAAAAGAATTCAGAACACAAGTACCCTATGGTCCAGCAATTATATTTGTTGGCATTTATCCAAACGAACTGAAATCAAGATCTTGAAGAGATATTTGCACTCCCATATTAACTGCAGCATTATTCACAATAGCAAAAAGATGGAAACAACCTAAATGTCCATCAAAGAAGAAAATATACATACATAACATGGGTTATTCTGTCTCATAAAAGAAAGTACAACACAGAGAATCCATGAGGACATCATACTAAGTGAAGTCAGTCAGAGGAAGACAGACAACGCATAACTGTACATAAATGAAGTATCTAAGTTTATCAAACTCATAGGAGTACAAAGTAGAATGGTGGTTGACAGGGACTGGAGCGAGAGGGAAACAGTTGCTGTTCAATGGATATAGAGTCTTAATCAAGAAAATGAAAAAGTTCTGGAGATCCGCTTTACAACAATGTGCTTATAGTTAGCAATGCCATACTGTGTACGTAAAGTTTTGTGGAGAGCAGTATTCGTGTTATGTGGTTTTCACCATAATTTTTTTTAAAGTGGATCCCATAGTTCCCAGTTCTACTGAATAACGTCCATGGTTGCGTATGGGGAGCTACATGGTGTGATATGAGGAGGAGATCAAGGACTGCAATAAAGAGTATTTTTATTTTTACTCCATACAATAAGGTCTTCTTAAATTCTTAAAAAGACAAGTATCTTTTCATGTATTATTTTGTAATAGATAAATAAAAGAACAGAGAGAGAGAGAGAGAGAGAGAGAGAGAGAAAGAGAGAGTTAGATTACTTCCAGAGAATTTTATTTGCCCACTGTAGCACAAAGGCTACAAAATTTGCAGCCTTTACTCCTTGGGTGAATGAGACGATATGGAGATTCTCCTCATTGATGAGTGTGTTTTGGATGCATGCAGAAATTCAGGAAATGACAATGAGGTGCTTTTGCAGACTCACTGGGTTCACTGTGTAATGAATTTAAGCCCTAATTTTGCTTATCTCACTTCCATAAGTGTCTTCTCTGTGGTAGGCCACAGAAATATTTTATATTTTCCAAGGTTTCTCAGTTCAGAATTGACATCATTCTGAAAAAGTCTACTTCCCTCTTCCTAGGATATAGGCAGTGTGATGAATAATTGCAGCTTCCTTTAGTGGAAGGTTAGAAAGAATATTACTGGATATACCTATGGCAACAAGATCAGGCCTCCGTTTGTGTACAACATTCCAGGTCTACGAATTGGCTCATGTCTTAGAACTGGATGACAGGCTATGATTCCCTCTTGTAGAGCAAAACTGTTCTCTTTCCACCAGATACTAATTTTTTGTTTACACAAATCAAGCAGGATCACATATGTTAATTTTCTAAGGTTAAACCAATTGTAATTTCTGGAATAAGCTCAACTTGGTCATGTATTATTGGACTTTTCCTATCTTGCTAGTATCTCTAAGGGCTATTTTCATCACATTCACAAGTGAAACTGGCATGTCATTTTTATTCACAAAATGTTCTTGTCAGGTTTGGTACCAAGGTAATGCCAACTTCGTTTCGTGAGGAGAGTAGTTTCTTCTTTTTCTCTATGAGAGATTGCATAGATTGTCTTTTTCTTAAATATTTTGACAGAATTCTCTGTGGAATTCACCTCTGGTTTAACTTTTCAGTGCACAAATATGTTTGAATAATTCAATTTTTCTGATGGCTATAGGTCTATGAATTTTTCCAGTTTCTTAATTAGTATCAGTGATAATTTTTCTAAGAATCTGGCCCATTGTAGTTGAGTCTGAAATTTACTTCAATGACATTTTTCATAACATGTTCTTATTACCTTTTCATATGTGCAACACCTATTAACGTCTAAATATTCACATATTCTGGTATTCAAATATTCTGATATTGAGTCAAGTCTTTCTTCTCTGTTTTAATCAATTTTACCAGAGGTTTGTCATTATTAGTTGTCATTTATAAGAAACATTTGTCCTCTGTATTTAACATACATCTCTTCTTGTTTTTATTACTGCTTTTCTTCTACTTTCCGTATATTTATTTTGGATGTCTGGACAGTTATTGAGAAAGATATGAATATCTCTATTTTTAATTACCCTTATTGCTAACATTTACAAATTTGTATAATACAGATGGTACCCAGAAGAGCACTGCTAAAACGAAAAAAATACTACCAAGCAATCTAAAATATGTGGCTCTCTTTTTGTGATTGCTTAAAGTCAGCAAGGGAATGCAAGCTACAGAATGGCAGATCTTTGTTATACAGACACATACACTGTTGTTTCGTTACACTGTTGCTTGGGACACCTTGAAAAGCACACTTGCAAAATTATAGACCTGCAAGTTATAGAGCTTACAACTATAGTAGAATTGACTTGAAAATCTCACAATATAGGTCTGTTAGCTTCTTTTTGTTGATTTTTTTTTTTTAAGTTCTACCAGGGATAGTGCAATGTAGCCTAGTTAGAACAGGTTGTTCTGAAGAGGCAGAGTTTATAGCAGATAAGACTGTAGCCTCAAGTTTCCCCAAGCAGTTCCTACAAAGAATTTTCAGCCAGACAATGAAAGCAAGTTTAGATGCAAAGCTCAGATTAAGATGTAGAGCTTCTGATCCTTTCAAGGTTAAATTAAAAACAAACAAAAAAAGCTAGTAAATGAAAGACCAGTGCATTTAAGTATAAAAAGTATCTTTTGATGAGATTTTTTTACTTATGCTTACTTGCAGAGTGATTTGACTAAAAGCCTACAAAATTTTTTAAGAAACTATTTCCAAAGGAACAAGCCACCTACAGAAGCTTGCATTTTCCTAACCTTAAAGCAAAACTCTACCTTAAACTGTGATCATGATGTGGACTAAACTATCGAGCTTCTAAAACAAAACAAAACAAAATTTCTGATGTTTTCATTATGAAGGAGAAGGACAAGGGATGTCTCACAAAGGACAAAACCAAGCTATAGTGACAATACCAGAGAGCATTATAATGAGTTACCACTTGGGTTAAACAAGGAACTTAATTCAGTGACAAAACAGATTTTTCACCACTCTTGCCCAATGGGTTGAATGGTTGTGATAGTTCAGTGACTGATAATTCCAAAGTTGCATCAGGTTCAAAGTCCATGTCTGGGTAAGTGTAATATTTTGTCCTCTCCATCAGGTCCTGATGTGGTTCTCATGTTGTAGTTTGATGAGCAGGGAGAGATTTGAACTTTTTTGGAAGAGTCAAGTGGTGAACTATGGCAAAGACTGAAAGTTGCCCTTCACATACCCAGTCTACCTTTCTTCTATAGAACTTGAATGAGGCATATGCTGCACAGCTATAAAGACAATTTCTAGTCTCCCTTGCATTAATTGTGCCTGTGCTCTGGCCAATGGGTTTTAAGTCAAGGTAATCATAACTTCTTTTTGAAAAAGCATCATAGGGAGGGCATATGCTATGGTAAGTGCTGTGAAATGTGTAAGCCTGATGATTCACAGACATGTATCCTGGAGCAAATAATACACACTATGTTAATAAAAAGAAAAGCATCATGCCTGCCTCTTGCCCTTTTCCATTGCCTTTTCCCTCTTGTTGGCTGAAAGTAAATGGCTTAGCTGAAGAGAAGTTATCTAAAATTGGCGGATACGTAATGAGGACCCTAAATAAAGGATCTTGGGTTTTGATACGTTGAAACCATATATGATAAATCCTAGGCTATTTATTTCTGGATTACTATGTAGGAGATAAACAAACTTTTATCTTGGTCTTTATCACAAGAATTACATCTACCCGTAACTAGTATAATACTAATGGAAGTAATTATTATGTCTGTGTATATGTGGCTAAAAAGTTTTCCATTCTTTCTTGCACACATTCAGAATCTTTTTATTTAAACTTACAATGGCATTTGAAGTTATTGAATATGAGCCCTGCTCCCTTTTGTGCGAAACAGTTACAATGTCAAAAAACAAGAACAAAACAAAAACAAATCTGTACAAAACAAACCCAAAAAACCGAGGTTATTCCTTGGAGAAACTGATCTGACCACTGCATTTCTTTCCCTGGTATTAACAGCTCCCCAATACTATCTGAGGCTATGTTTCTGTGGTTATTGTAGTTATTGTTTTCTGCCTTATCTCCCTGAATTTAGTAAAATGTCTGTGCTCTTTATGGTACTAAATATGATAGATCACATCATACTCCAGTTATCTGGAAATGAAACCACTTGACTTTAAGATAATAAATTCCCCAGCAAAGCCCTTCCCTCATCTACCACTAAACTTTTTGCTTTCCTCAGTTTATGACTAGTTGGAAATAGTATTTCTCTGGTATTGAGACTGCAGAGGATACAGAAATTCAAACCGTGTGATGGTTGATAAAAAGGAATTTTACCAGGAAAGTGAGAAAGTGTCTTCATATAATGAACTTTAGATAGCTATAGAAAGACAATCTGGGTATTTAGCTGAGAAATGAATACTTAGATTACTATACTAGACCAGCAGAAGAGAATTCATTTTTTCTTCTTGGATTTTGTATTACATGTAGAATTTCAAAACCCTTGACCTACAAAGAGCTTCCAAATGCATCTTAATGCCTGATGATTTAGTTTGGCTTATTTTCTACTTCCAAGAACATCTGTTCTCCTTAGGTAGGTGAAAAACTGAGTTACAAGATATACACAAGGTCATATTTTGAGCCGGGAACTTGAACTGAATTTTTGAACTCTTTCTCCAACCAGCTTGATATTCACTGCCTTGTATATGGCACCAAATTTTCAGTACTGTATATGAAGAACTACTTTACATAACTCTCTGGTTTGCTTATTTTTCTTACCTTGCTTTTCGTTGGCTGTGTTTCCCTTTTCTCTTCTGACTCCATCTAATCTTTTGGCATCCCGTTTCTTGCCCTTAGGTTGAAGCTTATCCCATTTAAGGTGCATGCACATGCGGAGTTCAAATCACTGAAGCTCACTGAGCAAGCTCACTGTGAAGTGCTACAAAAAATGGAAGATATAAAGAGATTATTTCTGCTGCGGGTGAGCCCAGGTATGTCCTCTATATGTATGTTCTTTATAAGATGTTACCTATTAATTTCAAGGGGCTATTTGTGGTGATTAGTGTGTGATAAATTAAGTGTGATTAAAATAAGGTATTCAATTCTATTCCAATCAAATGAAAACTCACCTTATAGCCAATCATCTGTGGTGTACAGTGTCCTTGCTATCGGACTTTTCCAGCATTTGGCTACTCTTAACAAAAAGCATGATAAGAGGTTTCTTGATTCTTTGCCCAAATTAAACTTCCCTTCTCCATACTTTCAAAGAAAACAGAGTTCAATTTTTTCTAGCTCTTTTCCATCAATGCTTGAGGAAGGATATATGTCCTCATAAGCACCAATTAAACCAGAAAGAGAAGAGTTTTCCAATGGCTCACTGGATCAATCAATCAATGCTGTACACCTTTATGATATGTTAAAATATTTATAACTATTATTATAGAAATGTTCAAACAAATCAATATGATGAAGCCTCTCGGAAACCAAAGTTTTGCTTTATTCATTCTCTATCCTTGCCTCTCCCACAACCATTCACCCACTATTTATAAGATCTCTTTCTATGCTCCTTTGCTCTATTTGTACATAATTAATAATTAATTATATAATATCTGGCCACTGATTAACTAAATGAAACTCATCACTTCCCCTTTTGTGAATCTAGCCTCTTCCCCTTTTGTGAATCTAGCTTCCATTTAAATTACTATCTCACTGTCTTTTAAATCACTTGAGGGGGGAAAACTTTTCAATGTTCTATATTCATTTGTAATAATGTATCTATACATATGACATTAATAGATGTAATACATATATGTAATACATACATGATACATATGTAATACATGTAATACATTTGCTTCTATTTCCACATCTCCCACTCCCTCTCTTTTTTCTGGTAGGATGCTGATTTTATGAAATTCTTTTTCATCCTTGTTTGATGTCTTTTTTTTCCTTTTTTATGCTAACACCTTATTAATTGTTCAGAGCTCTAGGTAAATATATGTGAACATCCAGTATGATAGAAATACACAAGATTCAGGCCCTTTTGTTTTCCTCTTATGGAGATAACTGATAGGTCCTCTAATTCCTTACTTTCCTTACCCATTAGAACTTGTATACCCTTAGTTCTAGCTCCTGTTGGGACTTTCTATTTTGGGAGGGTGGAGTTCCAAATTATTCTTCTCATATCTGTTATATTACCTACTCTAGTCCATCATCCAAAGCATTAAAAGTGACTTCTGCAGTGCCCAGGTGGCTCAGTTGGTTAAGTCATCCAACTCTATGTTCAGACTCAAGTCATGGTGTCAGGGTCATGGGATTGAGATGCTTGGTGGGCTCTGCATTAAGCAGGGAGTCTGCTTGAGAGTCTCTCTTTCTCCCTCTGCCCTTCCCCAGTCTCTCTCTCTCTCTCTCAAACAAAAAAATAAAATCTTTTTTTTTAAAAAAGTGATTTCTAATGAAGAATGGAATAATCAAAGAGGGCTCCATAGAAGACAAAAGACTGCCAGATCTTATGAGACACTAGGGGGTCACCCATAGGCTTGGCAAATGGTCAATCAGAAATGGTCACTGTAGTGATTTTTTTCTGCCCCAAATTTTTAAGTGACAACAAATGATGTGTATTACTATAGACTCTTTAGAATGCTAAGAATATCCCATAAAATTTTCAGAAACACTTAAAAGAATAACCATTATCTATGAAGAAAGCTAGCTTGATAGCCATGGTCTTGATGCTAGCAGCTTCCAGAAAGATGGTTGTTTAAACCACAACCAACACTTAAAAATAAAAACTAAAACTAAAAATTAATAAAATTAATAATTAAAAAGAAAAAAAATTTAAAGGTTTTATTTATTATTTTTCAGAGATTGAGAGAGAGCAAGCACAAGCAGGGGGAGCAGCAGGCAGAGGGAGAAGAAGGCTCCCCAATGAGCAAGGAGCCCAATGCAGGACTTGATCCCAGGACCCTAGGATCATGACTTGAACTGAAGGCAGATGCTTGACTGAGCCACCAAGGCACTCCAAAATTTTTAATTTTTAAAAAGTGGTTTCTAAATACAGATTCAATCAAGTTACGACCCTACTCAAACCCAGCCTTACCACATTATTCAAAGTCCCCAAAGATGTGAGTGCAGTCTAACTTATCAGCCTCCTCCCTGGCCACTCTCATCTGTTAGGTTTGCACTGTGCAGCTTCTCCACGGGTAGGGCACTTCTCTTCAACAAAATCTGTTTGGGAGTCTATTGAACTAATGAGGAACCAATTGGACCATATTTTGATTCTAAAGTTAATAAATTGACTCTCTTCCTCTTATCAATTCTATTTAACAAATAAAATTTAAAAAATAAGGAATGTGCTGAATTGTAAGACATCTCCAATAGTATAAACCTGACTGTGACAGAATTTTCCGGATCAACTATTTAAATTGCCAAAAATATACATAAAAATAATTGTTTCCATCTTGAAAATTGTGCTCAATGATGTTTTGTTTTTTAATTCCATTTTCAAATTCAAAGAAAATAACCCGTGTTAGATGCTATTATTCAAGGAAACACACACATGCACACACACCTTATCAATGCTTTGTTTCCCCAATTACTTCCAAAGTTAATCAACTGTGACTATGTTAGATTAGATAATTAACTTTCAAATATCTCATTTGGCATAAATGCTTTAAGTATATTATTATTCAGAGCTAATTTTCCTTCTCTAGTTCCCTAGTGTTTGGCTTCTCTTGTAGCTTTAAAAATACCAGGTTTTGCGGGGCGCCTGGGGGGAGCACTCAGGATACTGTTTGACTCTTGGTTTCATCCCAGGTCTTGATCTCAGGGTTGTAAAGCCCCCCTGTATTGGGGCTCTGTGCTCATCGTGGCGTTTGCTTGAGACTTTCTCTCCTTCACCCTCTTCCTCTTTCTCCCTCAAGTAAGTAAGTAAATAAATAAATGTATATCTTTTTTTAAAAAAAACTAGGTTTTTGGATACATATAATATTGCACTATTCCCTTGTGCTTCTCCAAGCTTATTTCAGTATCACACAGAAAAAGGTGCTCAAATGACATTTCTGGAAGGCAAGTGATTTCATTGTAGTGCAGAGACATAAACCAACATATCAGCTTTAAATCAAATGATTGTTTACTTTGTTTAATAAGAAAGATAGAAAGAACAATGTTGCCACCCAGATACCAAATCCATGGTGTCTAGAGAAAAATAAACTTACACATGTGTGAAGTAAAGATAGCTGGTGCCCATGTAAATGACAAAATTACTTACATATGAACAATATAATAATAATGGTAATAAAAATGATAATGATTAATATATATCAAGCACTTACAATTTGCTAGGACCTGGGCTAAACTCTTCCAAACATTTTATCTTTGAATCTTTACAAAAATTCTAAAAGGCGTGAACCGCTACTTTACGTTTTACAGAATGAGAAGGATCCAAGAAGTTTTATATACACTTAGTTTTACCCAACTGGTAAGGAACAGAATTAGAACAGGTTTTTCTGAGTTTATAACTTCATAAAACTCTAAAACGGACAGTTTACTCTCTCTGGATCATGACTAAGATAGTAGAATTAAATGATGAATAGAATCCAATATATTCACTACAAAAGAGAATTTTTTTAAAAAAATCGTGTGCTAGTGCACATTTAAGACAAAATTCTGTAATTGAGCTCATAGGAAGAAGGAGATTTCCCCAGGAACTAGAGTTTACCTTTGGATAGAAGGGGCACTCAGCCAAGCATATTTCCACAATGTTTTGAAGCCTTGATGTATTGAGCTATATACAGCATAAACATTGATAAATCTAGTGTGGCATACGCTGGAGATTTCGTTTTAAAATTCCATCCTAGATAATTTAACAGGATTAAAAAAAACCCCACTATTCCTTAATATTGCAGAAGTTACCATGGTATATTTCGAGTCACAGTTTCAAAACGGTATCAGCATACATGATCATATTACTAATTGAGTCCACAGCAAATATGGAAACAGGTGCCTACATAAAGATCCACTCTGATAAGTGAAATTTATTTTGAATAAGCAGTAAACAATATATCTTAAGTTGTCATTACTGAGGTATTCAAATGAAAGGAGATTCATGAATGATTATGCAAATTTAAAAAACACATTCAAAATACAGTTTAAAAGCAGTGTGCAAAACATAAGAAGATTCTATTTCTTGTTTTCTTCACTGAGTTAATCTACTTGTATTTCAGAAATCTAATATTTAAAGAGGAAGAAACTGACAGTTTAGTTGTCACCGGCACAGACATAACTATGGGAAATTCCTATAAATATTTTTAGTCAATTAGGGTTGGCCAGGCAGTTTGAAAATTCCTGATACAACTAGAACAATTCAGAGGAGGGAAGACAAAGAAGATGAATTTTCAAACCATGAAACAGCATATTAATTAAAGGGATAAAACAAAGGAAGATGAGATTCATTCATTCATTAATCATTAATTCAATAGGTTTTTATCAAGAATTTACTGTGCAAGATACAGCAATGGACAATGGCCTCTGTCCTCGTGAGACTTTCTCGTGAGAGGTACAGGAATGATAAGACTAATAGTCCAATTCACTAACTACAGTTATAATAAATGCTCAAAAGGACATGAGAATGAACTGTAAGTGTAATAAGAGAGCTAGAATTAGTGAGGGACAGAAGGAAAGGGGGGCAGACAGGCACACTAAAGATAAATTCATTAATGGAGCAGTATTTGGGGCTAACTAGGTCAATCACCTAGCAAAAGAGACAGAAAGGCAGATAATTTTGCAATGCGACTGTTCAGCAATGTAAATTTCCCCATCAGAATTTTTCATAGTATGGTAAGGTAGTCATCACAGAGTTGAGTGTGATTTATGTTAGGGTGATGTTCAAAGAAAGATGCCTTATTTGAAAGCATAAGTACGTTATATAAGTTTACTCTAGAGTCACACAGCCATGATTTGACTCCCCGCTTCACTCTTTCTTCCACTCGACGTGAAGTTGGGCAAACTTCTTCAGTTTTCCGAATAATAAATAGCTATAAAATTGGGATAATAACATTCCCTTTATTACAGTTGTGATACGAGGTTTACTCGAGATAATAAACATCCACTATATCCTTGGCACAAAGTAATTATTCAATATATCTTAGCTGTTACTATTAGCAGGATAAAGACTGAAAATAAATGTCAAAGAAGATTGTGAATGTCCCACATTAGGGTGTAGATGTTATTCCATAAGTAACAGGAAGTCATTGAAATTTTCTGAAAAATTACTTAAGCACAAAAAGTAAATTATTAGTGAAAACTATAGCTTACAAAGTGTTTCCAAATGCATTATTTAATTTAATCCTCATTAATCTTGAAGTGATGCTATTTTGATTGGCATTTTACACGTAAAGAAACTAAAACTTAGAGCACTTAAGATGACTTGCCCAAATGACTACGATTTAGATTTAGGACTTCAAATCAAGGACAGTATAATTTTTGCCACAACACAGCTGGCAGATGAAGACAGTGTAAAGAGGATTACACAGAAAAACCAAGGGACACCGCTATTTTGGTTATTCTGAACTTGAAGTGGAGATTTTTTATTTTTTAATTTTTACAATGCTGATGAGAGGAACGAGATATCTGGTGAAGGTTTAAGAAATTGGAAACTCTGACGTTGGTTCCACCCCTGCGACTTTACTTTGTGACAAGTCACAGAGAAATAATTTAACTTCTGCTGTTTGTAGGGTCCCTCCTTGGAGAAAAGGAAAATAGTGCCCCATTTATTGAGATTCCCCAATGGATCAAAAGAAATACTATCCTCCCCCCTAAAAGCCACAACAGACAAGACAGAAAACTCAAAAGAAAAACACAGATGTATATTGTCATGTTAAAAACCAAAGTCTCCATTTCCACCTTGAATTTAAAGTCTTAGAGGAATAGTCAAGTCAGAGTGACTGAAGTGGAAAGAGGATCTAGCAGACACTTTTATTATTAAAATAAAATATACAAAAAACTAGAAAACTTTTCAATGGCATTTTGCACATATTAATCATTATTAGATGACTCTGGTTGTTTTCCATTTACTAACACTGCTCCCCCAAAGTCTTTGGGTAATCTCTTCCAGTTTGAACTATGAACATGGAGACCCGTCATGTTTTGCTGTGATGTCATATGCACTGAGGGACCTTTTCCCAAGTCTACTTCTCTATCCACATAGAGATGAATTATTTCCCTTATGGCTTTGCTTTCTGTGTTCTATCCTGTTTCCAAACATATAATCTCCTTTTTTTAGAGAAGGGAGAGTAAAAGTCAAGGGTCCTGATGTATTCTTCTCAGATTCCTTTATTGTTCTCAAGACCCTTGAGGTACTTTAATGGTTTGGGGGTTTGTTTTTTTTTTAAGATTTATTTATTTTAATTTAGAAGGGGCAGAAGGGGAAGAGGGAGAGAATCTTTCAAGCAGATTTCCCACCGAGTAAGGAGCCCAAAGCTGCATGAGATCATGACCTGAGCCAAAACCAAAAGGACGCTTAACTGACTGAGACATCCAGGTGCCCCTCAGTCCCACCTTGAGGTAGTATTTTGGGGAGGTGAAGGGGTTGGAACTTCCTATTCATCTCCTTCTTTTTTCTTTTCTGACCTATGGTTTCTTCCTCTTCTAATTATGAATTTTATAATTAGAACTGAATTTTAGGGGCACCTGGGTAGCTTAGTCAGTTAAGTGACTGCCTTTGACTCAGTTCATGATCCCAGGGTCCTGGGATGGAGTCCTGCACTGGACTCCTTGCTCAGAGGGAGCCTGCTTCTCCTTCTTCCTGCCACTCCTCCTGCTTGTGCTTTCTCTCTCTTTTTCTCTGACAAATAAACAAAAAAAATCTTAAAAAAAAAAGAACTGAATTTTATACCTCATTATATATGATAGAAATTTTGGAGATTTCTGAAAATGTCCTTAGATATAATGCCAAACATACTAGAAATTTCCATAGTGTAACTCATTTTTTTGGAGAGTTTAATATGAAAACATATTGTAAGCCTTCATAAAAGTACCGCTGAAGGGGCACCTGGGTGGCTCAGATGGTTAAGCATCTGCCTTCAGCTCAGGTCATTATCTCCAGATCCTGGAATGGAGCCCCACATAGGGCTCCCAGCTCAGCAATGAGTCTGCTTCCCCCTCTCCCTCTGCCTCTCTCCCTGCTTGTGCTCTTTCTCTCTCTCTTAATACATAATTTTTTTAAAGTACTGCTTGAAAAAAAAATGGGACTCGGACCTACAGAACTTTTGTAAAAGCTAATATCTGAGATAATTTAACTGCTGGAAAGAATAATTTGCATTAAGAATCCCTCCTTTTGCCTAGATTAGATAATCTGATATTTTCCTACATATGATTGTAAGAAACCAACATGGAAAATCTTTACATGACAAGAGAATATGCAGAGTGGTGAGGTGACAGATTGAAATATATTAGAGCTTGGTTTTGTTCGAATGTTAGAGACAGCAATTTTGTTTTATATACTTCAAAGACAATTTGGGCCACAGGATAATATCTATATTACAGAAAATCAGTCAGCATATAAAATAATTTTACTATTCTGCAAAGGTAGTGTTGATTTATAACAATTAATGTCTTTTGCCTCCATAGCAATAACAATGTCTAGAAACTTAGACAACTTGAATGAGAATTTGCATTTGGGACTACAGTGTCCAATATCTTATTTTACATAGGAGAATGCTGAGTCCTGAAGGGAGGTGAAATTCCTCACTAAGGTCATACTACTAGTTAGACCCTCCAACTAGGACCCTGATATACTGATTCTGGTACAGTATTCCTATGTTAAATTTCATTTTTAATACTGTGTACTCCATGTTTTGTTCACCTCGAAAGAGAAAGACCCTGTCTGAGATTGAGTTGTCAGGCATAGGTAAGAACAAAGCAAGAATCTAACCTGCTTGCCAACACAAGTCAATCTCAAGAAAATTGATATATGCTGACAAACAAAACTATTAAGGAAGAGCTGTTTTGTGGACCAAAGAAATGACCTTCACACAGGTAGAAATAGAAGCTGTGTTGAATGCTCTGTGTGATGGAGGGGCAAATGAATTATATATAAAGATAGTTCAAATTGATTATGGCAGCAAGAGACTAGTCAAGGACATTCACTGGTAACTTCAAGAAAATATTTCTCCATCCTTTCCCAAGAACATATTCCAAATCCTTGGCCTGGAAGTAAAAGGGATCTGGATAGAGAACTCCTAACCCATCACACTTTGTCAGAGAGCAATTCCATTGCTACTAAAAACGCACCCAAATTTAAAAACTTAAAAACCACAGAGGGGGGCAAGATGGCGGAGAAGTAGGAGATCCTGTTGCAACCGGTCCCCAAAACTGAGCTGGATATCTACCAGAACATGCTGAACACCCATGAAATCACCCTGAGGAGCAAGATTTCTCACTTCCGGATCTCTATGAGATCAGAAGACAGCAGTGGATAGGTAAAGCAAAGTGGGAAAACTCGAACCGATATCAGAGGATAAACAAAAGGGGGAGGGAGCCATCAGAAGTGATCCAAGGAGGGGTGCCTGGGTGGCTCAGTGGGTTAAGGCCTCTGCCTTCAGCTCAGGTCATGGTCTCGGGCTCCTGGGATCGAGCCCCGCATCGGGTTCTCTGCTCGGCGGGGAGACTGCTTCCCCCTCTCTCTCTGCCTGTCTCTCTGCCTGCTTGTGATCTCTCTCTGTGTCAAATGGATAGATAAATCTTTAAAAAAAAAAAAAAGAAGAAGTGATCCAAGGACAGTAATACCCCAAAGGAAAGTGCCCGGTGGTTGGGGACCAGCATTAACGTAGAGTCCAGTTAAAAACACTTAAAAAAACCCAAAAGATTCTGAGGAGCAACTAGTGGAAGAAGTGGTTGTGGGCATTGGCCTGGGCCCACGCTCCCAAGAAGGAGTGCCCCCAAGTGAGACTGGTGGGGGAATCCAGTCCCTGGTTCCTGAACCTGCAGCTTTCCACTCTCTGCAACATTCTGTGGGCCAGGCGCACCCCGCAAGTGCCTTAGAGAGTCTGCTGTGGTCCAGGAGCCTGCAGCTTTTCTCTGTGTGCTCCGTTCCCTGGACTGCGTGCAGCCGCGACCGCAACATTCACGGCCTGCTGCAGCTTCTGGGTGATCCCAGCCGGCCCCAGAGAGAATGGGCAGGCAGCCTAATCTCCCCAAGTCCGCACTCGTGGAGCTGCAGAAAGGCAGTGGGGGTCACGGCACCTCTGACAGGCTGCGCTGTGAGCAGAATTTTGCGGAGACGAGTGTGTGTTCTGGACCATCCAGAGGGGAGCAGAGACTCAGGCTTCTCTGCAATGCCGAGGCATCAGTGCTTCTGGGCAGATTCCTTGTTTGAACTCTCTGAAAAGGTGAAAAAGCTACAAAAGGCCAAAAACTTTCAGAGAGTGAAAGACTGAGAAATCAGTTTCCACAGAGCTCAGCCCCTTGACTGGGGGGCAGGGTGACTCAACCCAAACAAGACTGACTGGAAAACAACATGGGAGGCCCCTCCCCCAGAAGACAAGTCAAAAAACAAAAGGACTATAACCGCAGAGTCCCCATAAAATTTTAAACCCCCAACATCAGGGGAAATCGATATATTAAGCTCCTGATAATACCCTCAAACCTGTATATTTCATAGATACATGTTTTTTTCTTTCTTATTCTTTTTTTTTATTCACTTGCTTTCACATTTCTTGTTTGTTTTTTTAAATTTTTTTTAAAACTACTTAACATTACAACTAAAGGCTTAATACAACTATAAACCCAGGAAGACCTGAAATAACCTTCCTCGCATGCAAGGAGTTATAACCACCTTCCCATCTTAACCTTCTGTCAGTGTTTCTACGCATTTGCTTTTGTTCTGGTATTATATAAATCTTATTCTTGGGGTTCATTCTGATTAGGTTCTTTTATTCTTGTCATTTATTTTTGTCGGTCTATATGTTTGTTCATGCTTGTTTACATACCTTATAAATCTTAGTTTTGGGGCCCATTCTGGCTGGGATTTCTTCTTTTTCTCTATCTTTTTTTTATCCTTATTCTTTCTATTTGGTGGTGAATCCCAATTGCTCCAAACCTACCAGGGATCCTGCCTGGATCGTGGGCGATATATCCAGCTATACATCCTCTCATCCACTTCTCATCAAAATGACTAGTAGGAGGAACACTCAACAGAGGAAAAACCCAGAGACTGCACCCTCTCTCTCAGAACTATGGGACATGGACATAAACAGTATGTCAGAAAGGGAATTCAGGGTGACAATTATCCAGGCAATGGCTAGGATGGAGGAAAACATTAATGACAATACAGAATCTCTAAAAAGCAGAAATGAGATCCAGTATAGCTGATGTAAGAATCGCTATCAATGAGATCCAGTCTAAGTAGTCTAACAGCTACAGTTACAGAGACAGAGGATAGAATTAGTGATCTAGAGGATAAAATGGTTGAGAAGAAAGGTCAGGAGGAGAGCTGGAGCTAACTGCTCAGGAATCATGAGAACAGACTTAGGGAAATAAATGATGCCATGAAACGTTATAACGTCAGAATTATTGGAATCCCAGAGGGAGTAGAGAAAGAAGACTAGAAGATATAGCTGACCAAATTCTGAATGAAAATTTCTCCAATCTGGGGAATGGAACAGGAGTTCGTGTCCTAGAGGCAGAAAGAACACCAGCCAATATCAGCAAGTCTAGAAAATCAGGGAGGCACATCACTGTAAAATTCGCAAATTATAATTTTAGAAAAGAGGTCCTGAGGGCAGCTAGGGGGAAGAGATTCCTTACATACGGAGGAAGGCCCATCAGAATAACATCAGACCTGTGCACAGAAACCTGGTAAGCCAGAAAGGGCTGGCATGATATATTCACGGCACTAAATGAGAAGAACATGAAGCCAAGAATACTTTATCCAGCAAGGCTGACATTCAAAATCGATGGAGAGATAAAGAGCTTCCAAGACCGGCAAAGATTAAAAGAGTATGTGACCATCAAGCTGGCACTCCAGGAAATATTAAAGGGGGTTCTATAAAAGTAGAAAGAACACATGAGTGACTTAGAACAGAAATTTGCCATCTATAGAAACAAGGACTTCACAGGCAACAAGATGTCAATAAACACTTATCTT
>CM052811.1:57035541-57053487 GCA_028533885.1 Nasua narica
ACAAACAAACAAACAAACAAATCATAGAATGTGTTAAGTTATACTGGTGTGGAAAATCTTAGAATCAGCTTCAAAGATGACCTAGAATGACTGCCCTCAAAGCCAGTATTTTCCTCACCGTAGACAGACTTCTCCTCATCCTAAAGAAAATGAAAAGCAACTGCCATAACACTTAGGAAGTAGTGAGGTATTATCAAAAGTCACTTGGCTGCCTCACTGTCCTCCCATAAATATTCTCACTGAAGTGAAATTTCTTAGAGTTTTTCATCCCCCTCATCCAGTGGTCAGCCATGACCTCTGAAGCCTGTCTTATGTTTATATCATCATGAGTAAAGTCACTTGGTAAATAGTGGAGGGAGAAGAAACAGGTGAAGAGTAAGGACCACCTGTGATGACAGATGAGCAAAGAAATCACCAAGGCAACTGAGGGAAGACACATTTGGAAGTCCTAAAAGAAGCCAAGAATGCAAGGACTTTACTTTTCCCCAAGGAAGTGCACAGACAGTTTCTACCTAATACCAAATGTTCAGTGGAGTTTTCACTGTTTGGGAAATGGAAGTAACTCCACTCTGGTAAAACCACCTTTTTGATCATAGTGTCTCCATGAACAAATGAGACTGGTGGAGTTGCATTTAAAAATGAATTTAAGAAGCTAGCAAACCAGAAATCATCATGTAGATACAGGGAGATGAGTTTTATGAGGTTGAGTTATTAGCTGATTTGGTGAAACACTAAGGTCTTTTGCATAAAAGAAAAGCAGGCTATCCTTTAAGGACTATTTAAGGCACCCAATGGCCATGTGTGGGAGGCTAACAGTATTTAGGTTAGACTATTCATTCTATGAAAGTTTATTCAGAAGTCTGACTTTAACCTTAGGAAATGGTTTTGCATGACTGGCATATGCTAATGAGATGCAGCAATAACTTTTTATTCGGTCAAGAGGGCCCAAATGTGGAAAGGAAGATAAACAGTTAACTGCCCTCTCTATAGAGTACTCATAATATTTATGCCATTAGTCATTGTTTTGTAATCATTCATTAATAATAATGGCCTCTTTGTCACACAATGAAATGAATGTCTTACTTCCTTCAATTAAACATGTTCAAATATTCAGAATTTAGACAAATTCTGTTGTTGTTATTTATTATTATTATTATTATTATTATTATTATTATTATTACTAGGAGGAGCACCAGATTAATGTTGGGCAGCTAACCAGAGAATTCAGGCAGACTTGGTCTTGCAGAAAGAACATTTACAAGTAAAATTTTCAATGTTACATTTGCAAATGATCAAGTATCTTTGTGGGAGAGGAAACCCAGATGACAGCTTTTGTCTTAAGGCCACTGGGCCAGGTTAAATTGAGAGAAAGAGCACAGAGTTCATTCCCTTGTGACATGGATTTAGAGAGAGTGAGCTGAAAAAAAATAATAAGTAGAAACCAAAGAAAACTACTTTACTCTGAGTTCTATGAATTAATTGTTTAGGTTTCAGAAAGAAAGGTCAATGAATTACATCTTTTTCCCTCTCAAAGAGAGGGAAAGAGTGCAAAGCCAATTGAAAGATAGACACAAGAGTCAGAGATTTAAAAAAAATAAAAAATAAATAAACTTTCATTATGAACTAGACCTGGAATGAAAGATAACCTATCTAGGTGTAGCCAAAGGGCCTTACTAAGGCTTTCTCCATAAATTAGGCAGACTGACCCAATCAGCTCTTGGATCCATGGGACCACAGCATATCTTTTCAGGGTCAGTCCACTTCTTGCATCTCAGAAACCAGAATTCAGCCTCAGAGATACTGTCAGTGGCTGAGCCACACAATCCGACTTGCCTCTTCCAAACTCACTCATCAGATCACTTACTTCTCTTCCCCAAAGGAGAGGAAATGTGTTGGGAGCAAGGAGAGTGGAGCTGGGAGTACTATGCTTTCCTTCCCAAGGAGAAGTGATGAGTTGCGAATACATGATTTTCCCAGCAATATGAGAATATAAGGAGTCAGCAGCCAAGGGGCTAGAAATGAGGGAGATGATGGAGACAATGCTCTTAGCAGACTTCATGCTCACTGCATTTGATATAAATCACTACGGTGCAGGCCTCAGCCAACTGTGGCAATATTTGTCTTTAGCCCCAGACATGGCCTGGAAGATATTCACCCAAGGCCCACAGCATCCTGGAGTGCATGCTTGATATTAACAAAATTTAAAGTTATGTTTCAAGTATTTTTAATCCAACATGTAGGTAATTATATGCAGTTGGACAAACATTAAAATCAACTTTATAGTATATTGATTACTAGGTTAATTAGATTATCAATTATCCTGAATGTATCCCCATCATATTTCATCCATTTTCAATCAATGAGAGGTACTGGACTAAATGACTATTTCTTTGTAAAGATCCATTGTGTTCAAGGCATGTCTTGATAAGAGACATAGAGAAATGAATTAGACACATTCCCTGACCTGAAAAGTCCTTATCACATAGAATTTACAGACGTGTGCCTAATTAGGTGCAACACAACAACAATGCATTGATAGAGGCAGTGCAGAAGGAAATAAAAAGTGGGCACGTGCAGACTTGCCTAGACCTTACTGAAGGCTGGAATTTGAATAAGTCTCCTGAAAAATAAGTGAGATGTCACCAGGCTTTGGAATTAAAGACGAAGTTCTAGGTAGCCAAAGGAGCAATTCTGAGAATAAGAGGACCCTTTGTAGAATGACAGATAATGCCATTATTGAAGAGGAGAATTCAACATAGGGTTGATAAAAGTTCAAGGTCAAGACACAGGGTGAGAGACAATCTCTTAAAAGTCATTGTGTGTCACATTTGTGTTGCTGTAGTGTTTTCATTACTTTGGTTTGGTTTTGCTCTCTTCTTTAGCAACAGATACAGCCATCTTTTGCTAAAGAGTAAATAGGGACTACATATCTTAGAATCGCTGATGTTTGTCTGGTTTTGAAGGGTAAACGAATGGGAAAATAGTCCTAGTTTTTCCGGGACAAAAGGATGGTCTCAGTCTGAGGAGGATTTATCATTGGGCTAGGTGGTTGTTCTTCTGTGCTGTGGTGAGCAATGGACTCAGTCCTCCCAGCATTTGTAAGGTGGATTTGCATTCCAAGAGTTAATGTACATGATATATAAATATATTTATAGATCTATAGTACTTTCTTGAGGTCATCTAAATAACCCTATTGTTGGAAAGTAATTGTTTCCCCCATTACTGTTACCAAGGAGCTTGGCTCCATCACTGGTGATAGATACCTCAGGAAATTACAAACCTGCCTCCACTACTGAATTTTGGACCAAAATTATAAGGTCAGCCTGACCTACTGGGAGAGTGTCTTGTTTTCATATAGTCCAAATGTTTTTGCAGAAGTAACTTGTTTCCCTCCTTTTTCTACCAGAAAAACTCACTGTTCCTGAGCTATTTTGGTGCAGGAGCACTTGTCTATAAAAACTGATTACCAAAAAAACCCCCAAAAAACAAAAAAAAAAACTGATTACCCCCGCCATGTCATCTCCACGAGGCCAAGGAGATCAAAGGAGTTTAAATCAAATGTCTCCAGCTGGGTTGGCTGGCAACTAACCATGAAACGAATCACTGGAGAGTATGGATCCCTTCCCATAATATTTGTTATTATAGATGATCACACTGTTTCAGTACAGGTAGCTGCTATGCAAAATGGGATTCAGTTCATTTCTTTGCTTGGGACACAAATTGTCAAGCTAGTGAAGGGTAGCAGAATATGCCATCCCAAAATACGGTCCTTTGGCATATTATTTTCAGTTGTAGTCACTTCAAAAACAGCTAATACAGGAAGAGGCCTTCTCCAAAATCCTCCTCTCCTCTCTGCCTAAAGACAGATCTTCCAAAACAAGCTCAACTTCCCTAAATCTCTTCCCAGAGGGATTGCATCAACCAGGGAGGACTGACTCTTAACACAGGAGAGGAGTATCACCAAGACAAATGTGTCACTAACTGTCATACCTTCCATCTATTCTAAGAGCCTACTCATTTTTCCCTAGGAATCACTTACTCTCCCCTAAGAAACCCTACATCCCCCTACTCTTCCCCTATTAAAATGGTAATTAAGCCTGAAGCCTAACCCACCTCAGGAAGTTGCTCAGTTTTCCCTGAGGGATACCTACATGAGGTATACATGTTAATAACATCCTGCTTTTCTCTTGTTCATCTGTCTTTCATTGCAGGAGACTCCTCTAAGAACTCAGAAAGGTAGAGAGAAAATTGCTTTTCCTCCTCTACAAGCCCCTGCCATTCATTCACCACATTCTGTGTAATGATATTGGACTGATTCCATGGTGCTGTCCGCCATCACTTTATTTTTTTTCCCGTCACTTTACATACATATAAGAACCCCCCGACCTTAAGGGAAAGGGAAAAGGATATCCTTGGACGAAGATAAAATCGACTTTGCATATCTTGCTATTACCTGTCTGGGGAGAGACGTCAAGGATTTTGCACTTTGGGGACAGACTAGGATAGGTTTCTGAACTCCTTTGATCTATTGGACCTCACTCCCGTTTCTGGAAAATGCTAGGGAAAGAAACCATGGTTCTCATCAAGGGAGACAGACACGATCAAACATGCTTTGTAGCCCTGCGCACCGGCAATGGTACTGTGGATGACTGGCAGGGGTCCTAAAACTGCCTGACCAGCAAGGAAGCTGCAGCAAGTATCCATGCCCAGACTGATACACTCAAGGGCGCACTGGTGGAAAGAAAAGACGATACCAAGACTTCCTCACAGAGGAGGATGTGTATACATCCGTATACTCCTAATGCGTCTTTCATTTCCAGGGTGCGATTTCCAACACTCACTGCAATGGAAGTATCACATGTTGGCTCAGATTTAATGTCTCATTTACGTGAAGGAAATGGATTAGGCCTTGTCTAACCATGAATGACATGGTTCAAGGCCTTGCTCTCTGGAGGCTGTCAGCTGCTATCCCTCTCCAGACCGTATTACTTCTATGTAAAAATGAATCTTCCACCTGTGGGAAGTTGTCCTCCTCCTACCATCATCCTCGTCCAGAGTGAACAGTCTGTGTTTCCACCTTAAAAGAAATATCAGGGGCTGGTTCTTTGTAGAGGAAGTTGCTGCCAAGATAAAGAAGCTGCCTAGAAGTTGCAATAGTTGAAGCAGCAGATGAAAATGGTGTTAACCTTCCAGACGGTGTTCTTATGAGATGCCCAGGGGTAACCGGTAGTTAGGAAAACTTGGGGCTGAAGGGAAAAACCGAAAGTGTGGTCTTGATTTGCAGGCACTAATTACATAGTTTCCTGATCCTTCAGTGGCCAACATATTTCAGGGCAAAATGTTTTTCTGAGGTAAAGGATATACTTGTGAAACAAACACATGTAATTATTTATTTAAAAGAATAATGCTTGTGCTCACTTTAGTAGCACATATGCTAAAACTGGAACAGTAGAGAGATTAGCATGGCCCCTGTGAGGATATGCCATGGAAATTCACTAAGTGTACCATATTTAGAAAATAAATAAACAAAATAAAAATATAATGGTGAGGCATTTTGCACCATTCACTGGAGTGAGGACAGAATGAGCAAATAGCTAAGGAATTATAGTTTTAAGTTACACTGTAACCACATCAGAGCATTTTCACTGTTTCTTACATTTTAGGAAGGTGGACCACTGTAATCCACTACATCACAGACACAAAACAGAAAAACAAAAACAAAACAAGCAAGTACTGAGCCTAACAAAAACTCTAAGATATATTTCATTTTCAAGGGAATGAATAAAGACCCAATAACCCCACAAAAACTCCCAAATCAGGTTTCAAGTAGAATAAGGCTGACATTTCCTTGGCAGAGACTTCAGTTAGAAATCTTCTGTAAGCAAAAGGTGGGAAGAGATGAGCAGATGAAATTTAAGTTACTTCTCCAGCGCATGCTGTGAGCCCCACATTCTCACCTCCACAAACGAGGGAATCAAAGGTATTGAGGATTCAAGCATTTTTCCTCCAGCAGTGGGTGGCCCAAGTGCCTCAACCCAGCTGTCTTTTCATATTAGAAAGAAAGCTAAGATCATTGTCACTCATATAATATCCCATTTGTTCTGCTGCTCTCACTAAATTTTCTGAATTTTATGTGGGGTCTCTCTCCCACCAAGAAGATGAACCTGTGCTGCAATTTCTCTGTTTAAACTGTGGGATAATTCCTTCTTTCAGAAAAAGAAAAGTGTAGAAACATTCATTTTTACAAAGAAGTTGGACATTAAAAGACTGTCTTTTCATTTGAGAAATAAACTGCAGATCATTCAATTGTCACATTTCAGAGACTTGTTCAGCAAACCTTCAACAGTTTCTCTTGTTTTTTATAAAAAATGATTTATCAGCAGTGATTACTAAATCATATAATTGCAAGGGACTTTCTCCAGAATGGCCAACCATTCAGCAATAAATTCCAATGATATATTCCTTATGAGGGCAGGCATTTCTTCTTCATAGGAAACGTGCCTTCTCTGTAGTGGTTTTTTCAGTTCCCTAACTCCCTATCTGGAGGGGAAAAGGCAGTGGAGGAAATGGAGGAAAGAAAAATGGAAATTGCCTCACTTGGAATTATAGGAAATTATTGTGAAAAGTATTTTTAAAATCAGTAATAGTTGATTTAGGATCAATAATTATTGAATTACTATATTGCACAACTCAAACTAATGTAATACTGTATGTTACCTAACTGGAATTAAAATAAAAACTTAAAATAAAAATTAAAAAATAAAATCAATAATAAGCACAAGTTCTCCTCCTAGGAATTCCAGGACTGTGCTGGGTGTGGCTTGAAAGAGGCACAAAAATATACTTAAGTTATTATTCTACCATGAAACTGTTTGAAGAAAGGGCTTTTAGATGAAATTAGAAAGCAGCGTACAAGAAGCTAGGAAAAAAAAATGGAAAAGACGGGCCATGAAGGCTTCGAACTTTACCCTCCTCTCCCCTCCATCTTGGTATTTGTAATTCATGCCTTTATTGGATCTCATGATAATATGTATATTCGTCAAAAGTCCTCCATTAAGAAAAAGACTAGTTTAAGCAAAAAGAGAAAGGGACTCTAATAGTAAAGTAGTATATGACTGAGTATAAGAACTTATGAAGAGTATAAGTTCTTCATAAGACCCTAGGATTGGGTCTTATGAAGAACCAGGAAAACTAGAAGTTTCACTGTGTCTCTCTCTCCTTTTTCTTACAGAGATCCAGACTACCTCATGCATCCCAAGTATCCATACTCAGTGTCATTGACACTTAGAAATGAATGATCTGTTCTTGCTCAATCCCAATTCTCCATTTCTGGGAGAGAGAAGTAGATTGTCTCAGTTTGGGTAACCAGCTATGGCCAGGGGATTCAGAATCACAGTTTAAATGTAATCATGGTTGGTGGAGAACCAAACCATCCAGCTACTGGAAAAAATCAGATAGCTTTTTAATTGAAAAGGACCCCAAAAGTGTTTACCATACTCATTTGTAAACTACACCAGAAGAAAGTTTCAAAAATGCTCTATTTTATCAGGAGTCATATATATATACTTCACATTTCTGACATTTCCAGGAGAAATAAGGATGTCACTCTGCAACTCAACAGATAAACTGTTTTTTATTTTTCAGTTAGTGTGTGCATGTTTAGGACCAAATAATTTCTTTGCTTCCTTTTATAATAGAATAAAGGAAAGGCAGCAAGCCCCAAATCATCTTCTTGTCCTTAATTATACAACTCTGTCTACAAAATTCTTTTGCCATATGCTCTCTGCAATGTTTGAGCTCAGGAATTCCCAAGAAAGTAACACTCAAGTGCTGACCATCAAACTGATTCCTAGAAGAAAAGCTTAATTCTGATCTGCATGTTTAATTCTGATCTCCCCCAGATCTCTATCATGGGGGAGCCATTTATTGACTTTGCAACAGCATATTTTCTATTTTTCAGAATTCAGCCCACCATATTGTGGACACAGGCCATGGGAACCTCTATACCTTTCATTTGAATGCCACAATGGCATTAAACATGTCTGTAAATGGTATAGCTAGAGGTATGATTGCTTGATTTGAATAAATGAATGGAGATCTCTGACAGGTCATCTCCAGCATGTTTAAAATCCCATAAAGACATTTTACAATCCAAACCCAAAGCAGAGGTCTTGCTTTATTTTGGGTTATTCACCATACTTTGCTCTCTGGTTAAAGATTTTGCTATTGTTCTCATGGTTTACAACTTGAAGATGTTTTGGGATTGACTTTCAAAATGACAATTTCCCAGTGTTCTTAGAAGAAAAGTAAATGACAGCTAAAAAGTTACATTTTTTAGTTTACATCTGAAAAATTAAAGATGTCATTTTTGAAATTATGAGGGTTTTTTCTAAAATTATTTACGTAGGTAAATATTTAAGATAAAGCTAGTAATTGTTTTCCTTGTGTTAATGTGTCTAACGTATATGTTCCATATAGTCTCATACATTTAACTTTAGTAGTAGAAGTTTCTTTTTAAAGAAAGAAATTATTCTGTTTTGGTTGGGTGCCTAAAATGAGATCATTCTTTTCTACCCTAAAGGGTGTATATCATGAACTAGTGTGGAACACTGAACATTCTATATTTTTAAAGCATAAGAAGGTAATTCGCAGAGATTTTTTTAAAAGGTCTTTTTTAAGGTTTTTAGAGAACTTGTTAAAAAACACCCACAACCATATTTCAAGTCACATTCCCTCTCCTGTCTCTTCTCTCCACAAAATGCTCACAGACTGCCAATTTAAAGGGAAAACATAGTCAAGCCAGATAAAAAGCATCCAAATGAAGAGAAGGTTAATCGTGGAAGGCGATGGAGGTGGTCGGGACAATCTGTTGATTTCTTTGCAATGACTGCATTTAGCCATTTCTTCCACAGCCCCCTGAGAATGAAGGTTGGCGTTCGCTAGCCCCCAGACTCCAGTTTGTAACAATGTTCATCTCCAGCCTGGCATCTTCATCATTCAACCTTCTGACCTAGGAGTGTTGGGAGAAGAGTCTGGGAAGGAGGTCTTGGGAACTCAAAGGTAGGAAGATAAACAGCAATGTGAATAAGAATCTGAGCAGCTGGATGCCCTGGTTTAGCAATGCTAAGCAGTAAGCCAGGTCTCCTATCTCTTCATCTCACTCAAATAAAACCAGGAAAAGACATGATTACCAAAGGCATTTTTTAGCCTCATTTTTGGCTCATGGTATGACAGCTCAGTGAGTTGTAATAACAAACACATATGAGAACGTAAATTTCAAACTAGTATAACTGTTGCCTTGTAGTCCTCCTTTCCTTCTTTATGATAACAGAAACTAGGCTTTCATTCTGAGTTACGACAATCTCTTCCTTAGGTTTTAATCTGGGTTGCTATTCAAATTACTGTAATGCAAGAACTGCCAGGGTCCTTGTCTGTGAAATGCGAATGATAATAGGTATCTACTTCATGAAATTATCCTAAGGACTGAATGAGACACTGGAGAAATAATAGTACAGGCTGTGGTCTATAGTAAGAGGACAAAGCATATTAGCTATCTTCATGCTTATAACTTGTGTTAGGAATATTAATTACATACCCATAATATAAATTTGTAAACACAATTATATTCTGTTATGAATCAGAACACTTGGGTTCTAATACTGGCTTTGTGCTAAGGAGCTGAGAGTCCTTAAGTGAGATACTTAACACCCAGCTTATAAAATAAGAAATTTGGACTAGGTGATTATTAAGGTCACTTTGGGCTCTAAGATCATTCTATATTTGACTTCTCCATAGCAACTGGTTTCTTCAATGAGACTGGATGAATAGAGATCTGCTCTCTACAATATAGTTCTCTTTTTAGAAACATGCAGATCAGAATTAAGCTTTTCTTCTAGGAATCAGTTTGATGGTCAGCACTTAAGTGTTACTTTCTTGGGAATTCCTGAGCTCAAACCCAGGAGAAAAGTTTCACTTCCTTACCATTGAATATTTTTAGAAAAACATCTGAACAATAAAAATAAGTCCTGGATAAACAGTGGGATCTGATGTAAGTACTTATATATCAGATACCAGGGCTTACACGGAGCAGCATAATGGTGGCTGAAAGAGAGGGAGGGCTGAATTAGAGCAGATCTGGATGGTAATCCAACGATAACATTTCTTCCATGCCCTCCAGGCACCAAATCCAAGTTGACATGGTTGTGGCAATAGAAAGGTCTAGGATTCCTAAAGGATATTGTCAAGGGATAGCAATGGGAATGGGTTAGAGGAAAGTGTTGGCTGGAAACCAGGTGGGCGGTGGCTTTCATTCAATAGAGTTAGCTGCAGGGAGCTGACAAGCAGACACAAATGTGTTTCAGGGTCAAGGTAACTCAAAGCAAAAGCCCAGTCCTAGAAAGTGAGGCAACGTTGCAGGAAGGATGACAAGTTACAAGAGCAAATTCCTGAACTCACTGATCATCACTGTGGGAACTGAATGCGTAATTGCAAAAGGAGAAAACAATGTAGAGTCACCCCTTATTTTAAAAGGTCAGTAAGAGTCCTCAGGAAAACTCCATATACCAGATAGTTGTTTAGAGCCAGTTAAACCTGGGGCTGGGGAAAATAAATAGACAGGAAGATTGTATGCAATCTTGCTCTGGATTGGCCAAAGGATGAACACCATAAAGCATCGAAAACACTGATCTCTGACTTGTGCCACAAGCTTGTCGTTTTGCTCTGAGGCCAACAGGAAGAAGACCAAATAACCTAACAGGCTCTTTATATTCTGAATAAAGATTTCATACAGTCATAGTGGCCCTGTCACCATCACATGCATATGGAGGTATCAGTAGGATGGTTGGTGTCCACGTTAAAAGCAGTTAAATTACGGCGAAGGTAAAAACCCCAGGTGTGGCTGATGACCATGAGAGAAAAACAAAGCAGAGTTGGAATCAACCCTAGGCAGGAATGTGGTAGTATGCAAGGGGAAAAGGCAAGGCAGAGGGATCAAGTGGGAAATACGCTAATGCTCCATTTCCAAAATAGACTTTTTACTGTATTAATATGCCTTTTTCTACACCTCCACATATAACCTCCAAAGAGAAACCTGTCCCTCATAGAGGTAGCTTCTTACATGGTGCCCATAGTAAATCCTCTATTTAGAGAAAAGGAATGTAGGAGGAAAGGACTTACCAAATGGAGAGCAAATCAG
Organism: Nasua narica; assembly: GCA_028533885.1. Taxonomy (NCBI): domain Eukaryota; kingdom Metazoa; phylum Chordata; class Mammalia; order Carnivora; family Procyonidae; genus Nasua; species Nasua narica. The sequence goes on from CM052811.1 coordinate 57,046,736, forward strand.
AGCCATTTACCTATATCAATCAACATAGTTCATTATCCATACATATTAACAGGCAACCAATGAATAGGTTTGATAAAAATAAAACCAACAGAACAAATGGGACAAAGAGCCAAGATGAACAAGTGCAATAGCTAATCATAGGGGTAAAAACATTTTAATTCATGGAGGAGAAAAGAATGTTCATTTTAAAAATTGTGATAAGATACCTAGGAATAAACCTAACCAAAGAGGTAAAGGATCTATACTCTAGAAACTACAGAACACATATGAAAGAAACTGAGGAAGACACAAAGAGATTGAAAAATATTCCAGGCTCACGGATTGGAAGAATAAACATAGTTAAAATGTCTATGCTGCCCAGAGCAATCTACACTTTCAGTGCCATTCCTATCAAAATACCATCGACATCTGTCACAGAGTTGGACCAAACAATCCTAAAATCATTGTATGGAACCAGAAAAGACCCCAAATCACCAGGGGATTGTTGAAAAAGAAAGCCAAAGCTGGGAGAATCACAATGCCTAACTTCACACTATATTACAAAGCTGCTATCATCAGGAGAGCATGGTATTAGCACAAAAACAGACATATAGATCAATGGAACAGAAAAGACACCCCAGAAATGGAATCTCAATTCTATGGTCAACTAATCTTTGACAAATCAGGAAAGAATATACAGTGGAAAAAAGGCAGTCTCTTCATTAAATGGTGCTGGGAAAATTGGACAGCCACATGCAAAGAATGAAACTGGACCATTCTCTTACACCATACACAAAGATAAACTCAAAATGGATGAAAGACCTCAAGGTGAGACAAGAATCCATCAAAATCTTAGAGGAGAACATTGGCAGTAACCTCTTCAACATAGGCCACAGCAAACTTTTTCAAGATACATCTCCAAAGGCAAGGGAAACAAAAGCAAAAATGAACTTTTGGGACTTCATCAAGATAAAAAGCATTCGCACAGCAAAGAAAACAGTCAACAAAACTAGGAGATAACCCATGGAATGGGAGAAGTTATTTACAAAAGACATTTTCAGATAAAGGGCTTATACCCAAGATCTATAAAGAATTTCTCAAACTCAACACCCAAAAAACAAATAATCCAATCAAGAAATAAGCAGTAGACATGAACAGACATCTCCAAAGAAGACATACAAATGGCTAACAGACACATGAAAAAATGTTCAACATCACTAGGGAGATACAAATCAAAACCACAATGAGATACCACCTTATACCAGTTGGAATGGCAAAAATTAACAAGACAGGGAACAACAAGTGTTGGCAAGGATGTGGAGAAAGGGGAACCCTCTTACACTGTTGGTGAGAATGTAAGCTGGTACAGCCACTCTGGAAAACAGTATGGAGTTTCCTCAAGATGTTAAAAATAGAGCTACACTATGACCCAGCAACTACACTACTAGGTATTTACCCCAAAGATATAGAAGTAGTGAAAAAAAGGGGCACATGCATCCCTATGTTCATAGCAGCAATGTCTATAATGGCCGAACTGTGAAAGGAGTGAGATGTCCTTCAACAGATGAGTGGATAAGAATATGTGGTACATATATACAACGGAATATTACTCAGCCATCAGAAAGGATGAATACTCACCATTTGCATCGACATGGATGGAACTGAGGGGATTATGCTATGTGAAATAAGTCAAACAGAGAAAGACAATTATCATATGGTTTCACTCATATGTGGAACATAAGAAATAGCACAGAGAACCACAGGGGAAAGGAGGGAAAACTGAATGTGATTAGTATCCACAGAGAAATTTTAAGTTGTGTCTGACTAAGCAAGAATAAGCTGCCATCTTTTATCTTATCAAACAACAAGAAAAAGTTCTTAAAAATGAAAAATATACTTGCCTACAGACAAAACAAACAAGCATGATAAGTGTTTTAGTAATAATTAAGGAAACATATCCAAGGTAAATTTAAAAAGCACAGAGTCTGGAAAAAAATAAATAAAAGGTATGGGACAATCAATCCTGAAAGCACGGTATCTATTTGGAGGCCCAAGAATGAAAAGCAATGGAAATGAATGGGAAGAAATTATCGACGGGAATAAAAAAAGAGCTTGGAGAAGGCACAGCAAGTGTTTAGACTGAAAAGACCTACTGAATGCTAAACAAAATGAAGTAATATCTAACATTTACTATGTCCTTCAAGTACATTGTTTTAAATCTTTGTAACAATTGTATGATGTATTTGATTGTTTAGTCTTCACTTAACACTGAGGGTTAAACATTGTTATTTTATGATTGAGTAAAGCATTATTCAATCTTTAACTTACACAAGTTTCCACAATTAGTGGCACATCCAACTTTATAGTCTTTCCTGAGATACTTTCTTCTCAGTCACAAATAGAATATGTAGACAAAAAAAAGACCCACACCTAGATAGAGTGTTAGGATGATCATAGATTAAGAGGTAACAGTTTAAAAGGCTTGCTACGAGCATGTACGTTGCCAATAAAAGGATAAGAATCCAAGTTAAATCTATTTTCTTATTAACATACTTGATGCTACTAAGAAATTAGGAGTGAAAGTGATTCTGACCCCAAAAATTGCCTTATGCCCAACCCAACTATCAATAAATTTAAGAAAAAAGGATATTTTCAAATCTCTAACATCTAGAAAAGTTTATTTCCTACATACCCATTTCTTAAAAACAAGAAAAATAAACTACTTCAGCAAAATGAAAGAAAAATTGAGCAAAAGTAGATGTAACAAACAATAGAAGTAACCTAGAATTTCAATTGCCCATGATTTATATATTCCTATTATATACATATGTGTATATATATACATATATATAATATATGGATTATAGTTGTTGAGAAAAACCAGAAATCACTGATTTAAATAAGAATAAGGAGTACCTTCAAAAATAAAGTGGATTCTAATTACTGGAAAGTAGATGTTAATATCTCTTCTACCAAAAATAGGAATATAGGCAATTAAAAACTTGGCAAAAGTGGTAATGTAGTGAAATCAGGGTCTTTGAATGAAGCAAACTATGTCAAACTCTGCTGAGCAGTTTGAAGAACTGAGTAAGAGAGAGTAAGAGAATCCATTGGATCTTGATGCTTGGAACATTCTTCATGTGGCAAGGAGTAACCTGAGATTATACTTCCTTTCTTACAGACCCAATCATACCACTTGGTTGTACAATTAGTAATCCTTAGTGATTAGTTGTCATGTCATATATTCTAGTACACGGTATTTAAGGTTTAGAATAAAACTAAAACTGAAGACTTTGATATATTTACAGGAGGAAATATAAATGTTATAAAACACTGGCATAGCAAAGAGTTTACTATTGTTCATATGGGTTTTTTTCTATTTTGTTTTCAAAATAATCCCATGTCTAAGATTATTTGTATCAGGTCTATACAATTGAATATAAATATTCAGTTTTCTGTTTGAAAATTTTTTCTAAAGGTAAAGGTTTATTTTGATAATCTTGAAAAAAACATGAAATATATGCCATACTAAATGCAGTGAAAACTATGGATGAATGTTTCCTCAATAGAGGCTTTTGTTTTTAAAGAAATGGTTCAGTAGTTACCTTTCATCACTTATTTGTCACCCATTTATATGATGGTATTATGCCATTAATTTTTCTAACAAAAAATTAGGCACAAGTTTTTTTTTTTGTCTTTCTCTGACTTATTTCGCTTAGCATAATGCACTCTAGCTCCATCCACATTTTTACAAATGGCAAAATTCCATTTTTTTAAGGATTTTTATTTATTTACTTGAGATAGAGACAGTGTGAGAGAGCATGAGAGGGGAGAAGGTCAGAGTGAGAAGCAGACTCCCCGTAGAGCCGGGAGCCGGATGTGGGACTCGATCCCGGAACTCCGGGATCATGACCTGAGCCGAAGGCAGTTGCTTAACGAACTGAGCCACCCAGGCGTCCCCATTTTTTTTTTTTTTGATAGCTGCTTAATAGTCTATTGTGTACATGGTGGGGGAGCAAAAAGAGAGCAAGACGGAAGCAAACCATAAGAGACTCCTGACTATAGAGAACAAAGTGAGGGTTGATGGAGGGAGGTAGGTGAGGAGTGAGCTAAATGGGTGAGGGGTATTAAGGAAGACACTTGTGATGAGCAATGGGTGTTACATGTAAGTGATGACTCACAAAATACTACACCTGAAACCGTATTACCATATATGTCAACTAAGCAGAATTTAAATAAAAACTCAAGATCAAAAAGAAAGAAACAAAATACCATGCTCTCAAAAATTGCTATAGAATGATGCAAAGGGAAATGTCTCAATACAGAAAAAAGTTAAGTGGTATGTATTACAAGCTTAACAAAACAAAAACCTTTCTGGTTCTTTAGCTCACCAACTGAATGACAATTTCACTCTACACAGAATGAGGCTAGAGAGCCATTGGGAAAGGATCTATAAGTTTTGCTGGGGTAGTGACCATGACAGAAGCAAAGAAACCTACTGCAAGAAAGGGCTTCTAACAGATTTCCATCCCCTGATGGAAATTTTCTGCCAAACCCACTGGGAATTTTTGGGCCTTCTCGAAAGACTGTGAAGCATGGAAATAAATATCCCACGGCCCAAGTTCTACAGCATTTGCATCTCATCAAGTCCTCCTCCCAAAGCTCATACCCTTTGTCTGAAATTTCTGGCATGTGGCCTATTCTGACAATTTCTCATCTTCTATTTCTTCCTCAACAAGTGGAATAAATGGGAAAATAATAGGGATAGAGAAGAAAAAAAATCAGTCAACCGGTTGTTTAGCAGTTCAGCACAGAGCTGTCAATGTCACAGAAAAAATATATTTTAAATATATATTAAAAATATTATCAGCAGATTTTCAGATACATAGTAAAGAGATAGATTAGGTTCTAGAGATGGGGAGTTCTCATCGCCTCCCAATTAACAGGGCTAGAAAGATATTGAGTTTTTTCTTAAAGGCACTGGTACAGGGGAAATTTAACTTTTTAAAATTTAATTTTAATTCTGAAAGAATTTTAATGAATTTGCATGCAGTGAGTTAATGTAACAAAATCTAGTGTCACTTGGGTCCACAGTTCAGGCACTCTTGTTTAAAAACGACATTATTAGAGCATTAGAGCCAGAGTCCTCTGAAAATGTTGAATGTTATGATAAATGCAGTGATGAATCCTGTGTTTGCTTATCATTAGTCAAGCGGAAATATGTTAAAAATGCTTTTACCCTTAATTTATGATCAGGTATGTCTTTAGTTTCAAAAAATACGAGATGGTGGCCTAAAGGAAAGATCTGGGAATCTCCAAAAATTCTCTCATCATCCTACCCTACAATTCAAAAATAGCTCATCAACTAGCCTCTGGATTATAGAAAATAAATACAAATGTTCCTGGGAGACATGGCACATATAGTCTGTGAATATCACTGTTGGCTGAGGGAGCTGCATGTTGGAAGAAATCAAACTGGCAACTGTTGGAAAGAGCAGCTGCTCTGGGTATGAAGTTAGGAACTGAGAGAAGAAATCCCATCATTGATAGGGAGAGGGGCTGGCCTCAGAGGGCACTGAGAACTTGGAGTCAAGGATCCAAAAGATAGGGGCAGGGGAAAAGAAACTGCAAAGGAAAGCAGGTAAATGGATATCTGACAAATTCCCCTGCATTTTGTATTAAGTATAATAAATACACTTAAGTAAACTAAACATATGTAGGAACATGTATTCAGAAGCAATGATACTTAATTCTTTAGTACAAGTCTATGCCTCAAAACATGCCTTCTTTGTTTAAATGAATGCATACCAGTTTCTGAGATCCCTGTGGCCTTTGTTAATGCCTTTTTTTCTGAAGATAAAATTATAATATTAATGTATTATTTATACTCTCAGTCTTTTGACCTATTGACAAAACCTGAGCTTTGTTTCTACCCTCAACTGCTACTGTAGCACCAAGCCCCAAATCAAAGCTATCCATCATAGTCCAGAGCGGATCCCAATCAATGCCAATAAATTTTAAAAGGCAGCAGCTATGGCACAAGATTATTAATTTTTAAACAGAAAAATAATACAGTACAAAACTGCAGCCCCTCGGGCCACCGTTAAACGTATTCACATTATGGTGCTTTGTTTAAGAAGAAATCATTACATTCCCTTAAAAGTGAGTTTGTTTTCATTAGAAATAAATAATACTAACAGTATTTTCCATCAATCAACAAATATTTATTGAATACCAGCTGTGCATAAGATGAAGAACCAAACATATAGTGGATACCAGAAGATATAAAAGACAAAACACAGACAAATGAAACCTTCTTGCAAAGAGAAAACCTAGGGATAAGAAAATTTAACTGCATAAAAGAAATGATACCATTACTAAAAGACATGTGCAGAAAATGAACACTATAGTATCTGCAAGAGGGAAAGATTGATAACGGGTCAGGATACGATCAAATGACCCACAACCTGAACTTGTCTTGGAAGATGATCGGATTTGGATCAGCAAAGATGCCAAAGGATGGCATTACCATTGGCAATACCAATTAGGCATTACCTAATAAAGGTAATGGCATGAATAAAAACATAAAGTAAGGGATATACAAGGAATGATCGACACACAATGAGTGAAAAGAAGACCCATCTGATTGGAGTGGAAGTATCATGACTAGGAGACAATGGAGAAAACCATATCAATGTAATTTTAGAAGAGATGGTGACATGTCTCCCACTTCAGACTATCTAGCAGGAGATCCTGCCTGGATTTGTGTTCAG
>CM052811.1:57053987-57111843 GCA_028533885.1 Nasua narica
TGAGATTTCACCTATCTTTTCTCACTTTTGATAGACTAAGAACTAAAGGTTTCTCAAAAAACTATTAGAATTAACAAGTGAATTCAGTCAAGTTACAGGATATATAATTAATATACAGAAATATGTCACACTTCAATACGCTAATAATGAAGTACCAGAAAAATAAATTAAGAAAACAATCCCATTTATAAATGCATCAAAAAGAATTAAATACCTAGGAGTGAATTTAACCAAGGAGGTGAAAGACCTGTAGAAGGAAAATTCTAAGACACTGATGAAAAACACTGAAATGACACAAATGTAAGGATATAACATGCTCATGGATTGGAAGAATTAATACTGTTAAAAGGTCCATAGTTACCAAAACAATCTACAAGTTCAGTGTGATACCTAAGAAAATACCAATAGCTTTTTTTTTTTTTACAATACTAGAATAAATAATCTAAAATTTATGTGGAACCACAAAAGACCCAGAAGAGTCAAAGCAATCTTGAGAAAGAGGAAAAAAGCTAGAGGTATTACAATCCCAAATTTTAAGACACACTACCAAGCTTTAGTAATCAAAACAGTATAGTACAGGCCCAAAAATAAACACATAGATTAATAGAACGGGATAGGGAGCCCAGAAATAAACCCATGATTATATGGACAATTAATCCATGAAAGGGAAGCAAGAACATATAGTGGGGAAAAAGACAGTCCCTTCAATACATGGTGCTTGGAAACTGGACATGTACATGTTAAGAAATGAAACTAGATCACTTTCTTATATCATACATGAAAATAAACTCAAAGTGAATTAAAGACCTAAATGTGAGACCTGAAACCAAGAAATGGTTTAAGATCTTAAAGAAAGCATAGGCGGTAATCTCCTGGGACATCAGCCTTAGCAAAATATTATGGATATGTCTTCTCAGGCAAGGGAAACAAAAGAAAAAATAAGCTATTGGGACTATGCCAAAGTAAAAAGCTTTTGCACAGTGAAGGAAACCATCAATAAAATGAAAAGATAACCTACTGAGTGGAAGGAATGATTTGCAAATTATATACAATAGGGGGTTAATATCCAAATTATATACTCATACAGCCTAATACCAAAGAAATAATCTAATTAAACAATGGGCAGAGGACCTGAATAGACATTAGCCAAAAGATACGTGAAAAGATATCCAACATCAGTGATCATCAAGGAAATCCAAATCAAAACCACAGTGAGATATCATATCACACCAGTCAGAATGGCTAGTATCAGGAAGACAAGAAGTAACAGCATTGCCAAGAATATGGAGAAAAGGGAACCCTCATGCACTTTTGGTGGGAATGTAAACTAGTACATTCACTGTACCAGAAACAGTATGGAAGTTACTCAAAAAATTGGCACATCCAATTTTACAATCCATCAAAACTTGTACATCCACTGTACCAGAAACAGTAGGGAAGTTACTCAAAAAATTAAAAATAGAAATATCATATGAGCCAGTAGTCACACTACTGAATATTTACCCAAAGCAAATGAAAACACTAACTCAAAAAGATATATGCACCCCTATGTTTATTGTGGCATTATTTACAATAGCCAAGATTGGAAGCAAACCAAGTATCTATTGATAGATGAATGGATAAGAAAATATGTTAATATATAACATATATGTATATATTTATGTTATACACACACCATGAAATATTACTCAGCCATAAAAATTAGATCTTGCCATTTGTGACAATACAGATGACATAAAGACTATTATGCTCAGTGAAATAAATCAGACTGAGAAAGACAATACCATTTGATTTCACCTATATTTGAAATCAGAATATACAAAATGAGCAAACAAGGAAAAGTAGACTCATAAATATAGGGAACAGACTGGTAACTGTGGGAGAGGGCTATGAAATAGGCGAAGGGGATTAAGAGGTACAAACTTCCACTTATAAAATAAATAAATCACAGAAATGAAAAGTATAGCATAGGGAATATAGACATTAATATTTTAACAAGACTGAAAAAAATATATTTTAACAAGACTGTATGGTAACAGACGGTGACTACATCGTCACTATAGAATTGTTGAGTCACTATGCTGTGCACCTGAAAACTAAGATACCATGTATGTCAACTATACCTCAATAATGGAAATAAAAAATGTATTTAAAAAGTAACCACATATAAGTTTAAAAAAAGGAGGAAAAAAACCAACCCTCATATCCACGGAGGTTTTATGAGAAAGCTTAGAAAATATGCTCTTTATTACTGCCTGACTGCATCATGTCAAACATTGCGGTTACATTCTAGAAATTAGCAATGTCAATGTGGAATTGCAAGATACAGCAAGATGAAGTCAGTGTCAAATTAAAATAGCTAAGCATGATGGATGATAATAAAGGGGAGACATTGGGGGGAAGCTGTTTATGGGTTGTTCTCAGAACTAACTGCCTAAACAGAAAAGAATACTCTCACATTGTCATTATACATTATATGCCAAACACACAGTCACCAATATCTGACAATTACATGAAGATATCAACACACTTCAATGTGTAAAAACTTCTCCCCTCCTTGGGGATGCTGGACTCTGATACAACATCTAAGCAGCTTTCCACTGAAATCATTTAACATAGACTGATGGTAAATAAGTTGAGGCACAAGACCAGTCTTTATTCATTTTCCTCTTATCCCATCTACATAATTTAATCATTAGAACCCAGCATAATGCTGATGTAACATTAACATTTTTTTATAGCTAGCTGGGAAGTTGATCACAAAGAACCTCTTCTCTGCTACTTACTTGACCTATTTTCTGCAATACTGTCAGTCCTGCACCGCCACATCCATTATTTTGAGTGGCTTTCTACCCTCTCACTCTGTAGCACAAAAGCAGGTAACTATTTTTTTGCTTCACTTTTTCATGTCTACAAATACTAAAAACAATAATGACTTTCAGGTTAAGCAATGGTGACAGTTAATAACCCCTTTTAAAAGGTCTGAGGCTGTACTGCAGGGCTCTGCCAATCAGGCAGGCCATCACATTCCTGAAAATAGTCTTTCCACTGGTCACCATGGCCTCTATGGAGAACGTGAGCTATTGGTATACCTTCCATCAAATACGTAAGAGTCACTTCTGAGCTTGTGTCTTGGTCAATAACTTGGGATAGATCTACATTCGGTACGACATTCAAAATTTTTCAAAGTCACTAAAGTTCTCATCTGAGTCCTTAATACACATCTACTGACTGCTCCATCAATTTGTCTATCAATTTATTCATCTGTCTATTGTCTAATTACTTCTTCAGCTGAAACCAAACTGATTGCAGTCTGTGTAAAGAATTACTGGAGATAGAGAATATGTTTTTAAAGTCTGTCTTATTCTGTTCAGGCTGACATAAAAAAGTACCATAGACTGGTGGCTTAAACAACAGAAATGTTTCTTCCTAGTTCTGAAAGCTGGAAGTCTTGAGACCAGGGAATAAGTGTGGTCAGACTCTGGTGAGAATTCTTTCCCTTTCTGGAGACTTCTTTTGTCATTTCTTATTAGAATAGTAATCCTATTGGATCAGTGTCCCGCCCTTATCTCATTTAACCTTAATTAGTTCCTTGTAGGCCCTGTCTCCAAATTTAATCACATTTGGGATTAGGCTTTCAGTGTATGGATGGGGTGGGCTGTGGGGGCGGGGGCACAAATCACTCCATAACAGTCTTGTATAGTTTTTATACTTTAACGTGTAAGTTCCTAAGTATAAGAAAAATTATCCACAAACAGCATTCTGAAGAAAATTACATTTTTTTCTCACAACTGAGATGAGGAAAAGACAGCTCACTTTTATGGTTATGACATAAATTTTATTAATTTTAAATGCACAAATGGATTTCAGGGAGACTTGGAAGATACACATTACATATAAATGTATACAGGAAGGGATAAATATATTATTTTAATTCAACGTGCATTGCTATCTACTTACCTATCTATATCCAGAGCACATAAATGCAGATAACATAGGTCAAAACGTGCTCTGGAGCTCTTCAATTACACCATGGTACAGAATTTAGGATAAATAGATCAAAATTTAGGCAAAATTATAAATTTTGTCAATTCCAAGTTTTAAAAAAGCTTTAGACTATAGAATTAGCACTTATGTTGAAAAAACATGATACAATTTTTCAAGCCGTGTTCCCTATAGTGCCTTAAAAAAGACACTTGAACTAGAAAAAAACAAAGCTAATCAATTTATAAAAGCAGTTAAGAGCTTATCTATAACTGACAGTTATGGGTGCCTTGCCCTCTTTAATGACATTTATTAGACATCATCTTAAAAATAGTGATGGTTTCATGGCATCAAAAGAATTACATAGACCTAGATATGCCTTCTGGATCTACCAGTTGATTTGCTTTGTGATCCTAGGCTTCTTTAAGCCTCAATTTATTTATACATGAAATAGTAATTAAAAAAAAAGTCATGGAGCTAGTGGGTGGGTTAATCTTTTTTTTTTAATTTTATTTATTTATTTGACAGAGAGAGATCACAAGTAGGCAGAGAGGCAGGCAGAGGGAGAAGGGGAAGCAGGCTCCCTACTGAGCAGAGAGCTCGATGTAGGGCTCCATCCCAGGACCCTGAGATCATGACCTGAACTGAAGGCAGGAGCTTTAACCCACTGAGCCACCCAAGCACCCCGGGTTAATTTTTTAAGATCTTTTTATTGTATTTATTTTAGAGAGAGAGCACACACACGTTCTTGGGGGAGTGACAGATGAAAAGAATATTCAAGCAGACTCCCCACTAACCGTAAAACCAGATGCGGGGCTCAGTCCCACGACCCATGAGATCACAAGCTGAGCCAAAATCAGGACACTCAACCCAGGAGTACTTGGGTGCCTCAAACTTTTTAAAATCTGTTTACAGTTCCTAACATTGTACCTTGCAATAGCAGGTATGAGACATATGTTAGTTCCCTTCTTTCCCTTTCTCTGTTACTATAGCACTGACTTTTATAATAAACCATGACAAAGTTCAAAGCTTTTTGAACATCAAAAGTGCTCATATACACAAGCTGAGACCACTTGGGTCTGTGGCCATAAAAATAGCTACAGTTATCCACAAGGTGTGGGTGCCTTTTATATTCTTCCAATCACAGCTGTTCTAGCCTGGATAGGATGAGCTCACTACCAACCTTAGCCCTTCCCAAAAAGCCATCATATCTAAATGTGAGCTTTGTTGCTTTAGGTAACTGGTGTTACAGGAGTAAAACAAGTGAAATCAAAAGGGTAAAGGAAAGTCCAAAAAGACTCACAAAGTTTAAATATTCTCATCTGGGTCTAAAGTAAGTTCATTACATATCCTCTAAATAAACAGTTAACAGTCCTTGTGATACACACACACACACACACACACACACACACACACACACACACACGGGTCCTTAAAATCACTGTAGAGTCTGTAGCCATAGCAGTATTTAGTTTGAGAGGAAAAGATGTAGTTGTTTCAGGAAAATGAAATTATTCCCAAATCATACCTTATCTAATCTATCAAGACTTGAGAAGGAAACATAGATGAATTTTACATTATGAAGAGGGAGGGCTGCGGTTGAAAATACTTACATTGTATCTTTACTGTGTGTTTGTTACACAAGCAACACTGTGGTAGGCCCTGGAAATGGAATGGTGAATAAAACGGCCATGGTCTTCAGCCCTCACACAACTTATAGTCTAAAAAGATGACGTGTTTTTAAATGTTTCCTGATGCTAATACAAAGCTCACTTGACTATTAAAAATGTTTCCTGCTGTTTCCCCAAATGTCAGACTCATGTCTTCTCATATCCTTCCATATGGCTCTCCGCCTAGCTCATTTCAAACCTGCTATGCCCTTCACAAACTTCTTTCTCTTTTTTTTTTTTTCCATTGGAGAAAGGTATTTTTTTAAAGATTTTATTTATTTATTTATTTGACAGAGAGAGAGAGATCACAAGTAGGCAGAGAGGCAGGCGGAGAGAGATGGGGAAGCAGGCTCCCCACCAAGCAGAAAGCCGGATGTGGGGCTCAATCCCAGGACCTTGAGACCACGACCTGAGCCGAAGGCAGAGGCTTTAACCCACTGAGCCACCCAGGCGCCTCCAAATTGATGAATTTAAATTAATTGCCTTGATAGAAGGCAAACCACAAAAATGTGCTTTTCTTCTGCATCCCAGGCCCAAATACCTTGATCCTGATCAGCAGCTTCTCTTGGCACTATCTGGCCAGAGAGTCCCTCTTAACTCATACAGTTTCTTTGAAACTCCAATGTCAAGAGCATAAATTTCCTTCTGACAGCCTGTGGCCTCTGCAGCGTACTCTTCTTAGGGAAAGAAGTCAGCCTGAGAGGGTGCCCAAGCTAAATAAGGTCTTAGATAGGATTGAGGGAGAATCAGTGGGTGAGTAATAATACCGGATCTATTAAACAATAGTGAGTATGTGTAGAGCAGGAGTCACTGTATACGTTATGTGCCCAAATACGGTGAATCCCTACAACACAGTGAGGCAACTACCAGTAATATCATATTTTACACAGCAGGGACAGAGATGTTAAGCTTACCAAGGTCACACAGCTAGGATGTAGCTGAGTGAATCAGTTCAGGCAGAGTACCTGCAGAAACTGCCCTTCATCACTACACTCCAGAAAAATGCTTTAATGTAAGACTCAGACTACCTTACTCAGTACTAATAGATTTAAGATTCTTTTTATCCTTTATTACTTGCGAGAGAGAGATCGGCCTTCAGTAAAATTTTTCAGCTGTTAGGTTTGTATTAGGGACCCTTAGCCAAATACATTTCACACACACAGATTTAATAACATTTGAAAAACATAGCTGATAAAGGACTTTAATGCAGAATATAAAAAATATCAAAACCAATAAGAAAACAAACAACCCAATTAAAAAATGGGCCAACAATGTGAACAGATTGTTCACCACAGAAGATGCACAGATGGCCAATAAGCTCCGAAAAAGATTCTCAACATCTTATGTGATAGGGAAATATAAATTAAAGCCACAACGCTGCATCACTACATGCCTGAGTGGTTAAAAGTGAATAGACTGATCATACCAAGTGTTGGTGAGAGTATGGAAGAAATGAAACCCTCATAAATACTGGTAAAATGGTACAACCCTTTTGGAAAACAGCTTGGCCCTTTCTTAAAAAGTAAGGTGTCCCCTCCTCAGTTGTGAGGAGCACTGGGTGTTACACTCAACTAATGAATCACTGAACCTTACATCAAAAACTAATTATGCAGTGGCTAACTTAACATAGTAAAAAAAATTAAGAAAACAAAATGATAAAATAAAGTGTGCACTTAATACATGGAAGAACCATTCCACTCCTTGCCATTTACCTGAAAGAAAGCATAGGTCCGTATAAAGACTTGAATACAATGTTCACATCTGAGTATGTGGAATAGCCAAACTTGGAAACAAATTGGTCAACAATATGTCTCGTAGCCAAATAAGCGGTGATGGCTCTGATACAATGGAATACTACTAAGCAATAAAAAGGCATGAAATATTGGTGGAGAGCACAGATGAATCTCTCAAAATAATTATATTGAGCAAAAGAAGCCAGACACAAAAAATCACCTAATTTATTACTCTAATTAAATAATACTTTGCAATGCAAACCGATCTACATTAACATAAGGAAGAATTGGTTGCCTGGGAAAGAGGTGATAAGGAAGGATATAGGACCCAGGAATTACAGAGCCATGCGAAACGTTAGGGAGCAACAGATCCGTTCACTCTCTTGATTATAGCTATGGTTTTTCAAAACTTATCAAATTTCACACTTTAAAATGTGAAGTTTATTGTATGCAAGGTATATCACAATAAGGCTCTCAAAAAAAATGGCGACAGCACCCCTGTTGGCAAATACAGAAATTCCTCTAAAATTTTCACTGATGGTGGTCTGTGGCATTAACATTTCTGGGGATATTTTTACGTCTATTACTGTGGGACCCTGGGGTATTTGAAATATTCTACTTCTGATGTATAATTCTAACAACGTCAATAGGTCTAGAAAAGTGTGTTTGTTTGCAAGGAAGTCTTTTCGTTCTTCCCATCTACCAAGTGTTTTGTCTGCTCTTTCTTGACACAGATTTGAAAAGACTTGATTACAAGTGTGGGAGGTGATCTTCCTGAGAAGTAGTCTCATGTATGGAATCACTTGATCAAACTCTCTCCCAGGAGATGTACACCTGGATCATTTCAGGATACTGTTCAAAATTGCCAATCGTTTCAGAATGCCAGAGAAATCTGTTTTTCAAGGATATAACAAAAAGCAACTTCTAGAGATTTATGTCTGTAAAATCTCTCCAACTTGATTCTCAATATCTGCTTATAAATGCACATTTCAATTCTCCTTAGTGTTTATGATTAATTCTTAAGGGTTCTGTATTTGACAAGGGCAAAAAAAAGTACATTTATTGAAGATATGATGAGTACCCAGTTACCAAATTATTTTTACCAGGGACTATTCAAGATTCAGCAAATACGTTCATTATTTAAGGATGTCACCACTTTTAGATTTTCAACTACAGCATTTCAATATTTTTCTGGGGGATTCATATAGCTCAAGAGTGAACCTAAGCTTTCACAACTATGTTTTCTCCACATTTATAGTTCTATAAGTGGAAGAATTTCTATGATGAATTTTACACATTTTTGAAGGTGCATCAGAGCTTTGTAATATTCTATGGGGAAAAAAGCTTTGCAAATAAAATCAAGCAAATTCTGAGCATGTATCAGAGATATGTTTGTCTCAAAGTCTATCTTCTCAATTCTACTCTTGGGAAGTATTTGAATTCCTCAAAACTGACGTGATAGGCAATTTTATTGTACATTTCCTACAGTAGAAAACATTTACTTTGATATGCTATTATAAATGAACACATTCATATGCATATTTATATGTATCTACACACTTATATACAATTAAAGGCTATTAAATATGGTCTGTTTCTATTTTTTACCAAGCTCAGAACTTATTATAATTCAGCATGCCTACTTTTATAAAGTGTATTAGTAATCAAACAAATTTTTATTTTTCACATTTCATAGGTATGATTCAATTTCGCATTGTATTATATTTCACATCATGGATTCAGCCCTAGGCAGCATTTAATTGATACTTGTAATAAACTCATAGGCTTTTATGAGCTAACAAATCCTAATCCTTCAAGACACAAGTGTAAACAGGACCAACATTCATGAGTCACCTAATTTTTCTTCTGCTGAAAATAATATTATTTATTTGATCTATGGCCATATGTGTATCTATATTTATTTACACATTCAAATCCACTCACATACTCCTGTACACACACTGAAATGCAGAAGTTCCATTAACCGTGGTATTCATTTGTAAAGAGAGAGATTCAAATATAGTTGCATTATTTAATCAAGAAAATAGGTTTTCTTAATTGTTATTTTTTTCTGGCAAAAAAGTATAATTAATTCTATTCTGTGGACTTACAGGTCAGAAATTTTTAAAAAATTATATTGCATTTGAGAAAATGATAATATTCAAAATACTGTGGAGTTTTAAAAACTCTATTTTAGATAATTTGCATGATATTAGAGTTTTCATGGGCACAAGAGCTACACCCATATACTGCATTTAATGGACAAGCCATTAAATAATACTGTGATTTTACTCCCATGCATTTTCTCCCAGCAAATGATTTATTCCTGTAGCCGGCTGTTCAATTTCCAAAATAGCAAAAAAACAAAACAAAACAAAAAACAAAAAACCCAGCTCCTTTTAGGATTGTACAACATCTGGGGCAAATTAGTAGGCAATCCAAGAGAGAATAAAAGGCAATCGGGTTTGCCCCCCACCTCTTAGTGCCACAGCTCCACTAAAAGTAAATAATGTTCCCAGCCTTAGAGTTTTGGTTCTTACAGGCTTCCACTGCTAACTACTCTCACTGCCATGGTCACTGCTATCTGCAACATGGAATTTTCTGATGACTGGAGTGTGAATTAGCAGAAAGGGGAGAAAGAAAGTCAAGTGATTTCCTCCACGGCCTCTGAGTGTTAGCATTCCCTTTCATGCTCCTCTATCCAAACTTCTCCTGGGTCCCTCACTATCCGCACTACAATGTTTACTTCCACATTTCAGAATGCCTGGATTTCAGTCTGCGGGCAATCTACAAGGACAAAGTGGTAAACTCCCTGCTGGCTCAAGCATGCACCAAATTCTAGTACCCTTCTCTGATTCACCTCCTGCTCTTTACTTTTCAGTCCTCAACTAGCTGAGCCACGAATTCTGTTCGGGTTTTATAGTTGAGTTCAACAGGAGGAAAAGTGTTAACTCCATCTTGCCTGGAGGTGGAACTCTGTTGTGCATATAATATATAAATATGATTTGGAAAATATGTTAATACATGTGATGTGCAGGAATTACTAGGAAAAAAAAATGGTCTTTCCTGGAATTCTGAAAAAAAAATGTATCAAATTCAGACACTGTAGAAACCATGACAATTATTGGCGATCATCAGCTTATAGTTTCCAAAGTTTTGCCTGACCACAACGTCTTTAGCCAAGTATATAGTAACACCAGATAAAATTTTAAATAATAAAAAGGCAAACCTGCCTGTAAACATCATTTATCGATGTTCAGACCTATCACCCAAATTTGACATTACTGGAGTATACAGAAATCTAAAATAAGATACATGCCTTCAAAACACTTTTTAAACCTAACAGGGAAGCAATACAAACTCATAAAAATGTGTGTTACAGCAAAAGAGTAGATCATTAGTTTTGGATAACAACAGGAAGAAAAGAAGGCGGCAATGCATATCCAAACTCACAAACTATACTGACAAGATGTTCTGAAGGTCACAAAGAAGAGTACAGTACATGCTTTTAGGGAAGCTGAGATTTTTGCTAGGTCTTGAAGGACCATCAGAATGTACGTTGGTGGTAGAGGAAGAGGGAGTCGGGAAGTAACTCCAGGTGTACAGTATGGCACAAATAAAGTATGACACAGGGAAACATTAAAAACAGCTATGACGTTTTGGCTGAACTGAAAGAAACATAATTTCTACGAGAAAGTAGATGATTAGGGCTGGAAAGAGAAAAATAAATCAGCTATGGGTGTAAAGCCTAAAAATGTAATTTCCAGTTTACATTTATTTCTTGGTTTTATTTACCTTTTTAACACTATGTTAATTGGTTCAACGAGTATAAATATTTTCAGCAACTCAGAATTACATGTATTCTTCCCTTGGTGAGGTGAGGAGGGTCTTTGGGGCCTTCAGGGGCCAGGGGCAACGCAAGGCCAGCACAGGGACCATACATGATATTGTCTGCTTCTGGTGACAGAGCTACGGCTACAGGAGGTCAAATTGGCAGTGTCAAGAACAGCCTCGCCAAAAATAAGCCTCAGGTTCTAAGCTAGTTCCTGAATAAAAGCAGACTAATTCTAGGGTCTGAGAAAGGAATCTCAAGCAATCCTATGGTTTGGAAGCTGCTCTGACAAGTTATTGAAATAAATTATGCCCTTTGATGTATCACACCAGCTACACTTAGAAGCAGAGACATTTTAGTTATGAAAGAACAGCATTAACAATGCATCTTGGAACCCTGAAAAAATAAAATAAAAATTTAATTAAAAAAAAAAAAAAAGAAAGAACAGCATTTGTTGCTAAAGCTTATTGAGGTCTTCAGAGTGGTACCGAGGATCTGTGGTATCTAGGCTGTGTATAAGGCGCTACCATTGCATCTATGTCTCCTTTGGAAAGCTGTGCTCATCACAGATTCTACGGGAGATCCACCCTCATGCCCTTATTCCCATGATCGGAGTTCTCATTCTTCCTCCTGATGCTAAGATTTATCCAGTTTGCCTGATTTGTTCTTTTCTTCTTTCCTCCCTTCCATTCTGTCTTTCTCTTCCTCCTCCAGTAAATGCTCCCTAATATCCTCTTACAGTAAAGACTACATCGTCTTACGATGATCCCTTGGCCCACTGCAATGTGAGAACAGGAGGGTGTGGAACAAGCTTTATCTATCTCCATGACACAAACGCACACGACTGGCTGACAGTCCGCTTGACCATCAGGACAAGAAATTCAAAAATGAATAAATAAGCGAACTACGTGCCTTTCTTCCCATGACGGTAACTACAGAAGACTATAAATGGACTGAAAGAAATCACACGAAATACTGAACAACGCACTATGGTAAATAACAAAGCAAGATCTCTAAACATCTGTTGTACATGATCACCGTTCCTGTAAAAGCAAAAAGCCAGACATATGGTTTGCACGTCTCATCCCTCCTTATTGATTATGTGACATTGGAAGGATAAAGAACAAATTCAGCCCCATCTGAATTTACCAACCCCTCCTTGATGTGATCATTTTAGCGCATTTTATGGAATTATGTCAGTTTGCGACATTAAATTCCAAGCAAATCATATGGGGCTTTGAATACTACCTTACTGTGTCCGGTAACTTTTAAACATGAGCTTTCCATTTTAACATAACCATGTTTAGAACACTGGTTTAAAAACGTGACTTTTCCTCCTTCCTCATGATTAGAGCCTCCAGAGTAATCACATTCCTTACACAGCCCATTCCTCTGTTCACAGTACCACCTTCATTCAGGTACCAATTGGTTTCTAATGAACTATTAGTTCCAGGTGGATCTGTAGTCAATTAGAATCAGCACTGTTTAAAAAGCAGTTCCTACTGTTATTTTGTACATAGGTGTATTGAATTCCTCATTGGCCAGCCCCTTCCAATCTTAGCATGATATCAACACATTCCATGTACCTTTGTTTCTAATATCCCCCTAACAGCTAGTATTCTACTTTCTTGGTTTTTGTTTTATTTCCATTTCCCTCTGGGAAATCCAATCTGGTGTTATAATCAGTGACAAAGAAAGTGCTAATTAGCAGATGAACGCAATTAGTAGTTACCGCCAATGTTTTCAGGTAACTTCCGTTTCTGACATATACTTACAGTATATGTCAGCATTTTTCATTTTACATGATACACATTCAACAAAACAGCAAAACCGAGAGAAAAAAAAAACACTATAAACCAAAACAATCCAATGTTAGCGTTAGAGAGGTGGAGAATTCAGGCCTTTTCTCCAGCTTGGACGATGCACACTTGTCCTCTCTGCCCAATCAGTGACGTTCCCTCTCTGTCTCCAGAGGAGGCAAAATGTCTGCCCCTCCCCAGAGCCTCTCCAAGCCATTCCCGCTGCGGCATCACGCTCACTCTCCAGTCCAAATTCTCTTCACTAGAAATCCTAGCAGTGTCAGGGAACTGTTCTTGTCTCTACTGCAGTGTCCTCTCTTATGTAATTATGTCTGTTACACAACTCTTCCTTTATATATACTATGTACTCCAACTAGACTGGAAACAGTTTGAGGAAAAGGACTGTTACTTATTTTTTCATATACTACTGTGGCTAAAATAATGCCTTCTTTTGTAGCTTCTCAAAAAACACTTGCTGGCTCAGGATCTGAGTGTCTCAGGCATCTGATACAGTGATGGAATGATGGAATGATGGACGGGTCATACACGTTAGAGACAAAAGGAACCTAACAATGGCTTGACCCAGACCCCTCATTTTTCAAATAAAGAAAATGAGACCCAAAAAGAAGAGGTGATCTCCACCGAGGGCAACACTCATTTGTACTGTTTGTCTTGCATTTACTGAATCGTCTCGTTGCAGTGGTTCTCAAATCATGGTGTGTTTTATCTTTTTAAATAAATTTTACCTCTTCTGTGTGTATTTCAAGGGGATTCTCAGGAGTCTAAGCATACGGCGAGTGCTCAATATTTGTAAGAATTTTGGTGGCAATATTTATCTCTCCCCATACTACTCATTTTCTGAGGGAAGAAAGACAATTGCCCTTCTTTGAACTCCGTACCTCTCCCTGCTCCTCACCTGGTTATGGCGAGGACTGATAAGGAGAGCGCTTCACCATTCTGGACTTGTACTCTGGACAGTTCCTACCAGATGTCTTTGCAGAATTTTTTTTTTACATTGTAAGTAAGGAGAGAGATCGTCTCCCTAGCCACACAGGTGGGAAGATGGGGGCCCAGAAACAGTAGTGCACCCTGGGTTCTATCCTAGGGGAGAAAGGCAGAGAAAGAAAATGAAATCTATATTCTGAGAGAGACAACATAAGGACTGGAAAAGTGGCAAAACATCTCACGAGCGCCTAGCACTCTATCACAGTTTTACATACCATCTTCTTTTAACTTTCCTAGGAAATTGTAAGAGCAAGGCCATTTTATGAGCCAGTCTATACGGTAACTTTGTGACCATGACCATTAGAAAAAAAAAAACTCCAAGCAGAGAAAGTCCTCTACCCGGTTGCTTATCTTGATAAATGTAGGGCTAGATTTTAGTCCCCATTCACCCCTCACCAGGTACCTCGCTCAAGACGCAGCCAGCACAAGTGTGCGGTGGCGATCAACAGAGCGAGGAATACGATTTCCATTTCTATCAACATTTCATGGGTGAGAGATCTGAAATTCCCACATGCGACATTTTTTAATGCCGGTTGCAGGTTTTTGTTTGTTTTAAATGCCTCGTTCCCACAGTTAGTAGGGAACAGAACAAGGATTCCCACCTAGATAACCACAAAGGCCTGTGCTTTTCTCATGGAACTGCTCACGTCTCTCATTATTGTGCTTGATCTCTCCTTCCCTCTTGCTCTCTTTCTGTAGGTCTCCATATACATCCACTTTCTCCTCCAGCCCTGTTCCACCAACAGTGAATGCTAGAGGCACAGTGAGTTCTCTTTTCCTGAAACAGAGAGGACCGTGGTCCCAGTATTCGCACAAGGCCACTCACTATAGTGTGGATTGCCCGCAGGTTCTTGGAAATAAGCAGACAGAAATCAATACAAGTGTAATATGTTACTGCGTGCACTCAAAAGCTGTTATTGCTTCTTCTATCCTTAGTCTTTTTACAATTTCCATTTGTAAATGAGGTAAAGAGAGGGCCAGGGTGGGTCACAAAGTCCTTTCCAAAATAATAAGAAATATGCCACCAAAGAGCTTCAAAATACCAGTTCATACAGAGTTGGGAATTACCAGTTCTGCCCAAATGCGTCTAAATTCAACAGCAACACAATGAGCTAAATCTGCTGGATGGCTTACACATTACCTGGATAAATTAGATTTGCACGGGAGAGGTATTCATTCTTTCAAGTTGGTAGAACAAATTTCATGCATTGGAACAATTATTTACCAAATGCTAGAGGCCTAAAAGAGATAACACAGCTTCTAAAGCAGCTGCATCTAACTGAAGGCCGAGCTTGTGAAAAATCATCGATCAGAGGTCTTTTGGTACATCATTATGTGCTATATTCACATTGGGAAGGGAGAATAGAGTGAGACGGCCTCCTGTCCTCTGGCAGTTTGTAATCAAACCATAAAGCAGTGCCTACTTGTCAGAAGAGCTGGAGCACTAGGAACGTTTTCAGGAGAGAATCAGGCCCAGGGTACACTGTAAATATCCGGTGACCAAACTGCAGAAGGAAGCGGAGACTTGATTTCAGAAATAAAACAAGAATGTGTGATTTTAAACTAGGAGGGACAGAGGTAGGTAGAATAGGGAAATTTGATGAATATAGGCAAGATCTAGTCCATAGAGCAGGGCAGGAAAGACTGTGTAGGAAGATGTTGCAAGAGTTGACATGTGAGGAGAAGGCAAACCTAGACTAGTAGCTCCAAATAAAAGACCTGATCTCAAGGTGTTTTCATTCTCTGGGGAAACCATATATTCATATACAGTTGTAATGTGGAATCTTAAATGTGTTGTATCAGAATTCCTCAAAATTTAATGCAAATATAAGTTCCTAAGGATTTAAAAAAAAATGGAGGTTCTGATCCAATAGGTTCAAAGTGGTACCAGGAGTCTGAATTTCTCATCATCCCTACTGGTATTGATGTTGACAGTCTGTGAACCACAGATTGAGTAGCAATAGAGGAAATGGAGGGAACAGGAAGGTTCTGTGGGGATATACAGCAAGCAATGTTACTGGGGAAAAACTCTCAGAAGATGAATCCTTGAACTGGGCTCTGCAAAGTGAGTTCCAGGAAGACTTGGGTTTTGCAATAAGGTTCAGTAAACTGGGGAGCGAAAACAAGATTTCATCCATTCAACACTCACTCACTGTGGGTCAATGCATCCCGTGGCAGAATTGTTATTTGAGGCTCTCATATAAGTCTGAGAGCAATGCAGCAACCTCTGCGGGAACGACGGAACATGAAAGACCATGGCTCTATTTCAGAATACCAAATTCGAAATGCTAGTATTCCTTCACCTTTGAAATTTTAAACTGCATTTTGTTTTTCCAAATAGGAATTTTTGGCAATTCTAACCCCAAACTTTCATGCACACTTTCTCCCTGCATGGGCGAGCCAAAACAGTTGGGTGTTCATTCCACCGGGCTTGTATTTTGCTTGCCTATTACGGAATGCAAATTAAGGACAAACACCTCATTTCCACTGACTCAGCACCAAATGACCTGTTCCAAGAGGAGAGTAAACAGGAGTCACGTAGATGGCCTTCAACTATGCAGCAGGTGTTGATACCTGTAGCTACTTAATTCCAGCCAAGATAATCACCTCTCTCTTGAGGCAGCTGGCCCATGTACAGCACTGTCCACCATTACTGAAGCTATTTGGAGTTGTTAAGTCATGCCTTTCTCTCGGATGACGCAGCGAGAGAAGGGGAGGTCAGGACGCCAGGGAACCACTTGGGTCAATAACCCATGTAGTTGAGGCCACGCCCACCAGGACTCCACGGAACCACAGCACCTGGACAGCCAGGTCCTGAGCCAGACAGCATCAGCTTGCGGAGGGCACCACCTGCCAAGAGCTACATCTAGAACTGGCTGGAGAGGTGCTGTGTGGGAGGAAAAAATAATAACGCATCCTCAGAGAGGAAGTCACTGCATCATTACAGTTCTCTACTCCATGTAGCCATCATCAATTTGACCCTGCAAATGATGAATTTAGGATTTAGGTATATGTATGTTTGTGTGCGTGTCTGTGCGTGTGTGCCTGATGTCAGTGGAAACTCCCCCTGCCCCCAACCCAACACACACATACCCTAAGTTTTTCCAGGTTGTAAGCACTACAAATAGGTTCCCATTACACTGGAGATTAGCAGATGCTCATTACCATTTATCAAATTAGGCATAAGGAGAGCAAAGTGCTAGGGCATTAGCTCTCCCTAATGATACCACTGTGTCCTCACGCTTCAGCAACACGGCCCTCTTTCGTATTTCCGAAGACTCTCTATTTCAGTCTCTGCACCACAGTCTCAAACAAAAACCTCCATATACAAGACATGTGTTTTTAAGGGCCATTTTAGACCATCTTTTAAATGAGATAACAATAGAGTGATATGTAATCAAAAACTTCGAATGTTGGAATAAATTGCTGGAGGTCAAACAGTTCCGCTATCCTTCAGGTAAGAGGATTTCTGAATAATTCTGCAAAGATGAGTCCTCATTCTATTTTTAAAATTCCTCAGGGGAAGAAATTCTGCCTTTTTACTTGATAATCCAATTCTAATATATATTTTTTAAATGTCAGTGTCCATTTAGTCTATTTCAACCATTTTTAATGGAACAGATACTCCCTGGGCATATGCATTCAATTTAGGACTTTAAAAATTGGAGATTACAATCCTGTCAAAAATGTGTTATATTTTTAAATGTATTTTCTATTATGTATAATTTTATTAATAAAAAATAGTTGCTGGCAGTTCATATACAAATCGCTTAAGTTTCCCATATATCCTTTCCTGTGCATTTTCTCAGTTTGTTCTACCAAAGCATTCATCCCAGAAAATGTCAAAACATCATTAAAAGCCCTTTTTACTATAACACTCTTCTAGGAAATTTTTTTAATCTGCTTTTCTCTAGTATGTCATGGACAGGAAGGGACTTTTCAAGATGGCCTAGATGGCTGGGGAAGGTGGGCAGAGGAAATCTGCTATCCTCTTGGACAAATTAGTCTGTCAGACATAGGTGGGCCTATTCTCCCTCCTTCCAGGAGGATCAGCATTGTATAATATCACTGCAAGATGCATGCTCTTTTTAAATAACAAGTCATGAATAAGAAATTGGGGCGGTGTTGCAGCTCTGTGCTTTATCACCAATTTTTAAAAATATGCTGAAAGCTTAATTTGGTCAGCTATTTTCTCAAAGACATAAAAATAGGAAAATAGCAGACATAGCAAAATAACCTATGTCTACTGTCGGGATCATGTGAGAAAGAATAACTACCACCTGTATAAGCCACAGACCACTCCCCAGCTATAGTCTAAGAATCCATAATTCTATGGTCCGTGTCATGGTCCTCCAGAGTTTTAAGAGTATTGGAGTTGCTCTTCATTTCGTTAGAGAACTCTTGTCCATTAATCTGTCACCACACAATTAGGACATACCCAGTGATGGTTGTTAATCAATATACTACTGGGTAGCTAAGATCCCAGAGATAAAAATAAATAGTGAAAAACATTTAGACTGATCACTCATTTTACGGGTAGAGAACTAAGTGGCAGAGATGTTAAAGAACATGTCTGGGGTCACTTAACTTGAACTCAGATTTCCTAAATCCCAGATCAAGGCTGGATTGAGTTTATCAAGAAAACCCACTATTAAATTAGCATTTGATTTCCAGAAGATACAAATAAGGCTCAAGTGAAAAAAAAATCAGATTGCGAATCAACATTAATGTTTAAATAGTAAGAAAGATGTATAGCATAATGGAAAGAAAATTGTCTGTGGAGTCAAAACACTGCATTTCAACCTCAACTAAGCAGTGGGCAAGTACATTGGGTGTGTGGTTTTTCTCACGATGAAAGTAACGAGATTAGTCTAGATGCTTTGGAAGATCTCAAGTTTTAAATAATCATTCTTAAACTCAATTTGCTATACTTTCACTGTGTTCACCTGTAATTACACACAGTATCACTCATGGCTCCTCTTTAAAAAAAAAATTTTTTTTTAATTTATTTGGGTGAAAGAGAGTGAGAGAAAGCACGAGAGAGAACAGGGTGAGGGGCAGAGAGAGAAAAGCAGACTCCCCACTGAGCAGGGAGTCCAATGGGAGGGTAGAGCCCAGGACTCTAGGATCATGACCTGAACTGAGGGCAGTTGCTCAACTGACTGAGCCACCCTGGCCTCCCTCATGATTCCTTTCTAGATTCTTTGGTGGCTTCTTTTTCCCTTCTTGGTCTCTTAAATATTGGGCTTTATGTAAGTTCAGGCTTAGCCTCTTTTTTTCTTCTCACTTTAATTTTCTGTTTAGAATCTGACAAATCCTTATATCCTTAGTCATCATCCATACGCATCTGATGGACTAATTCCACACTGATTTCTTAGGACTGTTGTCAATTCTGTCTCAAAAATGTTTCTCAAGTATTTTCTCTAGTCCCATTTCTGCAGCCTTAGTTCAAAACTCTCAGTATCCTTGGAAGACGTCAAAGTTTTCCCCAATTGTCGGTCTTTCCCTCTTTCAATTCATCCTCTCTGTGGCTCTCAAGGTCATTTTAAAATACAACCTGATCATTTCTTATTTTGTGCACTCTGATTTTAACTCAAAGTATTCTTTCCATTGAGCCTTAATTAACAGGAAAATGTCTAGTAACTTTTCTAGCTTAATCTCTTCCATTTCCTTCATACTTTGTGTCCACACCAACTAGATCAAAGGATTTGTCCTTACGTAAATGTACTATTTCCTGCATCACTACAAATAATTAAAGCGTTTTCCAAAAGACTGTGAATTCCAAAAGGGCAGGGGTTACATTTCAGTTATTTTGCATGTTCAAAGCCTGGGATGGCATTTGGTACTTAGTGGGAACTTGGTAAATGTTTTTTGAATGAATTAATTCAGGAACTAATTGGTGAAGATGAAGTGAACATGGAGTGATATCTTTTTTTTTTAAAGATTTTATTTATTTATTAGGAAAGAGAGAGAGTGAGAGAGAGCATGAGAAGGGAGGTCAGAGTGAGAAGCGGACTCCCCATGGAGCTGGGAGCCCGATGTGGGACTCGATCTCGGGACTCCGGGATCATGACCTGAGCCGAAGGCAGTTGCTCAAACAACTGCGCCACCCAGGCGCCCTAGAGTGATATCTTAAAGAATTGTTTTTCAAGCATTGAACACTAAGAATGCAAAATGCAATTTTTTTCTATGTTTGATACTTGTTCTCATGCAAGCTGTGGTATCAATTTGAAATAGAACTATAAATATAGGTAGATCTCTGATTCACCTATCTATGTACTTTCCTGTCCTAAAATAAAGCAGGAAAAAAAAAATAAGGCTCCACAGGAAGACATCAATACTGTTGTGCTGAATTCCTAGTGCTAGACCAGCATTTACAGCTCTGTGTATTAGTCGTCCTAGATTATAAGTCCTACTCTGGCTCTTAATTATTCAGATATCAAGGGATTCATTTACTACTGCTACTGACGCATTAGAGCATGCTAATCCAAGGCCAATTTAACATTTCATCTATTTATTTTTGCATGTATGTTCTATTTCTTAAGGGATTTTAAACATTTTAAATATTTGGAAAGCTATATATTTTCATACAGTTCTCTATGACATCAAGGGTGTTTACGTTGCTTGGGTTGTTACCTAACATTCCTAGTCATTCCTTTACACAAGTCAGTGGGTATGTGTGCTGCATATTTGAGGGAACAAATCTTATACCATCTGGTTTGGGTACCAGGATATCTTAGTAGTGAGTTATACTTGCAAGATAATTTTGTAAAATGAGAGTTTCTAAGGCTATAACTAGCTTTCTATTCCACAAATTTGATGCTAATTCCTAAGTTCTGGTTGTATGTTTCAGGGAAATCATCTAAAAATGAAAGGTTTCAATTGGGGAATTTTTGCAGTTGTGTTCTTATTCTCTCATTATTTCATAGTTATATTTATTATTTCTCCAACTAGAAAGTGATGTTTGATCTTCTGGGGTTTTTTTTTTTCCTCTTTTCATCTCTCTCCCACTCTGCCAATACCTCCCAGAGTTAGATACAGAATTAGAGATTAATCACGGAGTTTCTCAAGATATTCTTATAGACACTGAAGTATCTACTTTGGAAAATGACTCAGTAGGTGGATTCATCAATGATGGAATATTCTTAAGAGTTGACCACTAATGGAATAATATGTTATAAAATATTTCTAACACAACTCTCTTGTGGGATTCTGTCTCATATCCTCACTGTGAAATCCCTGAAGGGCCCATATTCCATTCATCCAATCATTCATCACACACGTATGGGTATGGCCTATCTACTAGTTACTATGCTAGGCTTTGAAAATGGGACATTGGACAAAACAATGATATCTTAATTATTTCTTTATTTTAGAAGAGAGCTTTGAAAACTATCCTTAAAACTTATGGGAGACTTCCCAATAGCTTAAGATTCTTGATAGCCCATAGACCACATTTCAAAGAAGTTCATACCTCTTGCTTCTCCATTTCTCCAAAGCTTCCCGCACTATAATGTAGAGGAAAATCAATTTTTTTCTGCCCTAATAACTTCAAGTAACAAATATTCAGAGACCAAAAACTTATAAACCAAGCAAACAGGCAATTATCAAATACTTAATGAACTATCATGTATGATTTATTCATTTTCTAGTCAAAAGTTGGGTGAGCACAGACTATGTGTCGAGCACCAATGCAGGCACCGTACCACAGTTAGCTGGGGATAAAGTATAAAGTCAAGAAGTCCTGTTCTCAAAACATGTTCAGCAAATTTGAGTCTGTCTTTCCTCTCTACCAACTGGAGACAAATATGCTGAATGCTGTGTAATCACTACCACACCCAATTCCTCCAAAGGAAACTGGATGTACTCTTCAGGCAGCTGCCCAGTTTGTCAATTTTAAGAATCTTTGATTTAAAGAGAAAGAAAAAATACACACAATGCAAAATCCTCTTATCTATACTCTCTGGACTTCGGGCTGAAATGTCAGCAGATTATTAATGCTGCCTCATTTAATGAGTATTAGCCTAACTACCTGGAATGGAGGGTCTGCATTTGGATAGTCCAGGAGCTGAAGAACTTTTCCATCATAAAGAGCTGCCACCCCGTACTAGGGATTATTGATTCTGCTTCTTCATCATCACAAGCACGCTGTGCTGACTGAGCATATCCCATTTAGGATATTTTCCATCAGCACATTGGGCTTGATCCTGCTTTACATTTTTGGTTTGGTCTCTCTATCTCTCTCTCTCCTTCTTTCCTTTGTCTTTCTTTCTCTTTTCCTTCCTTTCTTCCTTCCTTCCTTCCTTCCTCATGCCCTGAGGAACAGTGAGAGTAATCTTTTGGGTTTAATAACAAAGGTAAAAGCTCAGTAAAATGTGGTGTGGTATCCAGGTTCCTCTTCTTCCCTAGAGCAAGATAGCATTGCTTTTACAGATTATATAACACTGTTTTTGTGCCATTCTTCTGTTGAGGATATGACAATGACTGCCCATCATTTACTAGCTCGTATTAAAATTTATCCATTCTACATCTGTGGCCTTTGCATAACCTCAACCCACTCTACCCATTCTGATTATCTTTTCCTGCACTGGGCCACACACCCTCTACTTTGGAAATTCCACTTTAATTGCTTTTTGTTTGTTTTGTTTTGTTTTTAAGTATAGATAAAATTAGTTTCTACATTCCTTCCTCTCTTAACTCCATGTAATTTGAATTTCTACAGCATGCTATGTATGTTTCACGCACAGTTGAGTACTAAACTATGTACTGTCTTTGAACCATATAGAGAGAATCCACCAGAGAATGGGGAGTTGGACTTTTTCTTACTTTTACCTGAGTCATCGGACTAACAATGTTCTTATACTTTAATCCAGTGATTCAACCCTGATGTATTTATACAAAGGAAATCAGTAGAAGAAGGTAAATGTACATGGATGTTCATCAAAGCTAGGGGTGGGTGCCAGGGCTTAATTTCCAAAATTAGGCGACTGGGCAATTAAATCATGTATGAAATCCAAAGATTATTAGGTTGACATTAAAATTACAAAGTTTACTTTAAAAAATAAAATAAAATTACAAAGTTTAGCAACATGGAAACTTTTAAAACTTTATATTAAATAAAAGAAGAAGTTTGATTATTGTTTATGTAACTACATCTTATATGTCTATATATAGAGAAGAAATGGAAAGGAGCAAAAAAATAATAAAGATTGAAAAGTAAATGTAAGTTCTTCGAAGGAAAGGGTTTTTATCTGTTTTATTGAGAGCATAGTCCCAAACCCTAGAACAATGCCTGGCATATAATAAATCTTTAAGAAGTATTAGTTGAATGAATACATATATATATGAGTGGTAGGACTTTAGAGGATTTGTCTTCTTCTACTATTTCCTTTTCTATTATAATACTCTCTGTGGGGAGAAAAAAGGGTGTAAGTGTGGGGAAAACATAAGGAAAGATGTGTTTGTAATTAAAACATAACCTTGATTCTTACATGGACACTGCTGGGGTAAAGTCAGGGAGTGAAGGAAAGAAAAGGCAAATTACAGTGACTCATTACTTTTAGAGTTCTCACAGTAATCCACTGAGTTGGGTGTTATTATTATCCTTTCATATGTGATGAGACGTCAGCTCAGAGAAGTAAATTACTGAGAACACTGAGGGTATATCAAAATCAATGATCTTGTAAGGAATTGATAAAGTGAAATTTAAAAAGGTGGGTAAAAGGCAGAGGCCAAAATGGGCACAGCACCCATATCACTGACTCTCTTTCTAGGCTTATTCAATGCATAAAATAAAATAATTTAAATTAGGGTGGGAAAAAAAAAACAACCTTTGTAAAAGCAGCCCAGTCCCTTGAGCAGTATTTAGGTTAATATACCATCTCTCCTCTAATACTTGAGATTATGACTACCATAATTGATAGCAAATGCAGTGTCAAGGCACTGAATTGTGTTGTCTCAATTTAGGAAACTGCAATCTTCCGTGTATTTGAATGCTGATGGATTGTGCTAAGTGATTGGGTTTAAAGTGAGCAGAGAAAGGTAATCAGCATTACAATTTCATGCGAGGATGGCCTTTTTATCCTTCTATGTGTGGAAGTAAATGACAGTAATGGGATCTCTTTATTATTTAGTTCATCTAAGTGTTCTCCTCTATCAGCTTCAGATCAAAGAAAGACAAAGGTTTAATCTGTGTGGAGGATACTCAGTGGAATTCTTTACCAGCTTGAACTGCAACTGTTTCCATACAAGAGCTAAGGGTTACGCGTGAGAGACAGAGAGAGAGAGAGAGAGAGAGACTGAGACAAGGGAGCAGAAGGAGGGAGGGCTTGGGGGGGTGGTTAAGAAGCAACTTTTTTTAGTCTCTTAGGAATTGCTTAGACTTTCTTGTGTGCAATGGCTGACTGTAGAAATACTGATGGGGGTGGCAACCAGTATTTCTCAGGTCATTCTCTCAGAAGAACTCTAGAGAGGTTTTTTGTTTTTTTTTTTTTTGCAATATTAGAGACTCAGATTAAAAAATAATGGGCACCGCTATGGACTGCTTAATTGTGATTCTCCCCGATTGGTATCTTGTAACTTAATCCCCAATGTAATAGTGTTTATTCACAGGTGAAGATTTTGTGAGGGGGATTGGGTCATGAGGGCAGAGCCCTCATGAATGGCATTATTGCCTTCATAAAAGAGAATTCAAAGGGATCCCTTCCCCTTTGGCCACATGAGGACCCAGCCAGAGGACAGCGGTCTACGAACCAGGAAAATCTGTGTCTGTTTGACACCATCTTTAGTGACTAGAGCTGCTGGGTACATAGCTTAGGCACTCAATATATTTTTGTCAGATGAGCTGAAAAAAGCAATTTTATATTTTAATGGGGGAATGCCAAAGAGCCAGGAAAAGAAAAATTCATCAAGTTCTTGGAATTTCATGGCTTCTTAGGGATAGTTGAATTTCCTGAATAGCTGAGGATGAATTCATGACATTCCTAATAACTTTAACTATTTTTGAATAAAAATCTAAATAAACAGAATAGCAGCTGTTTTTCACTGTAAATTGGATTAAATTAAACACTGTTTAACCAGTCTAAGTGACGATAATAAAATTAGCTATTCAGATTCTCCTGAAGGCTGTTCATGTGATTTTTGTTCCCTTGCAAAGGGTTGCTTATGATCTTGATATCACAATACTTTCAGTTGTAACTGTTCCTTCATCCCCGCTTTTCTGTCATGCCCCGAGCTATTACTCTGGGCCACTGTGGGTGTTCATGTCTGTGACAGCTCATCCTGCCACATGCCTGACCTTCCTCCAGCATCTGCTGTCTTCCTATCATCAGACCAATTTTAAGGGATTTGTGTGAAATAACACAGACATTACATAAGGGCACAAGTGCCAGTCATGAAATAAAGCTCTAGGTAACATTGGGTTTTGCTGCCTTGGTCGTCTACTTCTAGATTCTGAACTGTACTCTGGAAAGGAGAGGTTGATAGATTTGAATTATGAACAGGTGAGGCATTACTATAATTTGGGTCGTGTGGTACTTTGGTCCCTCAAATCTTCCCTTCTCTTGTGGATGGCTGCCTTCTCCACCTGTGCATTGGCCACCTCTATCCGAGTACAGCTGAAACAGAACGCCTCACGAAAATGCGTGAGAAAGTGGAAGGACACCAATTAAGAACCTCTGTTTGGAAAAAATCTGCTCTTAAAATGTGCCCATTAACAAAAGCTCCATAAGAGCCCCTTAGGGCAAAGTTCCATCTGAAGATACATTCCTGTTGAAACAGCGAAGGGTGAAACAAAAAAGAAAGAAAAGAAAGAAAAGCAGTGCACTCTAATGGTTTTAAGAATACCACACAGGTCTGCGATAAATCTTGAATAATTCACCTGACCTAGATTTAAATAGCACAGGTAATTCACGCGGAAATAGACATTGAGTTACTTAACAAATGTTCTTATAGGGGCAACTAATACATTTATAGTTTCAGATGTGTGTTGTGTTCAGAGCCTCGTTTCTACTCTGTACTTTTGGGGAGTATTAGCCATGTAAACATAGGGAAAGCTGAGTTCTTTGGTTGTTTTTACTGGTGTCCGATATAAACTGTCAGAAGTCACAACCCTGACCATTATGCTTTCTGCATCTCAGCTTCCTCAACAGTAAAATAATCCCTCAAATCTCGCAAATCAAAATTCCACAGCACGTCGCTGCTGGATTGAAGGACTGAGGAGAAGTTCTGGTTCTACCCAGTAGAGGGCAGTGTTACCTAGACAAGTTCTTAGCTTGCGTGCAGGACAGATGGAGCAATGGAAGCAGGATTCAGAATAGAGAATGGGTAGCTACCTATCTCAGTCTTGAGTCACCAGACCACAAATGCTTATCCACAAAATAGCAATTTCAAGCAAGTGTAGAAATGCACTCCTCCTCAATCATTTGCCACTATTCCCAAAATGGACACATTACTCATTTCTACTGGAATGTGAACAGGAATTTAAACTCCTGCAATCTGTGTTGTTTTCTGAAATTTAAAGTTTGTTCTATGAATACATTCATTTATATAAAATACAGCAGCTTGTCTATACATATTGAGCATTTAAAAATTACAGTTGAAAGTGGCAGATTTTTCTCCTGCAAAAATATTTAAGAAGTATTTATAAGGTTTGATTATGTTTAATATCATGCTAAGAGAGGAAAATTTAATTGTACTTTTTAATACACAAATAACCAAAGTCGTTGGCTTGTGGCACCTAGATAATTTCAAAGTTCTATGTGTCTAATCCATAGTTACAATACTGGATGAAAATCTGAATCATGATCAGTGAGCAAAGTTTATAGAATGCCTTACAGTAGAGTGGTCCCCATGTGGGATACAAAAGCTGTCCAAGAATGCATTCTCTAACAGCCAGCACCTCTCTGGTGGGTTAAGATAGATGTACAGCAAGTAAAACGGTAGTACGATTAGCTAGTCTAAGATTAAATAACACATTTAGCTAGTTTAAGATGACGTGTGTCTGATACAAATCGTAACTCAGTACAAGGTACAGCAGTGTTTGTTGAAAGCAGACAAAGCAGGGATCAAGACATCAGTATGAAAAATGGAGAACTCTTCATCAAGGGGGTACCATTTAATAACAACAACAAAGAAAAATAGGGCAATGCATGTAAAAGTATGTTGGAAAGTCAAAGGCACAAGGCAAGTGTAAAATACTATTGTTACAAATTTGGGGTTCACGGTCACCCTGAAACCCTGTCCTTGGTGACCTTAGAAAGGTACTTTGGTACAAGCTGCCAACTTCTGATTCTTCTTTGATCTGCATTACTGACAGGAGCCTAGTTCCTTTTTCTTTTTTTTTTTTTTTTCCTTTCAGGAAACGCCTAAGCCTAAAAAGAAGGAGTTAATTCGAGAATGACGTAATCCTACCTGAGCCACAGCACTGTGCCTGGTGCAAGCTGCAGCCTAGAGAGCGGCCATCTGTCTATCTGCGCAGTGCCCCACCCATGCTATTCCTGGCTATGAGACTGCTCCCTCTTTGGGGGAGTTAACAGTTTCTCAGATCAGGAGAAAGTCTGGCTACTCAAGAGAAAATAAAATCATGCTCTCTCCTCCCCACTATCTTTTGCCCGTAGCAACTCTAAGTGCAATAAAATGTGAGAGTGGGAACGAATTGCTATGGCAACAAAGTGTACTCTAATAATGAAGACGGTATCTAACAAGCAGGAGCAGCTAGCACGGTAAGGGAGAGGGAAAGGAAGTGCAGGGTGAGGAAGGAGGAAGGAAAAACAGAGGAGAACTTTCAAGTTTCCATTATTTAGCCCACTTTTAGTGGCTCACTTAGAAAAGTTGGATTTCTGCTTTGGCCAATTTCCTCCTAGGGATATGGCGTAGCTTCCTAAAAGCAGGCAGAAGAGATGAGCCCATCTGATCTAGAAACATGGGACAATGTACAGTTGTTCAGGTGATCCACAGAGGTCCATGGATCCAGACCCTTGGCTTCACAGCCCACCCTCCAGGTTCCCAGGGCTTGGTCCAACTTCTTTGACACTAGAATTCTCTTCACCACTGCTGTCTAGATAAGGGCTGGGAGATAATACGTACCCATCCTGCCTGGTGTGAAAATGAGTAAAAGAAACTGCATCTAAAATGGCGTCAGGGTGGGGGGTGAAGGAAGACATGCTCTCACAGACTTACCACTCATGGCAGCCTCCGTAAGCGACAGGGAGATGGAGATCCCTCCCCCCCCCCCACCCCCAGCAACAATGCACGAACTACCACTGGCAGCCAATAAGAAACAGCCATGACCTCAAAATCTTTTTCTTCTCCGCTGAGCTTCCTTTCAAAACAACCTCCCGCAACTTACCCCTGAAACCTAATGAAAGTTTATCGTCCCTTTGTCTTGGCGATCCTTTGGTCTTGGTGAACTTGCCTACAGTTCTTCCACCCTTTGTTTGTCCTGAATTATTATTCTGGAATGAACTTCATTTTGCTGATAAAAATAACCGGCTATTTTACTTTTAAGGTTAACACTGGAATGAATGTGTAAGTCAAGGACTCTTAAGGAAAATAAAGAGGGGCCAGAGAGATTCAGACACTGGTTTGAAGTAATCTGAATTTATTCCACCTCTTCTTTCAAAAAATGTTAAGTTAAGGGACTCAGAATTGGCTAGGTTATGCTGCGAAATAAATTAACTCACACGTCTTAGTGGTCTAAGCAACAAGGGCTAATTTCTCATCCACACTATCTGTCAATCGCACCTGGAAAGGAAGCTTAGCTTCTCTTTCTGGGAGTTAAGATGGATTTTTGGAAGTTGTAGGGGGCATGGGGAAGAAGAGTATGTGAGGGTCCTGTGTCCTAATGAAATGCCCTGATCTAAAAGTGACACATGCCACTCATGTCACTTCTGCTTATAAGCCACTGGCCCGAACAACCCCATCCCCTTTCAAGAAGGGAGCAATGAGTGACACTATTCCCATGGGTCTAGAAAAAGAAAAGTGATCACAAACATCCCAAGAGCCTACCACAGTTTAAGTGCACCAGGAATTTTTTTTTACCAAGGACGTGTATAACAAAGCTCTTACTTGATATACACGTTCATATTCTTTGGGAATGTGGAGGCCATTGTCTTCTATAAAAACTGTCTCATTCCCTGCAAGACTGTGTTTGAGGACCCAGAAGCATTGGGGGAAGGGCAGCTTGATCATTTGGATTCACATTCCAAACTGAGGGGTTGGATGACTGATCACTGGCAAGAGTCCGGTGGCAAAGTTTTACAAGGCTGAAGCTCTGTCACCCATCTGAAGGTGAGAAGATGGAGCTAAGGGTAAGGTTTCTCAACATCACAAAGCTGCCAGAACTTCCTGATGGCTCTGGTTGATCCCTCTCGGATCTTAGTTCGAGATATTCCCCATCTTACAAGAAACACAAAACAAACTAAAACAAAGCCTGCTTTCCTCTTTTCTCTTTAAATTCTCCAAGCTTGGTTCAAGCCCACTTCTGTTCACCCATTCCTTGAACCCCCATTGCACTTCCTATCAGTATGTGTTTCTTTAAACACTTAATGGTTCTGTGACATTTCACTTTTGCTCCCCATGCAATATAACCCTTGTGATGACAGCAATCTTTCCCTTTTGGAATCTCGTTTTAGCCCTTAGCACAGTGCTGGTGCAAAGTTGGCAGACAGTACATATTTATGGATTATGCCAGTAATTGGAAAAGGAACAATTTTTATTGAGAACAATGGAACAGGCTAATGCAAATATACTTTGCAGAACTATGTTGTCACCAAAAACTTTGTTTTTAAAAGACAGCTCTCTGATGTGGAGCTGATTGCCAGTTCGGTTCCTTTAAGTCTCTGCCAGTGAGGCAAGAGAA
The DNA here is from genome assembly GCA_028533885.1 of Nasua narica. Classification (NCBI taxonomy): domain Eukaryota; kingdom Metazoa; phylum Chordata; class Mammalia; order Carnivora; family Procyonidae; genus Nasua; species Nasua narica. The sequence goes on from CM052811.1 coordinate 57,083,870, forward strand.
AGGCTTCAAGAGAAAGTGAGTAGCGAGTGATGAGAACAATATGGTGCAGGGAAATAAGAACTGAATTAGAACCCGGACCTTGGATTCTATTATGGGCTCTGCCGCTCACTAGCAACGTAAAGCTGGCACAACTGGCCCGATCATGTCAGAGACACCAGAGATGGCTTTGCCTACTTCTCAGAATGCGCTGAGAAGTGAACAAAATCATGTCAGTAAAAGGAGTCTGAAACTCTTTAAATGCTTTACAAGTATAATTTTAAAATGGGGTCATTAAGAAGGACCCAACTTGTATCTAATGTCTTTTGTGCTGCCAGAGACATTTTCAGAAGCACAGGGGATATGTGATAAACCCCTGACAACACATGTTCTGAGCTCTTTGAAAGCCTTGTATCTAATCAGTACAGGGTCCTGTTGCTAATTGCAGGGGGCTTCTCCCTGGGCGTCGAGTTCGCTTTGTCAAGTGTTATATTTATAACTTTCTGAAGCCTCCGTCCCTCTCAGAATCCCAGGAAGTCAGAGTGTGATCTGATTGTGACTGCAGACTGCAGGTTGATATTGCCAGGCTGGTGGGGATTTCTAACAAAAGCAGAACAGCAGGTATCACTGAGAGGAGAGCACTAAAGCTTTCCATGTCTCGTCTCTAGGAGGACCTGCTTCCCCTCCCTTCTCCTTTTCCTCCCTTCCTCTCTTCTGAAGAGGACAAGACCCTGGCTGGAGCCTGAGCAAATCTGCTCACCTGCAAAGGCAGGTCCTGGCAACGCTGTGGAGGCAGGCTGCCAGGGGGTCTGCAGGGGAGAGTGAATTACTAATGGCGGGAGATGTTCAGATGGGGTTTGGGACACGTGGATCGGAAATAACGAGAACTCCTTATGAATGGCAGGGATTCTCTGCGGGAACTGTGAACATGGGAGTCCAGCAGCACAGGCCCAAGAGAAGCTGTTTTCTAGACCAGGAAGTGTGCAGAATGTAGACAGTAGCAACAGAAAACAAATATTCGAGATATTTGACGCTAAGGGAGGTCTTCTGAATGTTAATATCACGAGTTTGCACATCAGAAAGGTGAGTGTCTAAGTGAAACCAAGAATTCAGAGGTAATATCAACTGTAAAACAGACATGAAGTTGCTACTTTCAGCATCTCCACCACAGTCTAAAGAAACAAGATTGAGTCTGAGAAAATCACGGAAGTTCACTCTCTTCACTGAGGCCCAGGCAGTCTTTTTAGAACATCAATCTGACCTTGACAAGCCCTTGCTCATTAATCCCTTGTGGACTCCACATCGCCAAAACAGCACATTTACATTTTTATTTCTGTGAGTTTTTTCCTTGTTTCTCCAGCTTCATCTCCTTTAACGGTTTCGCATGCAGACTCCAATCTCACCATAGCAAATACATTCCTGTTATTGAAAGTGCTGGGCTTTCTATGTCTCTGCATAGATTACATTTCCACTTAAAATGTTCTTCATTTCCTTCCGTTTGCAAACCCTGACTGGTCTTTTAGTTGAAATAATACTCCTTGAGGAACACATTCCGTTAGGTCTTTTCTCTAAGACGATGGACATCTGTTAACTTTTTGGCTGGTCAACATCCAACATCCTAACCTTTCCGTTAGCGCCTTCCTCTCCTTTTAGGAAAGTCACCATTATGCGTAGTATATTAGGGAGAGGAATCTCCAATGTTCACTTCTCACTGTCCCCTCCCACTCTTAAATCCTGAAGTTAGCAGGCCAAAACTCTCCTTGCCCCATCCGCTATAGCCCAAGGACAAGTACGTGATCAAGACTGATCAAGATCCCAGTACGCTGGTTCCCAGCACGTTGAGTTTTGAGTGAGTGAAGCAAAGAGGCTCACATATCAGATCGACTCTAAGGAGTACAATGGCCAACAGACAGGATATTGTTCTGCAGCATCATCTTTCCATGCTTGATTCCTGCTCCATTTTCAAGCTTTGTTCTCCAGCCCTCTACCTTGTCTTACTAGCTTTCCAATATGTTTCCCTCTACAGCAAGCCAGACTCCATTTCTGTTCCTATAATCAGAGTCCATGCTGATGAATGCTCCCTCCCGTGGGTTCCCATAGCACACTGTTTATGAACGAATCATACTTGTTACTTGTGTTATTATACTTGATTTGGTTATTCATCATTATGATGGGTTGGAAATAACTCTGACCATCTCATGGCCAAACTGGATACAGAAAAGTTGTGCTTTACCTGATCAATCCAGTTAGATGTTTTTCACAGGGAATAACTTCTGGAATTTTTAAACATGATGTAAAGGTGCATCTTGCAGAGAAAAATCACATTCGCTTAAGGAGATGTAGTGTGATAAAGCCCAGAAAGGAAGCTTGATATGATCTTTGGGGTCAATCAAGGATGAAGGAGATAACAGAATAGGGAGACAGAGACTTGTGAGGCAAAAGACTGAAGCATAAGATATTGAGCTTAGATTCGATATTCATGTATAATTGCAATGAAGAACCTATAACATTTATTGTGGTTTGTAATAGGATCATATTAAGGGCCTCCAAGCCCTGAGAAGATTATAGCACAAAGTCTGATGTTTAAAAGAATATGAAGTTGTTGGGGTACCTGGGTGGCTCAGTCAGTTAAGCTTCTGCCTCCAACTCAGGTCATGATGCCAGGGTGCTGAAATGGAGCCCCACGTGGGGCTGCCTGCATGTGGGGCATCTGCTTCTCCCTCTCCCTCCCCCTGCTCATGCTCTCTCTCTCTCAAATAAATAAAATCTTTAAAAATTTTTTTCAATTAAAAATTTAAAAAAGATGAAATAAATAGAAGACAATCAAACAAAAGTTTGAATTTTCCTGTGATAATTTCTTTTGAAATCTGAAATGTCAGTATTTTGAAAAAAAAAAAAGACAAAACATTTTTTGTTATTTTTTTGGTACCTCTGAACTGTTGATTCCTCATCACTGTCTCAAGTCAGCTTATCCCTGATCTAGTACTGCAAAGGCTGCTCATTCGATGAATAATAAAACCAAGACGGATTTGGCTATCTACTGGTGAAATAAAGGGAGCTGTTTACATAATATGTCAAGTTCTAGTTGCTGTTGCTATTTTTGTCGAGGAGGGTATGGGGTTGGAGACTAAGGGATGGAACTTTTCACAGCACCAACCATGAACCACCGAAGCTCATTTTTTCATCCTACAGCTCAGTGGCTGTCTCTCATTCAGTCAGAGCTCAAGAAAGAAGATCATGGAGAAGGTAAGTCTCCCATGCAGCTGCTTAATAAAGAAACGTTTGTGTTTTCATGGTGTAGGCAGCAGTATTCTTTTCAAATGATATTTCTGCAAAGAATTTTTCTGTCCATCGAGAATGAAAGAACCCAAACTGAACCGTGAAAGCAGAAGGCACGTTTCACCTCAGGTGTTAAAACACTCAAATCAAGACATGTCCTATGGAGTAACTGTGTGGTATCAAATGCTTCTGGAGAACTATTTTTTTTTTAAAGATTTTATTGATTTATTTGACAGAGAGAGAGAGAGAGAGAGCACATGTAGTCAGAGAGGCAGGCAGAGAGAGAGGGGGAAGCAGACTCCTGCCAAGCAGAGAGCCCGATGCGGGGTTTGATCCCAGGACCCTGAGATCATGACCTGGGCCGAAGGCAGAGGCTTTAACCCACTGAGCCACCCAGGCACCCCTTGGAGAACTCTCTTGAAGAGTTCCAATCACTGGCCAGTTCTTCAGACAGGGTATCTTATTTTTAGCTCATTTCCTTACAACTTTTTTTTTTAAGATTTTATTTATTTGACAGAGAGAGCACAAGCAGGCAGAGCAGCAGGAAGAGGGATGGGGAGAAGCAGACTCCCCACTGAGCAAGAAGTCCAATGATGCTGGATCCCAGGACCCTGGGCTCATGACCTGAGCCGATGGGAGCTGCCTAACCGACTGAGCCACCCAGGCGCCTCTCCTTACAACTTTTCGTGGAGAAAATGCCCCTATTTTGTAGAAGCAGAACTTAGAAGGTGGAATCTATTAATCTGTTACATGGCCACTAAGCCTCCCGATGTTAACCTATATACTCTATCAAGACAGGAAGACGCGGGAAACATTAAAATTGACCATAAAGAAAGTACCCACATTAAAGTATTTTCCTTTCTACCTCTGAAATCATTGCTAAGATCGGTTAGTGACAGAGAAGCATTACTAAGGCGCAGGCGTTGTGTGTGTGCGCTTACGCGGTCAGCGGTATGACACCTGTAAGAGCCCTTCTGTGCAGATTCTAGGTGAACCGTCACAGAAGGGCTTTATCTTTCCCTAAATGTAACTCACCTGTCACACAAAGTGCCAAACGGGGCATTATCCTTGGCCATGCCAACTACACCGAGGTTTGAGCTTTGTCGTCTTTTCAGGTTCCCGGCGGATACTATTCATCTCCAATTATGTAGCTTAAATGTACTAGGTGTTCCATTTCCCTGCCTCCACACATCACCTCCCTCAATTTTTTAGATTTACTGGATTTTCCTGCAGCTACACGAAAATAACTGTTTCATTACACAATGATTGAGCTCGTAGTCCTCACCTAGTCAGGGATTAATTCCTTAATAAGCTATGCCTGCAGTAGTTTCTAAAGCAAGAATGCCAGGAACATTTGTTATCGAATGGAGCCCTTACCAGTCATTAGTTGCTGTTAAGCCACAATTACATCAGTTTTCTACATGCTATAAAATCATTTTGGCATAACTGATGCTCAGGGAAATTTTGCACGATCTCTTGCTTTTTCATCTTTTTCAAAGTGAAAACTGATCCCGTGTGTGTGTGTTGGTGACCTTTGTTGTGCCCATTATTTAATATATACACATATTTTTAAAAAGACCTCAGTGTTATGGTTTACAAATGATTCCAGATTCTGAAATTCCAGATTCCAAATGATTGATATGGTTACAAATGATTTAATTTGTAGTCACTCCATTTGCACTGTATGTATAGATATCTGGATGAATACAGACTTCTGGATATAGATATCTAGATAGTTTATTCGTAGTGTATGCACAGAATATAAAAATGAAGGCTAATTAATAGAAATCGTTTACATAAAGGCAATATCCATTTACCAAACGCTTACGTTTTAGAAACCACAGGCTGCAGATATGCAGCCCCTCTTTAAACCTATGGAAATTATTTGGCTGGTTTATCGGTTGTTACTAAATGTTAAGTTACGAACGTTTGTGAGGTTCCTCTGAAGAGCTTAATTCTCTAAATTCCTGTTTGCGCCAAGAGAAAAAGTGAAAGATTTTGTGCAATTGGAGAAAGAAATGATAAGGTGTTAAAGTAACGTTTTCCCACCATTTCTTCCTGTATAAAATGTTCAGGTTCTGAAAACTCTTCTCTGTGTTAGTTGTGTGGTATCCATAGGGCAGCTACACATCTGGGTTAGCTCACCGCAGCCCCAGCTAAGGATAGTGCCCCTGTGTGAAGAGCACAACTTTTCACTTCCAGAAGGATCATGGTTTGAATGACATATGATATTAACCTTCTATACATTACTGAAATTATTTAAACATTTTCTAAAATTGGTGTCCTCACTTATGGTCTAGGTGAAATCCTCACTCTAAGCTCAGTCAGCAAGAATTTATGATGCATCTACCCTGGGCACACAGGAAATGCTGCGGGTGTACATGACAGGATTCTGTCTCATGAGGGATTTGCAACCTTTGTGTCATCAGTCCAATATAACACATTTAACAGTTCTCTGTGACAGAAACACACGCACTAATGATACTTGGGAAATATAAAATGCTAACTGAGATGCCACAACTTTCCTGCTTTATAACCTTGAACAATTTACTTAGCATTATTAAGCCTATTTCTCCATCCATAAAGTGGAGGCAAATGTAGAATCCTCTATTTATTTATTATATTTCTTTTTTAAATTATGTTACATTGGTCACCATTAGTTTTTGATGTCGTGTTCCATGATTCATTGTTTGTGTATAACACTCAGTGCTCCACGCAATCCCTGTCCTCCTTAATACCCACCAATGGGCTCACCCATCCCCCCCAAAACCTCAGTTTGATTCCGGGAGTGCATAGTCTCTCATGGTCTGTCTCCCTCTCTGTTTCCCCCCTTCATTTCTCCCTTCCTTTTGTAGGATCCTCTTTAGACAACTACAGTGAAGAGTCAATGAAATAAAGTCTGTAAAGTGCTGAGCACAATTCTGGTCATACAAGCTCGGGAGATGTTGACCAAAAATAAACAGATGGATGAATTAAGCAATCATTGCCATATAAATTAATATGTGTGTAGAAAGGGATGAGGGCAAGAGTGAAAGAAGGGGACAAGCATCCATCAAACATCTATGTGCTAAGCAGTTTTATACTCCATTTTCTTCTCCCTGTCTTTCTTCCCACCTCACTCCCACCCATCTCTCATTCTCTTTCTCCTTCACTCTGCCATTTACCTGCTCTGTGACCTGGGGGTAGACTCTTTAGTCTATTTGTGCCCATTTCCTCTGCTCTACAATGGGAAAAAGTAGAACAACTGCTAGGAGGATTTACTACATGTAAAACACTGCTGTATGGTAAACACTCATCAAACTTTCGTTTTTGCCATTTCACTTAGCTGGTATTTCCGAAAAGGCATAGCCTGGTAGTGGGTACAAATATAAACAGCGCTCTGAGAAAAATGGGTAGATCATACTGTATCTTTCCATTCCCGAGGGTTTTAAGAAGGAATGGTTTGCCTCAGTGGAACCTAGATGGCTCCCTGAGATTCGGTCCTGCACTCTTTCTTTCAGAGAGCCTGATTATTCACCATATGTCTATTTAGTGATTATTTACCACACGATTATTTACCACACTGACAACAGCAAAAGTGAATACACAAAAAAGCCCATATGGTGGGTTTAGCCAGATTTACCTATGAAATAGCAGACAACTGAAAAGGTTCCTTCAAGGCCAAATCCAAATGCTTTTAATTCAGAATGTTTCTTCACAAATATTCATGAAAATATTCATGTAAGCAGGGCTTCAGTAGCTGAGTGTTCTTCATAATAAGCACCTATTCTTCCTAACATGCCTTAAAAGGAAAATTGATGCCATTATTCTAGTTCAAAAGATAATGAGACGGAGGGAGGTGAATTGCCTGGACTAAGGTCATACATTAAATCAATAGCAGAGACAGACACAGAATGAGAAGTAAAAGTAAACAATTTTTTCCCCCAACAAGAGCGGTACTTCAGTTCAAAGACTATTACCTTTCATTGTCTTGACTTTAAGTTTTGGTACATTGAATTGATTTTGAAAGCAACATGCTTTATACTGTTCTACTTACTTGAATGAGTTTTTCAAAACCACAAATTTCTACTCACTTGTGCTTAAATTTCAAATAGTTGTCTGCATATTTATTAAAGGAATGCTCTGAGTCTAGTCTGCGTGCTAGGGCCTAAAATGAGGGGTTGAATCTGGACCCTCTCCACATCACCTGAGCGGCCAGCACTGCTCGACACTAAGGGCTTCTGACACTGAAACCTGACTTCTCCAATTAGCCAGGTGGCATGTGGCACTACCTTCTAGGTCCTGTCGCATATCCCTGTCATTTGGGAAAAGAGCTTATCACACCTAATTATTATTTTCACTAATAATAAAAATGGCTCTACCTCATACAGTTGTAGCTGAGCATCTCAGGTCCGGTGGGACCTGGGGAACATCAAATAAAGTACCCTATCTCAGCAATTCACTTCCAGGTATTGCAGGGGGAAGTCAAAACTAAAGAGCAGAGATCATACCCAGAAAAATTTGGAAGATTTCTTTAGCTTTGACTTTATGGGTTTTGCTTTATTTTGGTTTTGTCTCTTAGCTGTTTTGCCATAGTGATTAACACTGAGGTGTGGGATACCTCTTCTTTTCTCTGATGGCAACAAAAGGGATTAGAGAGCAGGAGAGCTGGGAAGCCACCTTTCTTTCCGAAGCCAAGAGTCATCCAAAGGGAAGAGTCATCTAAAGGGCACTAATGCAGAGCAGACTGAGTCCCTGGGGTCTTTTAATAGAAAGTATCTTTTAAAGTAGACATGAGGATCCCACTTGAGTTTGAAGTGTGACCTTGGAGGTTTGAATGGACATGCTACATTTGGAACTCTTTTTTTTTTTTTTTTTTTTTAAGATTTTATTTATTTATTTGACAGCGAGCGAGAGAGATCACAACTAGGCAGAGAGGCAGGCAGAGAGAGGAGGGGAAGCAGGCTCCCTGCTGAGCAGAGAGCCCGATGCGGGGATTGCGGGGCTCGATCCCAGGACCCTGAGATCATGACCTGTGCCGAAGGCAGAGGCTTTAACCCACTGAGCCACCCAGGCGCCCCTACATTTGGAACTCAAACTGAAGCAAATAAGCCCTGCTTAAAGGACTCCCAAGAACTGTGCCCAGCACGAGTGTGGCCCCACTGCCTATGGGACATGGTTCCAGGCTATCTGTCCAACTGTATTTCCTATTGTTTCCTCTCACATTCACCATGCTTTTTCTCAGCTAAACCATTTGTAGTTCCCTGCACAAACCCAAAGCACTCCTACCTTATGCAATTCTTTCCCCTCAAACCCATTTTACTCTTCTCCTTACATGCATTCCTCTCATTTCAGGCCATGAAAACCTCATTTACCAACACTGCAAATTGCTCAAACTAAAAATTTCTAACCGCTGTAGAATCCTTTTCCATATCTACCTGTTGGATTCGTTAACAAATCCACATTCTGCAAATTCCTCACCCCCTCCATTAGTACAAAGGTGGTGCAAGCAACCAGCTCTCTTGCCTAGATTACTGTAACGACCTTCTAAACTTGCCCTCCTGCTACTTTCAACAAAGCACAGAGTGATTCTGTTAAAAGATAAAGATCTAGTCACTTTCTTTAGTTTTCACATCAATCAGATCAAGGCCAATGTCCCAACAATGACTTGTAAGACCTCCTCAGATCTGGGTCTACCTTAATTCTTGGCCTCATTTCCTACTACCCTTCTCTTGCTTATTCTGTTCCAGTCAGAATGGCTTCCTTACTGTTCCTTGTCCAAACCAATCACATGCACTGCTCAGATGCTTTATATTTCTTCAGCATGAAATTCTCTTCTAGTTATGCAAATGTTGTTTTCCCTTACCTTCTTCAGGTATCTGCTTAACTGCCATATTCTCTGTGAAATCTATCTGTGTGGGGTTTTTTCCCTGCACAGTGCCCATCCTTATCTAACATATTGTGTAGTTTATTTATATTGTTTTCCTATCTGTTTCCTACCATTAAAAAGAAGTCCTTACCAGCAAGCAGTTTTATCTATTTTGTTTATAGTTGTGTCCCTCAGTCCTAGAAGAGAGCTAGGCCATACCGCAGATTCTCACTAGATATTTTTAGAGCCAATGAGTTAATTAAGTGACCTCTATATTGCTGAAAGACTTCATCACCATTTCAAAAAATAACTGAGTTATTTCTCCCTTGAAGGGTCATATTTTCTACAGGGATTGGAAGTGCACAACTCCTGAGTTCCAAATAGTAAGGATGATGAAATCTTTTCAAAGAAATGTCACTATTACTATTAGGCCCTGGTTACAATTTCCCAAACTCCCTGTGGGCTCAGTTAATCTGAGGCCCTTTTGAGAAAAATGTCAATTACCTCTTGGTTTCTGCCTTCCCCAGCACCATGACACCCTCCTATGATTAATTCTCACTTCATTTTCCATAGCGTCAACTTCAGAGCCAGCACTCATTCTCTTCAAACAAATTACTAAAGGCAACATGATAACCTGGCAGAATTGTCTTAACTTCACTTGTCTTTCCCCCTTTGAAGTTAAATCCCCTCTGCTCTTATCAGAGTATCTGAGGAGATTGTATCTGATGTATTATTGGTTTTGTTGTTCTATTTTAGTATGAACATTTTAGTGTGTTCTAATGAGAGGTGAAATAAATTTGCTAATGACATGAATAATTATAAGTGCAAACATGAGCTGGGTATGAGACTACTGGGAAAATGCCTCAGTAACGAGATAAACCCCGTGGAAGCCAACAAAGAGGAAAAGCGACAACTGTAATCAAAGTTTTTCTCCCCTTCTGGCAATTTATACTGCAGATGGGCTCGTGATGCTGAGTACATGTGCAAATAGGAAGGAGGGGGAGAATATAGACCCAGTTTTCACTTTACAAAGTTGGTAGACTATTGAAGGCTAGGTATAAGCAACATTGGACTCTGAATTATCCAGTGAAGAGAAGAATGGCTTGATTTAATTCTAATTGCCCAACATGTATTATGGTCTTACTTATTAAGAGGAATGTGTTAGGCATTTCCCAGGAAACAGAGAAGAATCAGCATTATCCCTAGAAAAAGTCTGTGCCTCTGTGAATAGAATCTAGTATGTGTTTCGAAATATGAGTGTGATTTTAATGGTCAGGTTTGGGAAAAATATGATAGGACATAGATGTAAAGTTGGAAAAATCAAGGATATAGTAAGTAATCCATGGGAATGAAGCACAGAGACATGATGGTTAAGTAGGGCTAAAAGAGAATGGGAAACAATAAAATCTTTGACTATCAGGCCCTAAGTTTCTACTTTGTGAGAAAGGGGGAGCCACTGAAGACTTTGGAATATAAGGGAGACATCATAAGAGCTCACAAAATGGGAACATCATTTTAAGAGTTTCCAGGGAAAATGTGAAAATGCTATTTGCTTGCTCTCTCTCTCTTTTTTTTTTTTTAGTCTTTCTCGGTCATGGGCTTTCAAGGTTTTTTTTAGAGATCATCTGACCCACTAGTTATTTAGAGATTGCAGTTGAGAGTTTGATCAAGGTAAATTCTGGATTGGAGGAAATCCTCACAACAATTCTGTTATATTTCTCTATTGTAGAGGTGAGAAAACTGAGGTACAGAAATTAATTACCCCCCCCCCCAGGAACATAGTTAATAAATGGAGGAGGTGGGAGAGGTAGAGAGAGAGAGAAAGAGAACCAAACATGCGTTGTTGAATCATTACAGAAGTACACCATTAGACAGTTGCTTAATATATTATAATCTTGAGTAAATTCAAAGCACTAGTATTGTAATGGGGATTAATAAGTTGAATTAATAGTTAGAGTTTTTAAATATACAGCTGAACATTTTGGTAGTTTTAAGTATTTCTCAACTGCCTTATTATATTGACTGAACAGTTCTAATCAAAAAAGATTACGCCGAAATATCTCACGGATTCAGAGCTTTCAAGGCTGTGGTTCTTACTGAAGAACAGAGATATATGAAGTAGAAACAAAGAGAACAGCTTCTTCCTTTAATTGTAGGCAAACAGTTTTCCTTAATATTTAGTGAACATTAAGTAGATTTGGTTTTGGAAAGTAAGTAGGAGAGTTACTCTGCAACCTTTTTTTAAAAGGCAACATTCTCATTAATGCAGCTAAGGTGTTCTTGTTTGCTCCATTTAACAGCTATTCAGCTGTATCCTCACATGGTGCGTGTGAAGAAGTCAGTTATAAAAAATGTTGTAAGCACCTTTATTAAGAAAAGGGCAGCACAATACCATTTCCTCCACCCCATCATCTCACTTACTTGCATAGGGATAATTACAACTACACAGGTGCTCGAAGAATTAAAAATGGAACATCATTCAGGGACTAGTTATTCAGAGAAAAGCAACAGGAATCTTTTTCTCCCCTCCAGTCTCCAAAAAGGGGAAGTTGTGACTTTTCTAATATATTTTAGAGATCTCTTCCCGTTCAACCATTTAGCCTAAGTATCTCTACTCGGTTCGTCCATTGTCTAGGCTCCCCTCCACCTACTTGAGGGGACAAGAACCATGTTCTCAATAATATGGATTTTCCTCCTCTATTAGGGCTAGACTATTGTAAGGATAAATCTATTATCATTTGCCTAAGTGTACTCATATATGTATATTTCATCTCCATAATTAAACTACAAAGATATACCCATAAACAGAAACAAAAAAATGTGTTTGTGTGTGTGTGTGTGTGTGTGTGTGTGTGTGTGTGTGAGTAATTGTTAAAATATTACTTGTGAGGGCCACCTGGGTGGCTCAGTTGGTTAGCGTCCAACTGGATTTTGGCTCCGGCCATGACCTTAGGGTGATGAGGTTGAGCCCCATGTTGGCCTCCATTCTGGGCATAAAGCTTGCTTAAGATTCTCTCTCCCTCTCTCCCTCTGCCTCTTCCCTTGCTCATGCACCACTTGCTGTCTCTCTCTCAAAAACCAAAAACAAAAATTATTTGTTGAATGAGAAATCAGAAAAACATTTACAGAAAAATCCTTTGGATTTGGAAGTTAGGAAATCTTACATTTCTGAGAGGCCTGCAACTACTGGGGATCTGTAATACTAAGTTACCAGGTATCACATTCATTATCCTTTTGTCAACCAAATAAAAAAAGACATCATATAATCCCTTTTACTTGCTTTCCTTGAGGCTGAGCTTCATTAGAAGTTAGGGCTGGGTCAAGAAGTTTTGAAATAAAAATTATATTTCCACCAATTATTCTTCTAGAAATAAAATCTAGATAGACTATCTTAGGTCAGGCTCCTAGATAGACTATCTTGGGTCAGGCTTCAGAAGCAGCCTCTGAAATAACAATTTACAGATAAGTGACTTTTTATGAAAGTTCCCCAGGAGAAATTAGGAAAAGAACAGAAAAGGAGACTAGGGAAGAACAAGAAGCCAAGCAAGAACACTAAAACAAGCAAAGTCCTGCTATGGTCCCATCAGCCAGATGACACAGCCAGATGACATAGTATAAATTATACCCCAAAGTTTGTCCTGACCAGAGGATGGGAAATAGACTGTCATAGCCCCACACCTGCATTAGCAAAGGGCACTTCCAGATGTTGGTACCATGTGGTCAAAGAAACTTCAGGAGCCCAAGGGCCATTCACAGAAGAGTCATAGGTGGGAGCACTATAAGCAAAGGCTACTGAAGCTAAGAGAGAGGCACACAGCACATGGCAAAGAGATCAGAGACCAATCTGAGAGAATGCCCGCTACATAGAGTGTTCATTATATAGATCAAGGCAATAATAGAAAAACACACATTTCCTTCTGAGTTTGATTATTACAATGACCAGAGAACCCAAACAAATGATGAAAGGCTTTATTCACAATATGGTGTACTATACAGACATTTCGAAGTTTTCATTAACTTACTCAACAAGTATTCTTTTGAGTTTAAGTTATTTTAGGCCCTAGAGACACATCAGACAAAAAACAAAAGACCATCTACCCACATGGGGCTAATATTCTAGAGAGGAAACAACATGAAAAAATAACGATTGAGGGAAACGTAGTATACAGAAGACAGTAAATTGCATGGAACAAAACAGAAAGAGGCGTGGCTAAGCGAAATGTGCAAGGATGAGAGGAGTACCTAAGGGACGGGAATATATATTTTAAATTTAAAATGTAATTGAAAACAATCGACCGAGCAAAGATTTAGAAGAGATGAGTAAGTACTGCCACATGCTTATCTGAGGAAAGGTTTCTAGTCACAGGAAATAGTGCGAAGGACATATGCAGAGAGAACATGCCTGCTGTGTTTGAAGACTAGTGAGAAGGTTAGCCTGTCAGATTAAGAGATAGGGGTCCTGGAAGTGATCAGGTCAGAGAGTTAATAAAGAGCCACATCATCTACAGCTTTGTAGGTCATGAAAAGAACTTTGGCTTGAGGAAGACGAGAAGCCATTGGAAGATTCTGAGCAGACGTGTGACCTGATCTGAATTACATTTTGAAAGGATACTCTGGCTGTGCATTGAGAATAGATTATACAGGGGCAAGGATAAAAGCAGGGAGATAATTAGACACTACTGCAATAATTCAGGCAGCAGTGCAGTGGACCAGGGGAGGGGTGAGAGTCCTGGGGCATGTTCACAAGTGTAGGCAACAGAATTCCAGGGTGTGTTGGATAAGAGGTGTAACAACAAAAAGGAGCACCAAGGAGGATTTAAATTCTTGGCCTGAGAAAGCAGAAGGATTTAGTGTCAAGTATGATGCCTTCGGTTTCTTCCTGAAGAAAAAGAACAAGAGTAAAGTATACCCAAAGTTAGCAGAAGGAAGGAGATTACTAAAATTAGAGCAGAAATAAATCAAACAGAGAACAGAAAAATAAGAGAGACAATGAATGGAACCAAACCTTCATTTTTTTAGGAAGAGCATTTAATTGGTAAACCCATATTGACCAGGAAAAAAAGAGAAAAAAAATGCCAGTTACCGATACCAAGACTGAGAGATGGGAATCACTATAGATTCTAATAATATATTAGCCTGTTAAATATTATCAAATTAAATACTAAAAATAAAAATAGAATACAAGTTATATATAATAAAATTTAATGTAAATTTTAAATATAGCAAATGTTATTAAATACTAAGGAAGTTTTATGAGTAGTTTCATGCCAGTTAAATTCAACAATTTAGATGACACGAACAAAATACTTGCAAGACACACACTCACAAAGCTCATTCGAGAAAAAAAGAGATAAACAGAATAGCCCTTGATCTGCTAAAGAAACTGAATTGATGGTTTAAACTTTCCCTCAAGATAATTACAAGATGATATGGCTTCATTCAAAAACTCTGCCAGAACACTCAAGAGCGGAGAGCACTTCCCATTTCATTCTATGAGACAGACTACCTTACTACCCAAACGAAACAAAATAAAGATCAATATATCTCATGAGCATAGATTCAAAACCCAAAACAAAACCATAGCAAATCAAATCTAACTATTCAAACACACACACACACACACACACACACACACACACACAGTGATATACACTGTATGAGGTGGAAAAGCAGGCAAACTACCCTACTGGTTACTTAGGCACTTCTGTGTAGGCTGAACTATCCCTTCTCACTTGATCACGTGAGTGTTGAGCTTACAGTGTAAGCCCAGTTCTGTGAAGGACCCAGAGATGAATGGTGCCTGAGCACCAAAGCATTCATCTACACTGCTACTATAAAATACTGTAAAAGACTTGCTGTGGACCAAAGCGTGTCCCACCCAAATCCGTGTGTGTTGAATCCCTTACCTACAAAGCCTATTTGGAGATAGGTAGTTGAATATAAATGAGGTCACAAGGGTAGGGCTCTGATCCAGGAGGATTAGTGCACACTGAGAGGAAAGGCAGTGAGGACCCTGGGACAAGGCAGCCTTCTGCAAGCCAGAGAGACAGTTTTCATCAGAAACATAACCTTGATGGACCCTGGTCTTGGCCGTCCTAGCCTCCAGTACAATCAGAAAATAAACTTCTGTTCCAGTCAATGGTATTTTGTTTTGGCAGCCTGTGCTGACTAATGTGAGTCTATAAGTAAGGCTGGGGAACCACCATACCTGTTCTTGCTAAGAGAACCTTCCCTGTGGGACTGGAGTGGACACACACGGTAATGAAACACACAGAAGTGTGTGATTAGAATCCAACTCTTCCTAAGCAATAGAGCTATCTCAGTGTTCAAAAGCAAGGCCCTCTGTGAACAGAAAGACACCCACTTGCATCTGGGTTTATTCCTGTTTTCCACCCTCCCTGTGGGCATTATGGTTCCGAGTTTTCATTTTCAGGCAATAAACAACTCTATGTAAAAAGAGTAATTTCAGAAGATGGCCTTAAAAATAAATTCCTAAATCTGATCAAGCCTATTATCAACCTAGTTGGTGTCTACAGCCCACATTCAAGGTACTAAAATTGCTAATTGGTCTAACTTTGTATTCATGATCACTAATTTCAAATCGACCCAACAATCCTAGAGTGCCCACTCTTTGAAATCATTATTTCACATGTATATCAAACTCCCAACATCTCTTTCTCTTGCTTCTTAAGTCACTGCAGAAAACAGAAGTCATGTTTATAAATCTATCAACTTCCTTGTATTGGTCAACTTCCTTGATTGATCTATCAACTTCCTTGTACTGATCACCATTCTTTCTGACTTCCTTCCAATTACAACAGGTTTCTTGTCCTTCATTAAAGGTCAACTTTTTTACCTTTGTCTTGTATTTCCCCCCTACCTGCCTTCCTTCCTAAGAAATCTTATTCAATTATCACCTTCAGTTTGTTGTATTATTTCTAATAGTTTATTCATTTTAGTATACAAAAGTGGCTTTGTGATTCCCATTTTAAAAGAAACTTTCTTACTCCTTTTTCCCCTTTATCTATGTTCCATGTTGTTGTTCTCCTTCCCAATAAAAAAGTCGTAGATATTTCTACTTCCTCGCATGTCTTAAGCCTCTTCCGGTAGTGCATATCCCCCCACTAGTTCTGACACTGTTCTCACTAAGGCCACCAGCAATCTTCATCTTGCCAAATCTATGTTTGTATCCATTCTCACAGCACCAAAAGAAGTTTAAAACTCTGCTTATCTACCATGATACCACAATCCCTTGTTTCTCTTCCTTACAACAACGTCACCTGCTAGTTTTTCCTCTGTGGGTCAATTTTAAATAATGGATTAATCAAGGTCTTAGCCCCAGACCCATTCCAATTCCCTCATTTGGCTTCTCTGTGCTTTAAGTCTTGTGAAACATCTTTGAGGACAGACACAGAAGTGGAATGAATATGAGCAACTTTTCATGTAGGTCTTATCTAGATCTAATTATTTTATTCATAACATTTCATAACACACATTTCATTATACATAGCATTTCATTTATTATTCTCAGATACTTGTGAAGCATGAAGTATGCATGGTTGCACAGTATAATTATAAAATCACACAAAAGGTCTTGAAAATCTTAGTTTTAATACAGATACTAGGAATATACGTTTAAGTAGAAACAGATATTTTTTTTTAAAAAGACAAATTCCTACCCCTTGAAAATCATGGAATAGTGTCCTCCATATTGAATGAAGGATCTACATTTAGACATAGTAAGGATGTATTAGCATCATATAATGAAAAAAAAAAAAATCTTTAACCAGAAAAACTGACAAAATGTTGATAAAAGTATGAACCTGAACATTTTTCCTCTTTTCTGATTTCAAGCAGAAAACATTAAACTTCTACTTATCACTGAGGGCTGGGTTTTCTTTTTTCTTATCTAGATGACATTTCGCTCTGTTCTGCTCTAAGAGAAGTAACGGGGTGTGTGTGTGTGTGTGTGTGTGTGTGTGTGTGTGTGAGAGAGAGAGAGAGAGAGAGAGAGAGAAAGAGAGAGAGAGATAAATGGGGGGAGGGGCGAGAGCTAGATTTGGCCATACTGCCAATTGTTATACAAGATGGAAACTGGTCACTGAGAATAAGTCAGGAACATTCTTTCTCTTCCACCTCCTCCCCTCCCCCCCGCTTTTTCCTGATGCTCCCATAGTTCTTCCTGACTTTGATTGTCTTGCCTTTATTTATCAGTTTGCAAGCTTTATCTCCCCCAGGCAGGCACAAGAGTACATTCCCGTCCTCTCCCCACCCACATACACACTCTTCTGTTTCAGACAAGCCATTGGATGGGCAATAAGAACCAAATGGATGAGATGCTAAGAGTGGAAAAACAGTAAAAGGCCGCCAAGTGAAATGGGTCAGTGCCCCTTTTGGAGACCACAGAGCTGTGACCCACAGAACACAGATCACAGACCTCAATCCCCTGAACAATTCCTGTTACTCAGAGGAATGCTAAAGAGACTTTATTTGGGGGAGCCTCAGGCAGCACATCTGCCCTCTTCCTCTTCCTAGGCTTTTCAAAACTTCCACAGCCATAAATACTCATGTTCAGAGTTTCCCATTTACTACTCTGTCCTGCCAATAAAACACATCTTTGCTGGTTTGGCTTTAATGGTTCCTATTTCTTCTTTGGCCCATTAGAACGAAGGACTTTTGCAGCCAAGTCTAATATTTCAGAGCTCTGGCTTTGTTAAAGCATCTTCTTCTTAAGTGCCTTCATTTGATTAGAAATAACTCATCCAGCTTGTAATCCCAAGAGGCCCAAATGTGGCTTTCATAAATTCTAAGAGATATATGGTCTAGGAGCACCCTAAAATATCCATTTAGAACAATAGTCCTGGCATGTGTGGCTGCACAGGTTCAGCAAGTGCTGAAAACCAGAGCAGAGATGGTCCCACACTTAGATAGCCACAGGAGTAGTGATGTGGTCCAGAATAAGTGCATTTGGATATGTGGAATGAGGATGTGACCTGGACGTGCTACAGGGTGCAGGCCCAGCCCATAGGGGCATTACCTACTCACCCCCAAACCACTGTTGTTAAGTGGGAATGCGGGACCAGGTTGTCTTACGTTCAAGATTTTAAGAGGAAGCCGAAATAGGAGTTTTACTGTGGAAGTTCCGGATAAAAGAATTGCCTTTGCACTCCGTGTGTCATAAGCCAGTTGAGTAGAAAATTTTTTGTAGTTCCTCTTATTAATATGATGAATACTTCCTCAGCGATTAAGCAAAAATAATTTAGTTAGAAGCACAAAACATGTAAACACAACACAAAGCATGTAAATTACAAGCTAGAACTAGCTAACAATTATTTTAAGAAAAAAATGGAGCTCATTTCTGGCCTGGAAATGGTTTCCTCTGTACAAGAGGAGTCATGACACAATTTTCTAGATGGAGGGAATAAAAATCTCAGTTGCCTTCTTGTCCAAACCCTTGTCTAACCTCTGGAGAGCAGGTGTTGGCTCACCTTTTCTGTAAAGAAGTTTGGTAGGCCATATGGTCTCTGTTTCAACTACTCAACTCTGCCATAAACAGATCTGCTTTTTAAGAATGACTCTATTGCTGTTGGAATTTTAAGATGAACTTCCAACACATCCCAGAGCCTCAAAAGACAGGATACGCCAAACTGTACAGTGATTTAAAAAAAAAATATGGAGGGCTTTGAGCTTGAAACATATGTGAACTGGAGCACCTGGCTGACTTTGTCCATTAAGCATCCAACTCCTGATTTTGGCTAAGGTCATGATCTCAGGGTTATGAGATGGAGCCCCTTGTGGGGCTCTGTGTTGGGGCAGAGCCTGCTTAAGATTCTTTTTCTAATTGGGGGAAATTGGAAGGGGAGATGAACCAAGAGAGACTGTGGAGCAACAAACTGAGGGTATTGGAGGGGAGAGAGGTGGGGGGTTGGGTGGTGGGTATTGAGGAGGGCACGGATTGCATGGAGCACTGGGTGTGGTACATGAACAATGAATCTTGGAACACTGAAAAAATAAAATAAAATAATTTAAAAGAAAAAAAATAAAAAATAAAAAATAGCCATTGACAATATATAGATGTAAGGCCAATGGCTGTAAAATCCCAGTAAAATCTTTATTTACGATAATAGGCTACAGTCTACTTTTGGCCCAAAAGCTATAGTTAGCCAACCTCTACATTAAAGGAACACTGCAGTGTCTTGATTGTAGCTCCAGCCAAGCAATTTTAAAGAAGGGTTAGGTCTTGCAGCAAGACAGTTGAACTGCTTGAAGCAAATGGTGAGTACAAACTTCATTCACTATCAGTCTAATTTTGAGTTCAAAGAAAAGTTATAATCCAAAGGAAAAGAGCAAATATATCAGGCATTAACTAGAGCAGAAAAGAGGTAACTAATGAGGAACAGAGGAATAGATGAGATAGGAAGAAGTACCCAGGTTCGTTTTGGGTAATAACAGGAATGGGACATATAGTCTTCTTTATAAGGCCCAAGATAGAAGAAGACACTATGTCTCCATTCCTCACTATTATTAGGCTAGGGAAAGCGGTACTTTTCGTCCAGCCCTCATCAACAACAGGACAAAGGAAAGATGAAAGACTAGGCAGTAAGCCTGCCCATATTCAAAGAAATGGATAAAGAAATTCACCATCTGTCAACTTCTCCTCTTCATTAATCCCACTTAGAAATACCTATAATGCAACTCATCATTCCAGGACACTTAAGTGTGAAAATCTGATCCAGCTCGGCAGGCTATGCAAGGTTGATGCTACCTCTCGGCTCATGTACCAGTTCTCTTTGCTGAATACACCTGTTCTCAGATGAAGCAAGATGGCTATACCTCTATGTACCACACGCATCATTGTGCTCAACTGATCCAACGAACCAACCAGCTAGAGTAGAATTCATTTTACTGCTAGTTTTATATCGCTAGTGTTTCTAAGATTTTTGTACTTATTTTACCCAAGATACTTTCAGGCATTTAGGCAACATGCTTTTAGCTAAATGTGAATGATATAGGAAATATGGGGCGGGGGAGGCTTTCACAAAATATTCAATGAATTGCAACTTCTGGTTTCAAGGAACATTTTGCTATTTTACTTCTATATCTTTAGTAGATATTCTATTTAAAAACTGAATCTTAATTCACAACCCCGAGCCTAGGCTTCAGTAGGTGAATTATCAATTTTAGTTCAGGCAAGAGTTCTTAGAAAAAGAAATTGGAGGTCAGTCAAGGTTAGGTAGCATGGACTCCTAAGCAAATGAAGAGGAGTAAGCGTACTTAAAAGCAAGCTTGGACACATGACCGCATGGTATTCTTTGAACACAGCAGTTGAAGAGGGCATCGTGCTGTCTGTTAGAGGAGAGAGTACACAAGCTGCAGTTGTCATTTGATGACTGGATGGTCTGGCCCAGGTGAGTTATAATTGAATGTGTACTATTAAAAGGCATTAATGGACTTTTACTCAGTAGTTAACCCATCTGCAACAAATGCTGTTTATCAACCTTTGCATTTCTCAGTGATCATCTCCTGGCATTTAAACCATTTATAAAAAGCATTCTCTACTCAGATCACAGTTTAGTAGAGGGGAAAAAAAAAGACAAGAAGAATAACTTGAAACAGAAATATTGTAACAATATTTCACTGGCCCTCAGGTCCCTGATTAGACTGTTATTCTGCACATAATCTCCTCTAAACTAAATTGATTCTTTTTCAATATAAAAACAGTACCGAGCCCTTGAATTTTGAACAAAGGAAGTTCTGTGAGCTCCTTGAATTGTGAGCCAGAAAATAACAAATCTTATTTAATTAACAAAAGAATGAGATAGGGATGAAAAACATGATGTTAAGACACAGTAAGAATTGATTGGAGCTGCGTTTTTAGCTGTAAATTTGGTGAATAGACTTTACTTGTGAGACAGGCAACATTAATTACTGTGCTCCCATAGCAGATTCTGTGTTGGTTTTTTTTTTTTTTAAAATTAAACTGCAGAGAAGTAGGAAAGCATCTGTGGGTGCATTCCTTTGCACCCATAAAATAATTTTATTGAACTCCATTCATGTGCATACTTAGAATTTAAATCCAGAAGATCTTATAGGCCTATATTCGTTAAATATTATGTACCATTTTATATGGGTCTACTCATAAAAGGGGAATGCGGAACACAATTAAAAGAAGTAAATTCAATATGGCTTTGGCACCCTTTAAAATCCCCAGTCACTGTGTTTCTTTGACTGACTCCTTATACCCAGGCGCAACCAATAACTTAGGGGAGGAAGAATTCAAAAGCGGTTTGTTTTCATAGTCAAAATTCACTATATTTTAAGTCATGCTCATCATCTAGTTCCTATACAACTGCAAGGACCAAACTGACCAGACAAGTATCGTAGAGTCTTTCAGCACTCTTTGGTCCCAGTCATATGGGAAAACACACATGAGTTCATCCCTGTATTCCCGACTCTACATACAATTGGTTTCAACTCTCCTTATTATGCTTTTAAGTAGCTCAGTTGGTTAGTAATTAGAGGAGCAAGAATTCGGGAGTTAGGGGATTCTAATTTGTATACGAGCTTCTCTCGCTACTGTTTTTAGCAGTCCCATGACACAAGTGGAAACTGGAAGAGGTGAGAAAATTAACCAGGTTAACAAAAGTACGTTGAGGTTACACTTCCTGCCAAAGGGTCAGGATCGGGATACTTGTGCTACAGGAGCAGAGAATTTTACCTGCGCCCTACAGATGGGTCTGGGTTCACCAAGGACAAATTGGATCCCGGAGGACATTAGAACCTTTTCATTACATAGTTTGTTACAGAGAATAGGCCAAACATGGAACATGTGCTAATATATCATCCTTCCTTTCAGAAGACTTAGGGATAGATGACTTCTCCCCTTTCCTCTCACGAACTCAAAATGAACAGAAGACAAAACGCTAGGGCCATCTCTGGTTGAGAGGTCAATACTTTTTGGAAGAAAAAGAACTTTCACTAAACAATGAAGTCCAGTGGAACATAGTTTAGCTTTTGGCAATCTGTCTTGTGGGGATGCGGTTAACAAAACACGCACTAACAGTAGTGGTGGAACATTGTAACGGGGCAAGTACGTCCTACTTCATAGAAAAATATGACAGACTGGCCAATCAAGTTCATCTAGGGCCTAGAAGGGCAGGACCTACTATAGTTAGTAATTGTTTCTTCTGGGAATGATTCTATCAGTGCTATCTGACGCTTTAAATCTCCAGTACTATAATTGCCAAAAACTAAAATGAAAACAAAACACGTTTCCAAAGAGGTTTCAAGAACATTCTGGAAGTGCTTTTTAATTAGCCATTGATGTACTGGCATATTCACTCACCCCACAGGGGTACCCTCCCACCCTCATCTCTCTGAACTTCTGTCATGCTTCCTGTTCAGAATCCCATGAATCTGCTCTCCTTCAAATCATCTATACGAATTACCACCATTAATAAATAGTCTCCTTCGTTCTCCTTGACCTCACTTTGCTCATGTGGGCACTGCAAAGAGAATTTCAAAAAGCAGTTTCTATTTCTGGTTCTGACAAGAACTATATGCCTTGAAGCTATTATGAGGACAAAATAAAATAATGACTCCAAGATTGGGCTTCTGCAGAATCCTCTTCCTTATGTAAAGTCATGTGATTCTTACCCATCTTCTAAATCCCACTCCAATTTCTGGGGAAATCTCTTTGGGGCAGAGGAGTCCTAGTTCTGGATCCTAAATGTCAGTGTCAGTATTAAGTCAAACTTACTGATAATCTTGGCCTAATTTCTCATTTTGAAGAACTGGAATTCAGCCTTGTTCCTTTGACCAAACCTTAATCTTATGGACTAAAACTGGTTACTGAATCCATATCCTATTGCTACCAAGATATTGTCCCACCTGATTACATTCCCATTACCCCATGTCCTACCCAAATGCAGCCAAGCTTTCCTGTTCCACTCATCCATCCCTCTATGTCCAAACCATGGTCCTGTTGACAGGCCATTTGCTCTCAGATATCTTCATCACCTACTGCCTGTTACCAACTTTCCCACATTCTTTGTTTGATCAAGTCTTCACATTCTGACCAGATCTCTTTCCTTCCAAGAATTCAAAAGCATTTTGCACATTCCCAAATGCTCACAAAATATAAAGTGTTTCATTTTTAGCCACTACTCCATTTTTAGATGATACTGTTCCTTCAATGGGCACAACCACACACTATGTTGATTCTTCCTTTCGATGACTGATCGTTGCTTCTCTGTTGCCATTGCTGCCTTTTGCACTTCCTTCTGCCCAATAAATATAGACCTCTGGTTGAGGTTCCTTCTTCAGTCATTTTCTATTTTCTTTCAACAAACTCTCCCCCTCAGGGACCTCAGCTACTCCCATGGATACAACTGTCATTGCTAAGCAACTTGACATCCACATCAACACTATCCGGGAGCTCTAGTCTGGTCTACCAGATCCTTAATTAAGTAACTCCCAAGCTAAACTTATCATCCATTCTCACAGACCAGTGCTTCCCCCAGCCACTCCCATATGTATTGATTGTACTACCATTTTTTCAGGCACCAAGACTCCAAATTTAATATCCTTTTAACCTTTAAACTTGCCAACCACTTCAAGTTATCAATAAGACTTATTAATTTCCTATCAATCTATTATTTCCTTCTCTTTATTTGCTCAGAGAAGACTCTACTACAGGTCTATATAAACTCATGATTCTACATTTACCTTAATCTTCTATTTTCCTACCTCCAATCATTCTGTTTATCACTGTAAGTTTAATCTTGCTAAAATTTTCTGATCAAAACTTTAACAGTCTTGCTGCTCATTAATCGTAAAAAATGAAACATAACATTAGTTTTAAGTGAAGAAAATAATTTAAACAGTTGGGTGGGAATAAACATTTTAATTACAGCTTCAAACAACGATTGTATAGATAATTTTGTTTAAGATGAATGAAAAAAGTTTAAAATGAGTCAATTTAAAGGAAAAGTAAGTAAAAGACAGTGTAATTTATAGAAAAAGATGAAAAAAATAGCGGTATTTTTTGACCAGTTTTTTGAAATCTATAGGCCTTGGTCTTCTCTGGTATTTTACTTTAACTTCTAAATCTCTTTTCCTGAATGCGTAACCACACAAATTTTCTCTTTCCAACAAGTAAATCAATTTAGCATCACTTGAACATAATATATGCCATTCCATCATGTCTATGAGGTTGCCATAGGGCAGTAGCGTAGTGAGAAGAGTAAGTAGTAAGTAGTTCAAAGAATTCTAAGGTAGAAATAGAAACAGAAGCCAAGGTAAAAAATGGAGGGGACTGAATAGAGCATCAAGCTGGTGAGACAAGCCAGGGATGCATATGAGAAATGAGAAGTGAGACTGATCAAGATCAAAATTTAACTGTGGAGTGTCAGACCAGGGATAGTTGAGGCCCTAAGTAATGATTCAAAACCTAAATCTGCCAATGTTTGGAATGTAGCACGAGCAGTCCCACCTCCTTTAAGACTCCAAATTCTACTCCAAATTCTTACATCTAGATGCTCCATATCATATTTGTGGCTTAACCTAATTTTCTCAGCCTCTAGTTTCTAATCTCCTACTTTATCCTACAGACTTCAATGCCCTACTTTTGGTATGACTCCTACTTTTGGTAAGGACTCTTGTTTGGTAAGCTCAACTAGAGTTGATCTTTTCCTTATTTCAAATGTTATAACATTTATTATCCTTCTAATTTTATGACCTATTCATATTAGCATATTCTGCTAACTTCACAGTGATTTACAGGCATGCTTTATCTGTTACTTTGAAAGCTCTTTAAGAATAAAAACTTGTAGGGGTGCCTGGGTGGCTCAGTGGGTTAAAGCCTCTGCCTTCCGCTCAGGTCATGATCTCAGGTCCTGGGATCGAGCCCTACATCGGACTCTCTGCTCAGCAGGGAGCTTGCTTTCCCCCCTCTCTCTCTGCCTGCCTCTCTGCCCACTTGTGATCTCTCTGTCAAATGAATAAATAAAATCTTTAAAAAAAAAGAATAAAAACTTGTATACATAAATCCAACAGTACCTCAATACAATTTTTGTATATGGTAAATCCTTGGAATACAGGCTTCTTTTGTTTCAAGTCTGTAACGGAATAGTTTGGCTTATATCATGCTTAATATTTATTCAGTGTGTTTAGTATGTAAACAGAAGCCAAGAACACTTCCTAACAATGTTTTGGAGGTCAGAATGATGATGGCTAACTTCAAAATAATTTTGAGGGCAGATGCTTGTGCTGGTACTATTCAATAAATGCTACTGAAGAAGAAGAGGGAATAATGACATAAAGTTGGTTTTCTCCTTCTGAGAATGGGATATATATGCATGTTTTACAAAAAAAAATGATTTCAAGACTATTACTGTGTACCCAAGGAGGTTTATCACACAACTATTTCAAACCAAGTCATTTAATTAAGTTCTCCCACCTAAAATGTAACATCTATATTATTTTGCATCTCCAGAGCCATGAGGAGATAGGGGTGTGGGTGTGTGTATGTGCGTGTGTGTGTTTATTTAAAGAATGCAGGTATATACATTAATAGAATTTACTAGCAAGGGTGCCTGGTTGGCTCAGTTGGTTAATGTCTGCCTTTGGCTCAGGTCATGATTGCAGGGTCCTGGGATCCCATCCTTCATCATGCTCCCTGCTCAGTGGGGAGCCTGCTTCTCCCTTTAGTCCTCCCCCCTGCTTGTTCTCATTCCTTCTCTCTTTCTCTCATGCTCTCTCTCAAATAAATAAAATCTTTAAAAAAAGAATTTACTAACAATATACTTGCATTCATATGGTGTTATATTGTTTCAGCTTCTTAATGATAAGTAGTCTGATCCTGTTATCCAACATTCTCCTGCAGAAATCTTAGAAATCTCACTTTATTGCAAGGAGTTTCAAAATGTTAGCCTTCTATTTGACCTTCCATGATTCATCACTCTTGATCCACATGATTAGGTTCAAAGATAGAAATATAATACTTCAAGTTTCTGTCATAAACTCTTTCAAAAAAAAGAGAATTAGAGAGTAAATCTTAAAAGTCTCCCTTCACAAAGGAAAAAATAATTTATAACTTTGTGTGATGAGGAACGTTAATTAGACTTACTATGGTGATCATTTCAGTGCATACAAATATCAAATCATTATGTCATATCTAACATGTCAACTATACTTCATTAAAAAAATGTAATGCAGTTTGAAATCTCTACCCTAAAAAACAAGAGAGAGACAGAGAGAGAGAATAAAGATTTCTTTTGAAATAAAGCTGCATTTTTACCAACATCAATGTTCACAAAATTTGGGACAATTTCAAAGAAAAATATCCAATATATTTGCAGCTGCTACACCTATTATAAGAAAGTTTCCTTTCCAATTTTTGAATCAATCTGTCAATTAAAAAATAAGCACATATAAATTCTGACCAACTATTCTAGATGCTCCAGGGAAAATAAAGTATAAAAATTTTCTCTCTGCTACCCTGAATGAATTACCTTACAATATAATTATAGATATATGATAAACAAACAGGAAAATTAAATTAAGTTCAGTGATTTAATGTCTCAATAAAACATGTTAATAATTACATGCTCAAATGGAAAATGAATAATATAGAGAATAAGTATCACACTTCAGAGATTCAGAATAAAAATATCAATATGGGTAGTAGATACAAGTAAATTTTAGTATCCTCTTAATGAAATACATTTCTTAAATATATATTTTAAATGATCTGTGAAAACTACATGAAAGTCCTATGTCTTGAAAGATTGATTTTTTTCTTATTAATTTAAAAAACTACTAGTTTCTTTAAAATAAAAAAAGTACTAATTCACAAATGGATCATCCCTGCAGGTTTTAATTTAGTGATACTTTTCTCATCCACCTTGCCCATTCCACATTTTAACTCCCTTTTCAAATAAAATATTACCTCGTATGTATCTATACTAACTTCCTACCTGTTCTTCCTGCTTGTAGCATCTTCCCTCTTCAAACCTTAGCATGAGATTCACATTTTAACAGTATACTTCTGACCATGTCCCTCTACTGTTAAAAAAACAAACAAAACCTACAACTCATTGGAGCTATGATGTTCCAAAAATGATAAATAACTCAAGGAAATTCCAAACAACACAAAGTGCAACCCTCTCTCCTCTCTAAAACAAACAAACAAAACTTACTGACATTTCCCTGTTTAGGGAATAAAATGCAAATTCCTAGCTTGGTGATTTAATTATATCCTACCTCCCCAAACTTACTTTGCACTTTACTGCCCTCTACTCCAGATTTTCACGGTTTAAGTCATTCCCTCTGCCTGAAAATCTTGCTCTTTACTTTCACATAATCATTTCAAAATGTCTTCTTTACCTTGTTCCTTAAGATGGATTTTAAGTGCTTTTCTTACATAAATCCCTCAGAGACTTAATTCAGTTTAAATCATTCCTCTGAAATCTGGCTCTAGACTTTGGAAAGTGATGTAATTCCATGGAGAGGCAACAATTCTATGGAGCCAAGGAAGACAAAGGTTATCTTCCCCCCATTTTGGAATCTCTCACAGAGTTCCCACACATAAAGGTATCATCTTTCTATGCCTTATCATGTGGTATGTTGTGCCTCAAACCTTTCTCCTATGAATTTTACACAACACAGCATCATTTCAGATCACTGTTTTTCATTTCTGTAATATTTTCTCCGAACTTTGACAGTCCCCATCATGAAAATTAAGCATTTGCAACCTTTCCACATTGATCACCTATGGAAATAAACATCAATACCACCCACTCTTGCCAAACCATACACAGAGGATGGACATTGAAAGGAACATTTGATGGCCAACAGACACGTGAAAAAA
>CM052811.1:57111943-57194949 GCA_028533885.1 Nasua narica
GAAAGACAATTATCACATGATCTCTCTGATATGAAAAATTTGAGAGGCAGGTCAGGGGGTTATGGGGGGGTGGGGAAGAGAAATGAAACAAGATGGGATGGGGAAGGAGACAAACCATAAGAGACTCCTAAACTTATGAAACAAACTAAGGGTTACTGGGAGGTGGGGGGGGGGGTAGGGATATGGACATTGGGGAGGGTATGTGCTATGGCAAATGCTGTGAAATGTGTTAGCCTGATGATTCACAGACATGTACCCTGGGGTAAATAATACATTATATGTTAATAAAAAAATTTAAAAAAAAAAGAAAGAAAGGAACATTTGAGTATTTTATGCTATAAACTATAAACCTACATTGTGTATATGTTTAGGCTTCCCTCAAAAACCATTATGATAAATAAGCACAAATTACTGTATGTTCACACCATATCCAAATAAATCATGATTATCTAAAGTAATTAAAGGGAGGACAATTGTAATCATATCTCTTGAAAGAAATGGATTATGAGGTAATCCATCATTTTGTAAACTTTGGAGAGGATCTCAGAAATCAAGGGCTTAACTTCCATAACTTTCAGTTTCAAGAAGATTGAGGTATCCAAGCCCACGAGTTCAGATTCTTTCCCTCCATGACAGAACATTAAAAGTGATCTGCATCGGGGTGCCTGGGTGGCTCAGTGAGTTAAAGCCTCTGCCTTTGGCTCAGGTCATGATCTCAGGGTCCTGGGATCAAGCCCCGCATAGGGCTCTCTCCTCAGCAGGGAGCCTGCTTCCCCCTCTCTCTCTGCCTGCCTCTCTGCCTACCTGTGATCTCTGTCTAATAAATAAATAAAATCTAAAAAAAAAAAAAGTGATCTGAACCAAAATCTAACTTTCAGTTCTGTTTAGAACTAGACGTACATGAAATTTTCCTCCTCAAGTAAAGATAGTTTTAAGAATTGGTTTTTTTAACTTTTAAAGATCTCCTTATTCAGCTTGCGCTTTTATGCCCAAAAGTATGTCCTCACAAAGCCTCTTATTGAAAGAACAAGTTGGATGATACTGAAACTTAGGACACTAGGGAAATCTCTTTATAATCATTCCCTGTTTATTTTCATGAAGCTGCCCATCTTGTAGCCCACTGATAATTCCCCTTCCCTAATCCCCCTCTTTTCAAGCACAGTCATGCTCTACAATTCACACGGCTAAAGTGGTCTTGGTCTAACTCTGTGAGACAGGTCATCGTGGAGAGCACTTACTATCAGGGCTGCTTTGGGCAAGTGACTTCAATTCAGTTCCTTCATTTCTAAAACAGGCGATAAGGTAAATGATGCGACATAAAGATAATCAAGGTTGTTAAGGACTTAGTCATTGGTCTGGTACATGCATATGGACTGGGTATAAATTAGCCATTCTTTCCCCCTTGTTTGGTAGCTAAAGAAAGTACTTGGCCAGCCAGCCTTCTCCATTCTTGGCATCTTCCAAAACCGATCAGAGAGACTGTTCTGAGGCTTTCGTAATGGAGAGTCAAGAACACAGGAGCGCACCAGTACATGAAAAGCTAGAAGGATTGCACAGGCTTGAGGGCTGAAGTGTAGGAGAGGCTATTATCTGTGAAGTCACTGAGAAGCAGGGAACATAAAGTTTAAGACATTTGATTGTGAAGTATCTTCTTCAAGGTGTTTGAAAAAGCACAAAATGATAAGTCTTTCAAAATCATTTTTAACAGAGAGGCCAGACTGAAGGAGCTCCCAATAGCCAAAACTAGAATAATTTGAGTAACGGATTAAATAATGGTAATAGTAGATTATAACCCACAAAATAAATATCCATGAGTCCATAGTGCAATAAGTCATTTAACAAATAAATGGTGTACCTTGTCTTTAGTATTATTACTATCTTACAGAACGATTCTAATTAATAAATGCAGAAGGAATGAGGAAAACAAAAAGCCACCATTAAAACTACAGAGCAGTTCTAAAAAAGAATCCACAAATGGATACTAAATTTAGTGGGCAAAATTTAAAGAGGGATGGAATATTTGCAGATATTCAATAATTTTGAAGGAAAAAAATTACTAACTTCATCATGGAGAAACCTAGCAGGCACCATCTCAACCATGGGGTCAATAGTCACATCACCAGCAATAAGACAATTCAACATCATGTACCTCTTGATATGATGCACTGAGAAGAAAGGTGTACCACTTACATAGTTGTTAAAAATGCAACTCTTCAAGCCCATCATTAGAAAAGATCAGAAAAACACAAATCAAGAGATGTTCTACAAAATAATTGCCTCACACTCTTCAAAAGTGTCAAGGTCACAAAAGAGAAAGACAGACCATGGAATTAACATAGGCTGGAAGAGACTAAGAAGACATCAGAATGAAATGTACTGTATCATCCTGGATTGGCTCTGGGAACAGAAAAAAGGACATTAGTGGGGAAGCTGGTGAAAACTGAATAATCAAGTTGATAGTTTAGTTAGTAGTACTGTACCAATGTCAACTTATTTTTTTAATTACCCTTGTAAAATTTTAACATTCTGGAAGCTGGGTGAAGCACATATAAGAACTCACTGTACTATTTTTATAAATTTTATCTCAGTCCAATTATTTCAAAGTAAAAACTTTAAAATATTTTGGCTGAACAGACTTTTTTTTGTTCACTACGCTATTCCAGGATAGAAATATATGAGTGTCATTAATTGCCCTGTTAATTTTCAGAGGCACAGGCTTATTTACCATGAAGCTAATGAAGCTTAAACTTTAGGCCAATCCCCTCACTTTCTTGGGCTCCTAAACTAAATTTTAGAGTTAAAATTGTATATTCTTGTTTTAAGTGAAGCCTCCTCCCACATTTTATAAGTTTCGAATTCCTCAAAACAATGATCTGTCTCTGCCCAAAGGTAAATGAAATTCTGAGATTGGTTCCAGTCTATTAGGGAAGAAGAAGTTGGAACCTGGGCTAAAATAATCAACCCAGGTATTGGATCAGATGTCACGTGCAGTGAAAACTATTCCATTTTCAATGTCTAAATAGGCATGGTAAACTCTAGCTTATTCAGACTGGAGCTGATATTCATGGGGTCCTGTTTGACAAAGGAATAAAAGCAATTATCAGCCTCTCATGATAATATCAGACATGAGATAGGTGGTAATATGTTTGGATATTTCTCTAATATTTGGAGAAAAAAGCCCAATCACAGAGCAGGAAGTAGAGAGTGAGAAAAGATGTGGGCAAGAGCTCAGCAAGATTCCCATGAGGGGTCTATGGTAGAGCTCCAGTCCCACTGAGGATACCAAGTGCTAAGCAGTAAAGAGAAGGGACATGACAGTAAAGAGATACCAATGCTTTGGTGACTGTGTGAGGGTTCTGTACCTTCTGAAGTTCTCAGAATGCGGGTTAGAGTAATGGGGCAAATTCTAGACTATCCTTTGAGAAAGGAGCTTCTAATGTTCCTCTTGTTCTGGCCAGCAGAGGGATAGGAAATAGGAGGCTGTGCTCAGGTAGACACACCATAATTAAGGCTGTACAAATCCTGAATGACAAGGGTACTTCTGTCCAATTATTTTGATTTCATTATTGGTCAACAAAACACTCACTCTCGTTAGACCTGGATCTTACAACTCAAGGGTTTTGTTTTTGTTTGGGTTGGATTTTTTCATATACAACAATAAAATGATAGTAAGAATAATAACACAACCATACATATGTACTGTTTATGGAGAATATTGTATAGACCAGACATTCTTTCAGGGACTTGCCTTAATAAGCTTACTGATAGAAAATGACCCTATGTTTCTTTTCTAAGGCTTGACAACACTTGGGAGCCCTGGAATGAGGGAAGTGAGGAGGGTAGTTTGTGAAAATTTTGGGGAGGAAATAAGGTAGAATTTTGAAATCTCAAGAGGAAACAATAAAGCCATAACTAGGATAAGAAATGATTTATAGCATATTATCAACTTTGGGATATTTTTCATTATATTTTATATAATTACATATTATATTTTTTGATTTATGTTACTACTCTAGATGTAGTGTAAACTTCTTAGAGTAAAACCTAGACATTTAAGCATGAATTAAACTATTTAAAATATAAATATCTGCAATATAAGTATTGCAGATTGACCTATAAACTGGCCAACTGTTAACCCTGAGATGGGAGAATTTTTGATAAAATAATAAAATTGATTTTAAAAAAAGGATTCAAATCCCACTTCTTAAACTCTACTTATTTGCAAGAGTATATATATCTGCCAGAAAATTGAGTTCCTTTCTTATGAATTCCCTAATTTAAAATAAAGGTTAGGACCATAAAGTTATCTCGGGTGGCTTTGGAAAAGTGTGTGGCTGGAATCATCTAGCAATAAATAATTCACTTTGAACTCCTGAATGTATTTTTTTTCCTCTCCTCTTTCTCTTCCCCTTCAGACTGAGCATTTGCATGTCAAAATCTAGCCTAGAGAGACTTTTTTCTGAGATGAAGTTATAGGTCCTGAAAGGAGTCAGTTACTATAAAACTGCTGACAGATACTTATCTCTAACACAGTTAGTAGGTACCATTAAGGGGGCCAAATCATTCAAAACAAAACAAAACATTCATACTACGTGCAGTCTCTTCACCAAGCACTAGTAACAGTCAAATGTGTAAGACAAATGTGTAAGATTTTCTTTACTATATAGAACCCATAATCCAGGAAGCCCATAGATAGGTAAAGGGAAATGTTCTATGGGTTCACCATTGAAGCCTGGGGTTCTATTGAATAATTCAGTCACTGGGACTCATTACCTAAGGGTATTGAATGAATATCCTCCAGTAGAAACACCCAGCAGAAAGTCCTGGGAACTCCTATCCCATGGATTTTCTTTAATGCTTTAGCCATGTATCATACATAATGGGCCTAACAGTGTTTAAACAGACTTCCAAGCCTACCAGGACTTTGCCTGTAGGTGACGAATATTCTCTCTGCCTTGTTACCTTTTTCACCCCAAATGAATTTATACTTAAGGACAGGAACCATGCATCCTTTGTAACCACTTGCCCCATGTAGAGTTAAAATAGCAGCAACACATGATGCTAACATTTTACAAATGATCATATGAAAAATAATTATTCTGTTATTGATGTAAACAACACAGGAAGTAATTTTTCGGGGTTATGCTATGCTATTTACTGTAACTTGATTCAACCTAATATACAGATCAAACATTATTACAGCGAAGTGGAATTACCTCATGTAACACTAAATCAACTTTATAATCCTTGGTTAATAGCCTACTTGCCTTGAATAGTATTTAATTCTGTGAAATTCCTAAATAACCAAAAAATTTGAATAATCTCTTAAGTGTGTGCAAGAATCAATGGTATTGGAGAAACAAAGCATAGTAATGGTCTATTTCACTCTCATTATTAGAAGCTGTATACTTGAAGCAAATACGGTAATTACAGTATACATTTTCTTTAAAACATGTTTTTGACTTGGATATCCAAAGTTGATTTCACAATGCATGAGCATCTTATCTGGATATCATATGGATATTCAATAATTTCTCTTAAAGTGGTTTTGAGGTTCCTTTCATATCCAACAAAAGCGTACCATGTTGGCAGTAGAGATAAAAGGATTAATTAATTCGGATTAGTCTAGTTGTCCTTCTGATCTGGGGCCTGCACTTTATGATAAGTGAAAATTCACTCTGTTAATTGGGCAAGACCAATCTTAAGGACAGACAAGGTGATGTTTCCTATGCATTGTTAGGAATGCTTTGCTGACTAAAAATATCAATCTCTTCTTTCTCACAGTTTTTGCAAGTCGGTGCTGTTATTTTTTTTTATTCAATCATGTAACTAGTAAAGATCAAAAATATTCTGTATCCAAATGGAAGTATTATTACTTGTAGGAGGGATAATTAAACAAACCCTTATCAGGTAGCATTTCAGTGGAGAAGTCAACTGAAATCCTTTCTGGAGCAAGCCAAGGGATAAATAATACATATCAACAGCAAGAATTTGCTGGTCAGATGTATGTCTATGTGTGCTTAGCTAAAAAGCAAGAGGCACCTGTATATTAGGTATGGAAGAAGTACATCTTGACTGATAACCCTTTAAGTCCCTCATCAGTTTGGGAACAACCTATGCTCTAAGCAGGAATTCCCATAGGTTTCTCTGTACACGGGCACACTGGAATATCTTCAGCCTTTCAGGTGACACCCACAACATGGCCACATGTGAGCAGTCTGAGAAAAATGGACTCATCACTTGCAGAGCATTACAGAAAGAGCCTGCACTTTAGAGCCAGAAAGAAAACAACCACCTGCGTGTGATTCATGGCTCTGTCTCAGCCTGACCATTTGTCCTTGAAGCAGTCTTCTGACTTCTCCAAACCTCAGTTCCCTCTGCTGTAAATGAGAAGAGCAAGTTTATCCTGGATGATCACTGCCAGGATGAAAATGAGACCAAGTTACAAAAATACCTGAGCATCTACTAGGAATTCAGATAGACCCAGTAACAGGTATGATTAAGTATCTCCAATCACATAGGTTCCGTTTATCCTTTTTCAGGCTACCCATCGCTTTTTCATTTTTCTCTCTTTGACTTGATTTTACTTCATAAATCTTTCCACCACCACCCCAACAGATGTGCTATTTAATCAAACTAAACCTGTATAATTTCACCTTATGTTATAAATCATACCTAACCTGTCTAAAATCCTTTAATACATAATGGCTTCCCATAAGCTTTTCAAATGAGTAAATCTAAGACACTAATTGAAAATGAACTTGTACAGCAGAGCAGATCTCTGCTGCCTCTCAGAAGGGAGGTTGCAGGTCTCCTTGAAATTGAAAGTCCTTCATTTACAATGCAAAAAAAAGAGAAAAAAGACTGAGAACAGAGTGAGGTGTGCAGGACTGTGTTTCTCAAAGTTTGATCTACAGATGACGCACTGACGTCTTAGGACAGAGCTCAGATGCCTGTGAAATGAGCCGGGTCACTATATTAATTAGAACTGCTCTTGCCCTCACTAATCTATCATGACAAAGTAACAAGGACTGCCAGAAAACTCAGCTTCTCTTAGGGAGGATTCACAGGGCAAAAGTTACTTTTAAATAATGGCAAAGTAGCTACACAAATTGACACAGAAGAGGTTCTCCCTGTTGAGGTAAGAATGGTTTACATATTCCTCCCTTTCCTGCAAGGTAAAAGCAGAGTCTGAGAGAAGTTGAATAACAATGATACGATTTGTTTCATGAAGAGCCTATGAGAGTTAGAAATGCTGTTAAGTATTCTTTAGGCAGGCAACATAGCATGAGTCAGCATACATATATAGCTAAAAAGACAACGATATTAACAATTCTCTCAGAATGTTTTCTACTAGGCTATCTCTAGCATTCAAACCATTTAATATAAAACCCAAAGAAAGCATTCTTTATTCTCAAAAGGCAAAACTTAGATGACAATTCCAAAAGAAAGTGAATGTAATTTGGTCAATGTTTTTTTTAAGGCTATAAAAGAAAATTCTCCATCATCATTTTTAACCATACTTACTAAAGTAAATACGGAATGTACTACCCTAAGTATTGGCAGAGAATGAAAAAGAATATGACTTTAAACTTGGGATTCTAATGAGATTTTATTAAAAGTTCACACTCTTCTTAGCCTGGGTACAAACCTTGTCAGTGAATGAATTAATTTTTGGCTATTTTCTAATCTCATTATACCTTTGTCAGCCAAATGATTTATCAGAATTATAATGCTTAATGCTGTATATCTTGTGAAATATGCTCATCTGGACCAAGACAGTATCATCATTTAATTCTTTCAATATATGATATTTTCATTAGCAGCAGGATATTCATTTCTGCCTCTCTATTCAACAGGGCTATAAATAGAGAGGCTGGCCAACCAAATCACACAATATTGAAAAGGTCAAAGAAGTGCAGTATATTACTATAATTTACAGGATACTGCTCCTGAAGTACTGAAACTCTTGACACCTTATTCAGGTGCAGAGAAAATAATGAAAACATAAAGCAGCGTGCAATGGTCACGTTATCATTGCTGTGGCTGCAGAGATAGTACAGAAAGCTTTCCTTTGCAGTTCGACAGGAAGTGGACAAGTAGATGGTCTACTCAGTCCATCATAAAATTAAAGTTGTACTTCCTTTCACTCAATCAATATTGGATCCTCAAGAAAAGGAAAGGGGGAAAAATAAGGAAAGGAAGCTCACTGGTTAAGACAAAGTCATAGGCTATTTGGTTCAGAAACTCAAACTTATCATCCAGTTGGCAGTGCTGGAAGACTCCTCTGAACCACACTTATCAAGCACAGATGGAGTAATTTTAGCAGGTCACATCCACGATATGGGATGAACACAGAGAGACACACTATGTAGATCTAAGTCTCATGATATGTTTTTTTTCTTAATAATTCCTGCTTGAGTTGGCAAATTATTTGTATGCCTGCACTAAGGTAAGAGCTAAAAAGACAAGTGCTCATGTGCATGTAAGTAAAGGGTATTTGTGGAAAAAGCTCATATAACTTCATCAATGAATGATAAAACCCAAATCTTATTCTTCTGTAAGAAGAGCTTAAAGAGGGCCATAGTTAAAACCTTTCACTACCAGTTTCCCCCCAGAATTCTTCTCAAATCCTAGAAATTCTAATGCACTTATTGAAGGACATCAATGACCAGATATTCTGTAAGATGTTGCAGAAAGCAGGAAGAAAACACAATTTCCAAATCTACCACTTTCTCTTCCTTTTCACCACCACTGTCTCAATGTAGGTCATTCCTTTCCACTACTCAAAGGTAATTTTTTTTTTAAATAAACAATTATCCCTCTAATGCATTCTTCATATTCTTACCAAAGGGAAATTTTCTAAAACCAAAATCTGGGGCACCTGGGTGGCTCAGTCGATTAAGCATCTTATTCTTGAATTCTTTTTTTTTTTTTTAAAGATTTTATTTATTTATTTAACAGAGAGAGAACACAAGCAGGCAGAGAGGCAGGCAGAGGCAGAGAGAGGAGCAGACTCCTTGCAGAGCAAGGAGCCCGATGCAGGACTCGATCCTAAGATGCTGAGATCATGACCTGAGCCAAAGGCAGCTGCCCAACCAACTGAGCCACCCAGGCATCCCTTACTCTTGATTTCAACTCAGGTCATGATCTCAGGGTCCTGGGATTGAGCCCCGAGTGGAGCCCACATTGAGCTCAGCACTCAGCAGAGAGTCTATGTGAGGCTTTTTCTCCATTTCTCTCGGTCCCTCTCCCCCCGACAACCCCTCCTCACATGCTCCCTCTTCCCCAAATAATTAAATCTTAAAACGATGAAGGGAAACAAAAATCTGATATTATTTCTTTGGGGCTTTACACTTTTCCTTGTTTTCTCATCTTCTCTAGCATTCACGCTTTCTATCTGCCATCCATGACCTTCGGATTTGAGTCCTGCTCGACTCCTGCCAGGCCCTGCCCCAGAATTTCACTGGCACCAGTAAGTCCCTGAAACCACTCATAGAGATCCTATACAGAATTTCCACATGAAGCCTGCCACCTCAGCTCCTATATTACTACCACATTTCCTTCTTAAAAGAACGGAGAGGTGTTGAGAAATTATGGCCTTTCTTCCAATTAATATCACTGGGCCTTCTTTATTTAAAGCAGAGTAGGAAATACAAAATAGTACAAAAAAAAAGCACTGCATTTTCAAGATAGAATGAATACTTTGTGTAAACCTTCTCTTTAGATCTGCTGTTATATGCTGATCTTCACAATATACTTACCAACTTAAAAGGAGATAGGAAAAAGCAGGGGGTAAATTTTGAAGAGGAAAGAAGAAGAGAGGGAGGGAAGGAGAAAGGGAAGGACAAAGTAATGATCTCAGATGAGCTAATCTAATACAGTTTTTGCCACGGGATCAGGCTATCAGCTTGATTCTGATATGAGTATATAAATTGTGGCTCTAAATATTTTTTAATCAAAGGCCAAAGCATGCCTTCTATTTTCTCAACGAGTCACCTGGGAATTTTCCTACAGAAAAATTGTTTCTACCTCCAACCAACAACTAAAATCTGGTATCTGCCACCAAACATGAATAAGGAATATCAGTTCTGCTGATGGGACCATGTAGACAATTGAAATCACACATCTTCTGGGCACAAGACATAAAGCAAACGAGGAAAACCTAAAAGGTGCTGTGTTCTGCAATTCGTGGACAAAACGTGGCACAGATATCATTTAATCTGTTCTTATTTCTTGATATCCTGACATTACCAGGTCATTCTGATGAAGAGATCGCAACAGTTACAGTGTGAAGAAGGGAGGCTGTCTCAAGTTAGACCATGACAACACCACTTAAAATGCCAGCCCAAGCTGCTCACATTTTATGTCTATTTATTCGCCTTTATTTTCTTGGCATCACATACACGTACCTGGAATGATACAATCATTTATTACTGAAAATCCTTTTCTCCGATGGAAGAGAGCTGGTTTAGACATATCTTAAATATAGATTATGTAGTCTTCTAATATTCCTAAGCATTTATGATAATGAAGATGAATATAGTATATTTTAAAAGATAACAAATAAAGGAACTAGTATTAGCTTCCTTTGAGTCTTAATAAAAATGAAACATTTTTCCAAATTGGCTATCTTCCTCCCAAAGAATTTCAGCACCAGCACCATGCTGTTTCCTATATCTTTGACCAGAATCTTTCACAGGGTAGGTACTTAAATAAAATTTGTTATTATTAAATAAAAGCAAGACCTAAAAAAAAAAAAAAAAAAAAAAGCAAGACCTTACAACTGACCCTAATGTTTGTTTCCTCCACGCTGTTCCACATGTTACTTCCTCTTTCTTGAAAGTATTTCCTTGTCTTTATTAATAGACAGGATTCTAATCTATCAATCAAACCCCAACTAGATGTAGCTTCTTCTGTGATCCTGTTTACGGTTCGTCATTCCCTCCTCTATGCTCTCTTCGTACACATGCAGGATGTACTATGCCCGTAAAGTTAAATTATATTGTGTATTTTCAAGTTTCTAAAACATTTCAGACCTTGAAATTGGGCTTACCTGCCAATCTTAACATTCCTGTGGTGTAGGGTGAGCACTCTTCCTTGGTTACCTAAGACAGCGTCTATTCATGCCTGTTTTTCCCACTGAACTCTTTATAGCACCATTTTTTATACTAAAACATGCCTCTGTTTGGAGGATAAATCGAGTCATCATTCAGCTCTTGTAACTCTTGCCAACTGATAAAATTCTAAGCCAACTTACAAAGACCCTTCATTGTATTTGATCGAAACTTAATTTATCTGATTTCCACCTCATGCATTGGCGTCACAAAGGGTCCCACCTCCACCTTGGTTCTTGCCTTTCTAGGCATTGGGACTCCTATTTTCTAAAGTTTTTCACTTAACACACCCATCCTTCCTGGTTGGAACTCCCTGCTTTAATCCTGGTGCCACAGGGCTTTTCACTATTCTGGCACTTTTATCAGAGTCCAGACAGATAGGTCACTCTTGACCTCATTTTGAAGATGAAATAAGGGTTCAGATAACCAATCCATCCCTAACTCTTACCAGAAAACATGGAATTATTTATTTCCCTCCCAAATACTGAGTATACTTCCTAGCACATAGTAGAAGCTTAAAATATTTATTGAATTAAACTACAGAGTAATTGTGTCCTCTCAAAATTCACGCTAAAGTCATAATCTCCAGAGTGTCACAATGTGACATTTTGGAAGTTGAGATCTTTACAGAGGTAATCAAATTAAAATGAGATTATTAAGGTGAGTCCTAACCCAACATGACTGATGTCCTTATTAAAAAGGGGAAATATAGACCCGGAGATACACATGCAGAGAAGATAGCTATCTACAAGCTAAGGAGAGTGGCCTGCAATATAGTCTTCCCTCACACCCTTCAGAGGGAACAAACCCCAATGGCCCCTTCATCTTGGACCTCTAACCTTCAGAACCATGAAAAAACGCATTTCTTTTAAGCCATGCAACCTGTGGTACTTTGTTATGGAAGCCCAAAAAAACTAATGCAGACTTCAGTGTATTTTCACACATGTCAAATAGAGATAGTAACACTGACTGACTACCTCACAGTGCCTATGTGAGAATTAAATGAGAGAGTTTATGTAAAATGCTAAGCACAAAGATGAGCATATCTGATAAATGCTATTTTTGCTTTTATCATCTTCTGAGGTTTGCTTCAATGGGTAATGCATTCTTGGCTATTCTGTTCTTATGAGCTTTTATTTATTAACCTTCTAGCTAAGGTAAAAAAGCCAGCTGCTTTCCTGATAACTAGAATATTTTCTTTTCCCTCTGACACCTAAAAATATTTTAGTCATATATTTAATTTCTAAACTCTATTTTATTGTACCTAAACTTAATTCTATAGTCCTATTTAAATGTGGAACATATTCCAGGAGACTTCAGGTAAGAGGCGTGTTTAATAATTCAAGTACATCGGTTACTAAATGATATGCTCTTGGTTGCCTTATACCTTAGTTATGAAAAATCTCTCAAAATGAGTGCCTTTGAAGAGCGAATCCCATTCATTACTCAAAATCATGTTGTCTGATGAAGAAGAGCTGATTAGGAAATACACTAGAGATATGATACCATGAACTTCTCTAATATTAGTCAGAATTTATGATAATATAACTAAAATGTATTTTAAAGGAGCATAATAAAGTAACTGATAATATCTTTCCTCAGGTATAATAAGTATGACCAATTTTGCTAAAATTGAAACACAGAAGTTTATCTTAAAATATAAGATCATGTGAATGTCTTAAAGGAAATTATATCACCTCTCTGGAAATCTAAAATCCTGAAGAAAAAATATATTCCTAGCATCAAAGTGATAACTTCAGAAACAGACCATCAGAGTGGCATTTAGTACATCTAAAAGGTAATAGGGTGACCTAAAACTTCCCACATTCATATGTAAGAAATATCTTTCTTTAATATGGTGATAGATTTTTAGCAAGTTTTGCTTTTAATATATTAATATTAAATTATAATTATAATATAATTTAATATCATATTAAATATATTAAATAAAATATATTAATATAAAATAATAAAATATTAAATAAATAATATTTTGCTAATATATTCTACTCATATTTTGTGATCACAGACCTACTCTGACCAAGACAAGTTTTACAAAGAATTGTGGTCACTGACTTCTGGAAAAAATGTTCTAGACAAGGGATGCAATCACATGTTGGAGACACACTACTTGACTAAGAGTCAAAGGCCTGGATTCTCATTGCTACTACTGTTTGTTTCAGTAAAGTAGCAGAAGCACTCTGTGTCTCCGTTTCCTTGTTTGTATATAGTAGAATGCTATCTGCTCTGTTTTTATCAGGATTGTTCTAAGTACTGCATGAGGTAATGTGTGTAAAATGCAGGAAATATTTTTCTTCGGTGTTGGTCAATACAGTTTATTAGAGCAAAAAAATCAAGTTCTGCTCTGCATATACCCCGTGCCAACCCAATTTCTCTGCTGTTACAAGAATGAAGAAAAGAAAATCAGGGAAAGTTTTTTATTATATGAGGCAACAATCCGAAACTATTATTTTATAAAGTCTAACTGGCAACTGTTGGGGATAGTTGGAGGGACCCTTTGTTTTCTTGGATGATGAACTGTTTTGCCACTACCAGAGTCATTACATGTATTGAGCAATTTGTTTATATGATATTTTATGTTGGGATAGAAAAGTAGGGTTTGTATGGATCTCTACAAATAAAATGTATTAAAATCCTATTAATGGGAGCATTCTCACAAACATATTGATGTTTTAAACACTGCGAACTTCTCTTCTGTGTTTAGACACTAGTGATTTGGAACAAGTAACAATATTACAAGAGTCAATGCTTACTCTTCAGATGGCCGAGATGAGGGATAGGAAAAATACATATATTTGTACAAAAGAGGGAAGCTTGAGTGTCTTCATTGGTCAAGCATCTGCCTTCAGTTCAGGTCAAGATCTTGGGGTCCTAGGATCAAGCCTCTCATCAGGCTCCTAGCTCAGTGGGGAGCCTGCCTCTCCCTCTCCCTCTGTTCTTCCCCATTGCTCATGCTCTTTTCCTCTCAAATAAATAATCTTTAAAAAATAATCTGTAGATTAGAAATGAATCTTGACCTTCATTATGTCTCGCTGTCCTCATTTGTCAAAGAAGGGTAGCGGTATTTACTTCTCTCACTGGTGTGTCACACAAATTAACTTAATGATTGTAAGATGCTGTGAAAATTCAAAGACTTCTCTTTGTGTTTCTTATGGCTAAATCTCTCAATCCTCAACAGGGGTAAGTGCATCTTAAAGACTTACCAACATGACAGTCTACATTATGATATCCCATTACTATATTTAGGATCAATATAATTACTTGAAGAAGTTCTTGGGAAACTCCTGTGAATGTTTATATTTACATATTTATTTTTAAAAATTTACCTATTTTAAAGGACTTTCCAGGTCAGCAAATTTTTTCAAACAAAATGAATAATCATTCGTGTGACAAGGGAGACAGTAAACTTCACTTCAATGTGTATTTAGGGTTTAATCTCTCCCTCTTTGACTCAGCATGAGAAACAGGGTATTAAGATGTGATGAGGTTACACATTTACCTCATCTTTAATGTAAATGTAATCTTTAGGTAAAGAAAGCCTCTCTTCTACTACTTTCATTATTATATCACTTGTAAATTTACTTATTAATGTTAGAATTACCAGGCAAAGACCACCAAGGAAACATGTTGGTCATATGATGCTAAGTTAACAGTAAATTTGCTCTACAAAAGAATACTATCTGCAGAGGGCCTGAGTAGGGTTTCAGAAGGGAAGAGATATTAAGGCTAAAGCATCAAGCTGATTTTAGGTTGAAATTAGTAAGCATAGTACTGGGAAGGTATTAATCAAGGTTTGTTAACTCTGCAAGTTTCTGAAAGAGTTAACTTCTCTTATACCTGCAAACTTTGAAACACAAAAGAGTAATATGGAGAGTTAGTGTTGCTCTGGTCTTCCTGTAATAGAATGGTTCTGATAATCAGTTTTAAAAGTAATTTGAGCTTACCTCTCTTACCACTCCTCATCCCCCGTGTATCTGTTTTGTTTCTTAATCTCCACATATGAGTGAAATTATATGGTATTTTTCTTTCTCAGAAGGATTTAACTCACTCATCATACTAAACTCTAGCTCCATCCATGAAGTTGCAAATGCTTCGATACTTTGTGTGGCACATTATGGCTTGGTACAGTTTATCTTTTTTTCAAATCATAATACATTTCTCAAGATGTAGTTTTGCTTGTATTTCTTAGTCCTAATCCTACTTCTGCTTCTGGAGGACAGTCCATTATTTTAAGAGGACAAGATCATTCCAGATCTTCACTGAATCTCTGTACTTCATTAGTATATGTCAAATATTAATATTCTTGATTTCTGTAATTGCTGGACCTTCTTATTCTTACTGTTGAACCACCACATTTTTGAAATACATAGTTTAGTGGTAGTCACACAGCAGAATTTAAGATGCTAGACATTGAGGAGTTAACACACTTGGTAAACTAAGTATCTGGTAACTAAAACACAGATATATGCTAAGATCTTCCTTGGAAAACAGTGGCTTTCTAATTTTAATTTGGATCTGTATTAGTCAACTTTGTCAGTGTTTGAGGAATTGGTAGACTATCGGTGACTGTCAAAAATAAAGATGTGGGGAGTACCATGACAGAATGATAGGAGCATCTTTTAAAAGTATAGGTAAAGAACAAAACCATAGAAAGGATCATGAGACAATCGGTGATCCTGTTCTTGAGGGGTTGGGGCAAGGACCTCTTTCTGATGGTCCATCTCATGCAGTCATGGCTTGTGGCCTGGCAGTCTATTGGCTTGGAACATCATCTTCTGGAGATTCCCTATGGATTACCTCCAACAAATACAGTTTTGGTAGTTTGGGTTTGTTTCTGTAAAATAGACAATGTTGATTTATCTTAGAGATATCTGCCCAAGGATCAATCTTTTGGAACTTCTCTGTGTGGTAACTCTTAAGAATACTTTTAAGTTCCTCTCCAAGACGATTCAAGTTTAGTCTTTCTCTGATATTGTTTCCAAAAATACCCACTCTCTTGGCCTAGGATAATATAGAGACTGATTACATAGTTAGTGCTCAGGAAAGGTGGTATATACCTATTAATGCCAAGATGATAAATGAGTGGCTCTTGATTCCTTATATCAAGCAGCACTATTAGAATGGGAAAAGGTTGAATTCTCTATTGAAGTACAGCACACAATAATTTATAAACATGTCATCAGTGATTAACCTGGGGAAAAATATGTTATGTACAGCATTCAATTTATCCTATATACTAAACTATGGATGCCATCAATTGACAAGGTTGTTTAAATCTAAAGACAAAATATATTTGTTGATGTAGATAAGAGTTAACATATTTTCTCAACTTCTCATTCACCATTTCTCTTTTCTTTATCCTGAGGTTGTCTATTGTATTTTTTTTACAGAATTTTATTTATTATTCATTTATTTGCTGTGTTCAGTTAGCCACTGTATACCAC
Organism: Nasua narica; assembly: GCA_028533885.1. Classification (NCBI taxonomy): domain Eukaryota; kingdom Metazoa; phylum Chordata; class Mammalia; order Carnivora; family Procyonidae; genus Nasua; species Nasua narica. The sequence goes on from CM052811.1 coordinate 57,128,526, forward strand.
TGTCTATTGTATTTTTTTAAGGCACTCCAAGCAGACTAAGACACTTCTTAAGGTGGAAACTTAGATCATGGACCTATTTCTTTCTTCCTTTATCCTACATGCATTTAAATGTCTAAATTTCCCCAGGGGCGCCTGGGTGGCTCAGTGGTTAAAGCCTTTGCCTTCAGCTCAGGTCATGGTCTCAGAGTCCCGGGATTGAGCCCTACATCTTGCATCGGGCCCTCTGCTCAGCAGGAAGCCTCCTTCCTCCTCTCTCTGCCTGCCTCTCTGCCTATTTGTGATCTCTCCCCTCTCTATCAAATAAAAAAAAATTTTAAATCTCTAAATTTCCCCAAAATCACTTGTTTAGAAGCCTCCCCCTAAATTTGGATCTATTAGTTACCTTCTAGTGAGATTTAAATATTTTTAAATTTCCCGCAAGTCTTCTTTGGGTTTTTTTAGAAGTCTATTAGTTTTTAAATATTCGGTTATTTTATAGTGATTATAATTGATATCTACTTAATTGTATCATCGTCAGAGAACATAGTGTTAAGATTTCAGTCTTTTGAAATACATTGCAACTTGTTTATGACCAAGCATGTGATCTGTCTTGGAAAATATTCCATAGACACTTCAACAAATGTTACACTCCTATTCTCATTGAGTTTGTCTGCAAATGTCAATTTTGTTACATTAGTTGACAATTTTACTTGCATCTTCCATCTCATTCTTGGTCAATTTTTTAAATTATTACCGATAGAATGCTATTGAAATCTGTCGTCTTTTTCTCTTTAGTTTTGTCTGTTTTCATCTCATATATTTTGCAGCTCACTTAATTAGCTGCATGCACATTTCAGATTACTATGTCAACCTCATTGTCCCTTTTATCATGAAATGTCCCATTTTATCTTTAGAAATACACTGTCTTAAGATAGACTTCATCTAATATTATACAATAATATTGATGTGTATCAATATGGCCATGATATGCAAATTCTTTTGGTAGTTGTTTCATGTATCTTTTTTCATCCTTTCCTTTGAAACATTCTCCATCTCTATATGTAACATGGTTTTTTTTATAGAAAGTATTTTCTTTAATTTTATTTATTTGACAGAGAGAGAGAGATCACAAGCAGGCAGAGAGGCAGGCAGAGAGAGGGGGAAGCAGGCTCCCCACCAAGCAGGGATCCCGATGCGGGGCTCGATCCCAGGACCCCGAGATCATGACCTGAGCTGAAGGCAGAGGCTTTAACCCACTGAGCCACCCAGGCGCCCCTATATGTAACATGTTTTTAAATGATATATAATGCAGTCTTAATTTTTGATCCACCTTTATATTCCTTGTTTTATAACTGGAATATTTATTGCATTTTCATTTAATGCAATTGTTTATTTAGTCGGTTTTATATCTACCATTTTGCTAGTTGTTTCTAGTTTGTCCTTTCTAGATTTTGTTGTTGTCTATTGGCTGTGGTTCCTTTGTCATTGTTCCTTAATATGTTCTATTAAGAGGGAATGCTAGGAACTGAAGCTGAACAAGGAATAATAAAGAGAAACTATGAAGCAAGGATTATGTATGTCCTCCTAATGAGGCTAAATTTTCATGTGTAGATACTGAAAAGCCAATAATATTTTTCTGACATCTAAGATTTGGTTTGAATACGATCATGTCATATGAAGAATATCTGAATGAAAGCTGGCCAAGGAGGAGGAGAGTTTATAAGCAATCTATAAAAATAGCCTGTTCAAACATACAAAGAGCTTGAAATTAAGGAATTCAAAATAAAGATGAAAAAGGGAGGACACGTTTGAGAAAATTCAGAGGGGAAATTGTTGGAATCTGGTGATTGATAAACATGGAGGTTTTGACTGTGAGTGTTTCTAAGACACTCTGGAGTTTCTGTCACAAGAAACATGGTTGTTGACAGTATCACTCACTGAACAAGGCATGCTGGAAGACAGGTGGACCTGAAGATGCCATGAGTTTGTTTTAGGACTTGATGTGTTTTCAGATATTTGTGGGATGCCTACCTGTCTAATAAGATGCAAGATAGATAAGCCTGGATACTCAAAAATAGTTTTAGCCTAGACAAACAAATTTGGAAACCAATTGTAGGTAGTACTTGAATACGGAGAATGAAATTTCTTCAGGCAGTATAACTGGGGATTTCTATGTGTGCTTATAAATGCATATGCGGACATACATGTGCACACATGGGACTATACATGAGGGTATTTTGAAGTGTTGTGTACAAGAAAATCTAAGGTCTCTTTCAATACTAAATAAAATAAAACAAAGTGCATGCTAAAAATAAATTCTGTATAAATCAAAATTGTTAAGAAGTTTCCTTCCCAATTCAACCGTTAGCTTTTATCTATGAAGTTATTCCATTTAATGTTCTGTTTGGATTGCAACTATTACAAGAGAATTGGGGCTTTTTGGATTCTGATTACATTTCTGGGAATATTTTTACTCTATTTGCTCATGAGAAGTTAATAACCAGCTTCACCATAAAAAGACTGATCTACTCTAGAAGGCCAACTATGCAGCCTAACAACACTGCCTTAACTTTTTTTTAACACTGCCTTAACTTTTAATGGAGCAGATCCTAATTACATCCAATTTCAGCAGGTTGTAAAAAAAATTTTTTTTTCATACTGAAACTTGGTCATTTCACATGATTCATAAACTAGGACTTTTAAAACATTCATCATGGGTTTTTATTATAGCAATATTTGAAATGTATTCTTAGATTTTAGAATTGCCTAAATCAAACTGTGCAAACTTTTGCTGGTTACATAGCAGGTTAGAAGGGGAATAAGGAATTAGCAACTCCAATGTGGAACAATTAAGGAATGAAGACTCAGATGAAAACTGTTACCTAGGATACATATGCTGCACACAGTGACCTTTTCTTTTCTGGTGATTTCACATGTTTTCACAGATACTCGATGAGCCAGTTTATACTATAGGACACCAATATCTGAACACTGCTGGACTACCTTCTCATTGCACACCCAGCGCTCAGTCACTTAAACATCATTGCCACACTGGTTTCAAGATGGCATCTTATACTGAGAGCGAGATGCTTATGTTTATGACTCTAGGAAAAAATATTATCATTCAAAAATAGCACTGCCTTTGTTAAAGCCTACACTGTTATTAAAATATTTCCCATTATTATCTTCCTACAGGGCAGAAATAAATAGACAAGGAAAATAAGTTCTCTTAGGAATTCTCTTTTCTCATTTCCATGGAAAATTCATACTCTTCATATGAAATATATTTGTTTTCCGTTCAAGCTGCAACGTTTCTTACCCCAATTCACTGATATCTATTCTGCCAACTTCATGCTTTACTGCATATCCTAGGGCTATGGTAATTTACACACCCTCTGCCTACATAGGATGCTGCTGGTCAAATTGCGCCTGTTGACAGAAAATGATACAATGATACAATTCTCTGCTTCCAGGATGTGCCTGGACTGTTGTGCCCACGAAAATATTTGTCTATCTGTTTAAGGCAAGACACTCTATAGAATCATGCATGAGGACAGGCAATGTAGTCACTATGCAGAAAACGGAGTATATGCTTTTAGAGAGCAAGGTTGGGTCCCTCCATCCTGCCCCACCCCCCTTCTACCCATTCCTGAAAATCTGATCCACTGCTCTACATTAAACAGTTGCTTAAAACTTGACAGTGAAGGACTGCTGAAAGAAAAAAAAAAAAAACACAAGTTGATACTTTCAGGAATGAAACATGTCTAATTCATATTCTTCGTCAATTTTTCTCTTAAATTGATTTGCTATTTGTTCTATAAATGCCTAAAGTGTTTGTTCTTTATGTGTGTGTGTAAATATCCATCTTATTCCAAATATTAATATTAATATTTTTAAACTTGCATAATTTTAACATCCTTTTTAATATTTTATATGATTCTCACAACCACCCTGTTTCTACTATAACATGAGTTGTTTAGAACCAAAATATGCCTTGTTTATCTTTCTAACAGTGCTCAGGAGATTATCTGACATTCTAGGTTGATATTCTAACTGTTGAGTGGAAAAGTAAATGAATGAGTAAATAAATGCATCAATCAATTTCACTAGAGCATCACAAAGTATGTCATCATCACAGCTTTGCTCTTGAACTCCACTCCGATTACTAATGAGAAGTAGGACAAAGGAATGTTGCTGATGAGGGAAAGAAAACAGATGAAACAGACTAAGTTTGTTACTTTGGAAATTGAAACACCACATTCCTGGGGGTGTAGAGAGATAGATTCCACCAAGTCACAGAGCAAGGATCAAAGTGGAGGAACATAAATAGGCACAAGGGAAAAGTTTAAGGTTACTGGATTGAAGGCATTTTGTCTCCAAGAAACTACAGTTAGGTCAAGTGGGAATTAGAGTCATAAGAAAAGATGGGCAGCAAAAGGAGAAGAGAAAAAGAACATACTTTGTTTTTTTATTTCCATTATTGCACAACAAACTATCACTAACTTAGCCTATTCTTTAGGTCAGAGATCTGGTCATGACATCACTGGGTTTTCCACTTACAGTCTAGAAGGGCTGAAATCAGGGTGGAAGCCAGATTGAGTCTCACCTGGAGCTCAGAATCCTTTTCCTAGCTCATGTGGTCCTTAGCAGAATTCAGTTCCCTGTATTTATAGTACTAAGGTCCAGTTTTCTTGTTGACTATTGGTTGGGGTTCACTCTTGTCTTCTAAAGACAGCACAGAGTTTCCCACCCTCTGGCCCTCTCCATATGTCCTCTTCAAGGACAGATGGCTATCATCTGGTGCTGCTTCTTGTTCCTCCTAAGGGTTTCCCTGACTGGGCCAGGCACACCCAGCCAGCCCTCCTTTTTATTAGAACTTAATTTCACCCACAAAATCCCTTTTGCCATATCACCTAACCATAGCATGGAGTCGTGATATCCCATCACAGTCACATACCTTCTCCACTGAAGAGGAGAGGATTGTGTAGGACAAGTAAACCAGCTGGTAGGGATGTTGGGGGCCATGCTAAAATTTTACCTACCACAAAGAGTATCTGAGAAAGGTAGAAAACGAAAGGCACAGAGAAGAAAAGAGTAGGAGCAATCTTCAAAAGTTTTCCCAATATGAGGGGCGGCTGGGTGGCACAGGTGGTTAAGCATCTGACTCTTGGTTTGGCTCAGGTCTTGATCTCAGGGTTGTGAGATCAATCCCTGTGTGGGGCTCCACACTCACCATGGAGTCTGCTTGAGATTCTCTCTCCCTCTTCCCCTCCTGCCTCTCTCTCTTTCTCTCATATAAATAAATTAAAAAAGAAGACTTCCCAATATCAGATTAAGAGCTGTTGATTCCCGAATGTTCTATGAAAGAAATGTCAGGCTTGGGGCGTGGGGAAAGGTGAAGAGAAGCAGCCTCTGCAGGGAAGATAAAAGAAAAATAAATTTAGTAATTATCCAGAGGATGATGATGCCTTGTCAAGAGAAGAATTAAAGGAAAGGAGTCAGAGAGTGTTTATTTAGTGATCACAATTAGGAGAACTATGATTATGAAATTATGGGGGATAACTCTGTAAGACATGTTGGCAGTAATTCAACTCCCAAAGATTAAATGGAAGTTAAAGAGGTGGGGTAATGGAGTATGTTTTGAAAGAAACATAGTTTAGAATAAAAAAAAATTCTCAGAATTGCTGGTTTGATTATGCAGAATTATAGTGATAAAAAATATATAAATGCTCTTCAGAAATGAAATGACAGCTAGCAAAGACAAAAGGGAACGACTAAAAAGGCACCAGAAACGTCGCAAGTTTGAACTACCTAAGAAATTGGTAAAAATGAAAAATAGAAGTAAAAGCATTTAGAGTTCCAAGGTGTCGTCTAATTCATGATGTGGGCAGGTGTGCTCTCCTCGCCACATGAGACTTCTGTCAGGACTCTTTTCCCCAAGTAGAGAGGTGTTGGCTGATGTACAGGGCTGCCGGTGATAAGCAACAGGGTATTTTTTACTTGACTGCTTTAAATATGGAGAGGAACAACAATACACACAGGTGCAGAAACAACATTTCAAGCCAATTATATGATACGGAAGGGCATAATTAGCCCAGTTAGTCATATCTGTAAAGATGAAAAGAAAAAAAAAAGGTATGTGGAATAAAAGGGGAGAAAACATATTCCAGAGGACAAAATTTGATTTTGTCCATTTTATTTCAGTTAGAGCCAGTGGCACTCAAGCTGACCTGGGGAACAGTAACAATGGCTCAGGCTGAGGAAGAATCAGAAACATTCCAGAGCTATGTGCATCATGGGACGATATGAGCTTCGTTCTCCAGTAGAGTTCTTGTTCTAGGAAACTACTGTGAAAGAAAAGAAAACATACGGAAGTTTGAGGAATGAGGACATAGAGAGGAAAGGAGAAGAGAGAGGCACTGGAATGAAAAGGGCTAAAGGAATAAGATAGAGCGACGTGCATTTCGGGTAAGGTCAACAGGTGGTGTAAATGGCAGAAATGCAGAAGAGAAGCACAACAGAAACAAAGAAAAGGACTATGGAAAAGAAATACACATATTTCCCAGAGGTGGATTCCAGCTGATCCCAGGCTCTTACCAAAGTATGTCTTCTGCCTTGCTGTTCCCTGGCCAACCACCGCTTCTGACTCTCGAACTGCTACCCAGTGTTCCCTTGTAGTCCTTAGCTCAGAAACCTCTTTACCAAATCTGCCTTTCTTGGCAATTTCCCAAATGGCCTTTAGCACTGCTAAAAATAAACTGGAAGGATTCTATTTTTTCCAGAACTATTTTTAAATTGGCTATTATTTGTTGCTGTGGAAGAGGGGACCTATTCAACTAATTTCCTTAATCATTCTACCTGATAAAGCTTAATGAGATTTCCCCTCAGGAAATGGTACCTTTTGTTACAAGGAAAGGATTACCTAAAAGTGGGGGTTTTCCGGCAACAAATGGCTGATTGAAGAGCAGGGTCTTCCCACGACTGTTAAACTAACACATACAAGCTCAGTGGCCCTGCGAATACGGTTACCCTTGGGAAAGGTCATGAAGCTGGGCGAGAAGAAAGTCTGGATCTTTCAACTGTGCATCCCTTATTTGTACCTACCTACACATGATCAGTTGTGATCCTGGAACAAAGCGTAGGCTAAGAAAGTACTGCTAATGACACAATTCCAGTTTGAGACTTCATTTGGGGGGCACACTACAGCAAGCATTTGCCAAGGGATCTGCTGTATACTAAACAGCACACTTGGCATTAGCGACACAGTACTGAGTCACTTGTCCCGCTGTCACGGAGCTCATAATTTGGCAATACAGTGAGGAAGACAGTCCTATACACAACTACCACATTTTATCAATTCTGAAACACACCTTTTATTTATAAAATAAATTCCACCTCTGGAATCAAGATGCTTCATACAATTGAGGGCATCGTAGTTTTATGTGAACCACTTCTATTTCTTAATGGTGTGTCAAGTAACGGGGCACACTGCAAATCAATGACACCTTAGATTTAAGACATACAACTCTCATTAAAGAGATAGAAATGCTACATGGACCTTATTAAAAAACAAAGGAAACGAGAGAAAACCATGTCAAACTTCATAGAGGAGTTGATTCATCGAGAGTATTGATGAAAGTTCAAAAGATTTTATCACAGAGGAGGGATAGGGAGACCTTCTGGTCACAGTGAACAGCAAGGACATATTATGTTTTTATCTTAACAAAATGGCATAACACAGTGCGCTGGTTTAAAGGAGTCCTTGGAAGCACGGTATGAAACGGAACTGGAAAGGTAAGTTGTGATCCGATAGGAAAAACCTATAAAAAAAACTCTAAGTGTAGTTTTCTAAGCACTAGTAGGGTATCATTTGTCTGATTTCTTGAGGTTTGTTATGCTTTCTTCATGTCTCAATGATAGTGAGCCCATATTAATTTTGACTACCTGGCAGTTTTAACTAGCTTAAAGAAAGCTTGTAGAAGCATTAGGAGGACTCAAGGTTAAGTTGTCTTATAAAGCAGATATTGATTTGATTCTCAGCTGAGTGACTTCTAACCCTCAAAGAACAAGAAATACACAAAGGTGGAAAAGAACAGTGATTTTTCTACAAAATGGTTTAAAAGCCCTCCCTTCTTTCCTTACATGGATTTAAAAGCCCTCCCTTCTTTCCTGTTTGAGAGTTATCCATCCATTAATAAGTCTTATTAGTATAGGGTTTTATATCTTTCTTTGGGGTCTTAAATGCGTATGTCTCTAGTCCCTTCCCCACCTGTAAGAGGGGATGACAATCATTGTTACTATTAATATTTCTGCAGGACAGGAACAAGTTCGATGAGGTTTACCCTGTTAGCTTTTCTTTCCTTGTTGTTGTTAATTGAGGAATTGTTGGACACAGTATCAGTAACTCAGGACTCACTTGGCTCTCAAAATCACATCTCTGGCATCACCGTTTAGCAAGACTATTTTTTTGTCCAAGGATCCTAACAACTTTTTGTTTTTTGTTAGGTCAATATGTGCCAGAGACCAAGTTACCAGTATAGTGTAGTGAATCTAGATCCGATTCTCAGACCCAGGCGAAGGTGCAGAGAACGGGGACACACTACGGGCTGTAGATCAGTGAGGGCAACTAGTAGACAGAGAGGTACTGCTGGCCATGCTCAAAGGCTTTGAGAAACACTAACACGTACTCACTCCACACCCCAGCTGGCCTCCCATCCGTGGTCGTTAAGGTATTCATGCTAGTTATTAGGTGATTGTTACTCTTCAGTTATAAAACCCACACTTTTTTCTTTTAAAGACTATGTATTTATTTGCCAGAGAGAGAGTGCACAAGCAGGGGAGCGGCAAGCAGGAGAAGCAGGCTCCGCGGTGAGAAGGGAACATGATGCGGAACTCGATCCCAACACCCTGGGATCATGACCTGAGCTGAAGGCAGATGCTTAACCAACTGGACCACTCAGGCACCCTCTCCAGACCCACACTTTTCACACCACTTCCAGATGCTAGACTAGGACTCTGCAAACACATTTTTACTTTGACATCTGGCTCTTCATCTGCTTTTACACTTTGTTTTAAATAAGCTGAAGAATTTTGGACTGTCCATTGCTGAGGCTGTGAATCATCAATCTTTGCGTGCCTGATACCTAATATGATGCTTGACACAGAGTAGAGTGAAAAAACATTGACTAATTAATGAATGAAAGGACCTGAATTAAGGCAGAAACAGGGAAGTTAAAAAAGAAGGATGGACTTGGAAGCTTTTAACAATTACCAAAACAACTCCTGGTGGTGGAGTCTGAAGAAAAAGGGGGTTAGAATACCTCTGGAGTTTGCAGGCAAGCAGGTACTTAGACAAATGGAGATGCCACGGGGAGATGAGAAAGGACAAGAAAAGAAGGGACTGGTGAGGTGTGGAAGTAAACAGTCTCACCTTAAACACTCATGCATTTATCTGCCCTTTAGCCAGGCACAGAAGCCTTATTTACACTAATGATGTGTTTACTTGATAATAAAGCCACAGTCATTTCCTGCTTCGTCTCAAACAAGGTATAATGCACTAAGACTTTTGTGAGGTGTGTATTTAAGCCAAACTCACTTCATCAAATGTCGGTGCCTAATATTTGTTTATCAAACTGTTGCTGCACTCCTGATAAATAATATCCCGATATGTTATTTATCTTGTTCATCTTCTCTTTTAATATTTGAGATATCTGTTATAAATCTCAGCCAGCTCTGGGGCTTTACAAAATTTCCCTTCTCCACTTCCTCATAAACATACCTACTGCCACTTATTGTATTTAGGGGTTGAGAGTAATTCCTATCTAGCTTTTCACATCTCCGTTGCAGAGTATTTTCTGTACCCTGAAATTTAATGCTGCTCTGAGAGAGCTGGTACCAATTACTTTAAAACAAAGACTAAAAGACAGAACCTTCAACAGATGCATTAGATTTCAAGGTAACACAGATGTGGAGTTCAGACATTTCCTTTTAAAAATGAAACCATTAACCTAGAAGCACAATTAAAATAACTAGGTTCCTGACTTAGAATTACCAATTAGAGCAGAATTCATACAAGTGATTTATCTCTATTAAATAAACTGAAGTGTAACTAATTCCAACCAATTGGAGTAGAAATACCTATTATGTAAATGGTAGAAACTAGATGCTTGTCTTCTTTTGGGTCCTTCCAGTTCTAACTTCTTTGGTTTCTAATAATCTCAGTGCTGTCAGTCACCAACTCAAACTTCAACTACAAAACATCACAGAAACTAATGCCCAAAGAGGGCAAATATCATGAGAAGGAGAACACGTTTCCCCTGGCTAATATGCATGATGGGCATGTTCACTAGGGTTCCATTTCACCCTCAATATAGTTCTTTTTTTTTTAAGATTTTTTATTTATTTGTTTGACAGAGAGAGAGAGAGATTACAAGTAGGCAGAGAGGCAGGCAGAGAGAGAGGGGGAAGCAGGCTCCCCGCTGAGCAGACAGCCCGATATGGGGCTCGATCCCAGGACCCTGAGATCATGACCTGAGCCGAAGGCAGAGGCTTTAACCCACTGAGCCACCCAGAGGCCAGTTCTTTAACTGACTAACCAGATCAGGGATACTGATTTCTCCAATGATTATTTCCTCTCATTGTTACTTTTCTCTATCCTTTTAATCATTTTTAAAATGGTCATCAGTCAGAGCACCTGGGTGGCTCGGTCAGTTAACCGTCCGCCTTGGGTTCAGGTCATGATCTCAGGGTCTTAGGACCGAGCCCCACAATGGGCTCCCTGTTCAGTGGGGAGTCTGCTTCTCCCTCTGCCCCTCCACCCGTTACACTCCCTTGCTTGTTCACTTTCTGTCAAACAAACAGATAGATAGATAGATAGATAGATAACCAATCTTTAGAGAAATAAAAATAAACGGCCACCCATCAATTTCCGTGATGCACCTTTTCATAGATCTTCCCTGACTGCCTTCAGTCTCAAGACTTACTTTGTAAAATGGCCCATTTTCAAACAACAAATTCATTTAACTTGTTCTACTCTATACAAGCGTTCATCTTGAAAACCTTAATAGTTTATAAAATGCAAATAAAAAGTTACACCACATTAATAAATATCTCTTACTCTATATACTTGCACAATGATCTCCCCCTTTGCCCCAATCTGGTTTTCCCACCCAACATGAAGAAAGAGGTCTCTGACCGAAAAATCCCTTCAAGAGATAGATAGTGCAAGTCTCATGCACTCAAAAATATGTGTATCTACTAGAGGATTAAGGAAAGTATGACAGACAATGATGAAGAATATCGACACATATTACACACGACTCTCCTAAACCATGCCAGGGCTCTCGCTCTTAGATCTGGCTAGAGGTGCTGACGTGGGCACCACCCTTAGCAGGACCCACATATTATAAATACACGACCACAAAAATATGCTAAAGTCACAGGGGGGCATCTGTCACTTGGAATTGAGCGCTCAAGCCTGGCAGAACCCAATACCAAACATTAATTCTTATAACTAACACCATTCAGGAAAAAAAAAGAAAAAGCAACTGCATCCAAATGCCATAAAAGTTTATGGATTGTGCCGCTGCCTATATTGGAATATAAAAATGCTTAGGTTAAGAAAAAAATCAAATTAATTAAACTATTAAATACATCCTCTGAGATCACACAAATGTGGTAGATTTTTCTTTAACAAAATATTATTTCTCAGCATGCCAAGTGTTTGTTGGTTATTTTTGGATATTCCAATTGGTGCCTCCCAATACTCAGTGTGGTATGCCTAACATTTATAAGAGGAGTTGAGAAACATTTTTCTAATATTGAATAAATCATGTTATTCTTAAATTTTTATATTATGGGGGTTAGAAATAGCAAGCTTAAGACTAATACTGGTATTTTCTATTGTTTTCACATGGACTTTGAACACCAGAATCGTAAATCTTGTTATTTGTACTTAAAAAGTTACTAAGTGCACTACTTCAAAAGTTAAATAAGATTCCATCCTTATTAATACAGTTTAATTAAAATTATTTGTATTAATCAACTATAATGTGTATAATGCATTTTTATAGAAAATCTGTGTATCAGAGAAGAAAAAACTTTAAAACATGAAAAAAACAATTTTACTTTTTCAATCTTTCACTTTATATTACTGAGGTAAGCATATTTAAACTTTATACACATTGAATCTATGCTACTTTTAAGCTTTATATTACTCGTGTTACTAGAACACCAACTAGTTCAAAATCCTGATTATAACAAAATGAGTCATTTCGCTAAAATAACCCAAGATAAATACATTTACTAAAATAAAGGTGTGCTAATTTATGGGTTATTTTAAATTCTTTACTCATCCAAACACTGTCAGCTCAAAACGAAACACCCAGACATCTCCAAAGGTAATTAAGTTCATCCATTTTTAATATTTTAATGACAAATTTCTGGCATTAAAATAAGCTTACTTTATTCCTTTTTAAAACTCTTGTCATTATGGAGGTTTTTTTTTTCTTAGTAGTGTGAAACCTTTTTTACTTAGCAGATACCTCTTCAACTTTTAAATATTTGGGCTTACGTTTTGCTGGCCTTCATTGATACTGCTGCTGGGGCTCCAGGACTGTCTGGGATAGGTCCTCCTGCCATGACATTGTCTGATGGAGACCTGCAGTGCTTCCTTCCAGTTCAGGACCTGGGGACACAGTATGGGACCATCTCTTAAAGCCAAACATGGATACTTCGTTTGGACGTCAAAAATACAGAACTTTAGCACTGGAGGGGACCTCAGTGATCATCTAACACGAACCCTTTACTTCACCAGGGAGATCATTAACATGAGGGACAGTCACTTGACTCTCTCAAGTTTGAAACTGCTTCTTGGGAAAGAGGCAAACCTCTCCCTTCAATGCATCGACTTCTGTAGCAAGCATTTCCTGAAGGTATGCTTAGGTTTCTTCACGGGTTGTTTTGGTTCTCTCAATACTACTAATTTAACCAAGAACGCACAGCCAAATACCTATGAAACAGAGGAAGAAGGAAGAAGAGCCAATAAAATAGTATCTTCATGTTTTGGAAATGTGACATGGTCTTGCTGCTGCAGAGAAAGAATGAAAACAATAAACCTCCCAAGACCCTCAGTGACAGTAAGTCCATGTGCGGAGAAGAACGTTAATTTATCAGCAGCTCATATGCTTTGTGTTCATTTCTATCTGAATGTTATAGAATTTTTTTTAATATAACATAGAATAAAAGGTACAACTTGGGAGGCAAATTGATATCTTGCAGTCCAAAGCAAATCATGGTATGGATGCATCAACTACTCTGAAAGTGTCCTTCAGAAAATTAGAAACAAGATACTCTCACATTTCTTAAATATTTGCTTATACATTAGGCATTGACGGAATTACGGTGCAATATTATGACTTCCATCTCTTGCACTTCTGTCAAACTGACATGAATTCCTTTCCTTAAGTGATCGAAAACTAAAAGTAAATAAATGGAGAGAAAAGCAGCCAGGACCTGAAAATCAGCCTTGAATGCCGCTCGTAGCAGCCTCCCACCTGCTCTGGTAAGTAGTGTCTCAAGAAACATCTGTCACAAGAATTCCACATTGCTTCATAAGGAACAAAATTGAGCCAAAAATGCAAATACAGGAGGATCATCAGGTCTGCTTAAAAAATTGTGGTCTCTCATCAGGCAAGGTACTTAATTCCTTAGAATATCTATTTTAAGTTGCTGTCCAAACCTAACTTTGTAGACCTACAACCTCTAACTCTACACCATACACCTCATCGTCATTACCAATAAACGAAGCTTCATCCCCTCATACCTTTCCCCGTCTCACTCCATTTTCTCCCCAAAACCAACCCTTGTACAATGAGGCAAAATTCTGAAAACTTCAGATCCCAGTTGTCTGATTTTCATTTGTTTTTCCTATCGTTTTCCCAGACTCTTCAGGCTACAAATTCCTTCTTCATCTGTAATTTCCTATTGCTTTATACAATTCTCCTTTGCAGCATTTATGTTGAACGTTAAGTGTTTATGAATCTCCCTTCTCTGCTAGACTATGAGTTCCTGAGGCAGAGAGGACAGTACTTTATTCATTTTTATGTGCCCAACAACTAGTAGGGCACCTGACACATATAGACCCAATAAATGTTCGTGAAATTGAATCAACTCTTCCGGGGGGCCTATTGGCTTAAAATTACACCAAGGTAGACATTACTAATATAAATCTTTCCTTGAGGGCAGAAGGTTTTTGTTTTGTTTTTAGGGGAGAGTGCAGAGATTGCTTGAGGGCACTGAAGGTGAGAAAAATAACAAAACATTTTATGGCACTTCCTTTCAATAGCTTTCCAGTTTTAGGGCCTAATTATTCAATGCAGAACAAAACATCTTTCTTTATTTCAATGTTGATGTAGCACTTGGCCAGCAGAGGGAGAAAATACAATATGAAATACAAGCACTGGTGTTTAGCTCTCTCCATGACAAATAATGTGATTTTGTATTTTTAAAAACAATTATGTCAGAATACATGTGACTTTGATCCAAGAATATTCAGTTATTCAAATAGTCTCTACCAACTCCCCAAATTTAAAGTCTCATCCTTATTTTTCTTTAGGGCTGGGAGAACTCAGCAGTGCATTTTAGTTGAGAGCCAGTAAGCTCTCATCTGAAATTAATGGAAAATTATGCCTTTCAGAGAGAGCTGCAATTTCCAGATGCTCATTCCTTCTCTCATTGCACACTGATGAAATCAACTGGAATATTTAGGCCCTAGATATTCTGTTGCATGGGCTCAAGGGCAGTTAGCCCAAATGTGGTGATGCAAGATGGAACTCCTTTTCCCCAACAGTAGCAGACAGGTTTTTAAGATGGCCTGTCATGGGGAGGGGTGGGTATGGTGTGACTGTCCATGGTGTGTCAGAAATGCAACATGTTTCCACCCATCAACACCACATGTGTCTAAGGAAAGTCAAATACAGAAAACACATACTAACAAGTAAGGTAAAATAAGGATGATGACTTCCATGAAAACCTGACCTTTTCTGTACATTAGAATTCATCACTCTCATTAGCGCACATCAAATAAAATTAGGTCTTTAAAATAACAAAACACATGAAGTTTTCACAACCATTGCAAACACAAACTGTTTAGATAATACAGTTTGTAAGGAAAACAAAGCTGAGTAGTCACAATAGCAGCCGTTACAGTTTGTGAATACAGTGCACCATCCTTCCTTCTGACATAATAGAGAGCACGATATTCTCCAAATTCTATTACTGTATATGTTATATATACTATATATATTATTTATGTACATTGTATAGACATATACATACCCATACATACTTACTTGGGCTTGGCTACTTCTCCTCCTATCTTTCCTATTCTTAAGTCAACCATTTCCATGACTATCATCAGCCCTATCTATACAATATTCCAAGCCTCAAATTTGGACTTTACCCATAATACCTTACGTTTCCTTTACTCCCATATCCAGACATGATTCTGCCATCTCCATGTTTCAGACTGTTGGAGTCCTCGCAAACACCACAGGCACTGATCAACCGCCATTCTTGTCTTCCATTAGTTTACTACCTCGTCTTACTACAGTTACTTTCCTAGAATACTCCTCCACACTGCATTTAGAGCCTTTTTCATTTTTTAAATTTTATTTAAAAGATTTTTTTTTTTATTTATTAGCGAGAGAGAGAGAGTGCACAGCAGGCAGAGAAGCAGGCTCCCTGCCGAGCAACAAGCCCGACATGGGACTCGACCCCAGGACCATGACCCAAGCCTAAAGCAGTGGCTTAATCGACTGAGCCACCCAGGCGCCCCCATTTTTAAAATTTTGACATTACAGGAGCACCTGGCTGGCTTAGTCAGTCGAGTATCTGCCTTTGGTCCAGGGCATGATCCCTGAGCTCTTGATCTAGCCTCGTGTAGGGCTCCCTGCTCAGTGGGCAGTCTGCTTCTCCCTAGAGCCCTTGCCTCGCTTGTACTCTCTCTCAAATAGAATATTTTTTAAAAATAAATTTTGAAATTACCGATTCATATGTAATTATAAGAAATAATTCAAAGAGATCCTGTGTACCAGGTTCTCCATTCCTCCCAAGAGTAACACCCCCAATGTAACTCCCATAGTACAATGTCACAACCAGGATATTGGCATCAATACAATACCCCCAATGCTCATCAATTTTACTTTTTTTTTTAAAGATTTTATTTATTTGATACAGAGAGAGAGATCACAAGTAGGCAGAGAGGCAGACAGAGAGAGAGGAGGAAGCAGGCTCCCTGCTGAGCTGAGCAGAGAGCCCGACGCGGGGCTCGATCCCAGGACTCTGAGATCATGACCTGAGCCTAAGGCAGCAGCTTAACCAACTAAGCCACTCAGGCGCCCCTCAATTTTACCTTCTGATGACCACATCTACTTCCCTTTTCCCTCCCATACCCCTAATCTGTTCTCCCTAATCTGTTCTCTAATTTGGAGATGACATTATATAATCTTTTGGGATTATTTTTTAACCAACATAATTCTCTGGGATTCTGTGGATGAATTCTCAATTCATCCACATTATTAGGTATAAAAGTATTATGTTCCTTTTTATTGTCAAGTAGTATTCCATGATATGGATGTGCCACAGTTGGTTTAACAATTCACTATTGAAGGACATCTTGGTTGTTTCCAGTTATTGGCTATTGTGAGTAAATTTGCCATAAAAATTTACATACAGGTTTTTGTGTAAACCTAACTTTTCATGTCTCTGGAATAAATGCCTACTGAGGGCAATTTCTGTGTCATATGGTAGGTTCTTATGTAGTTTCAAAAAAAAACAACAGTCTTTTTCCAGAAAATCTAGGTCACATTTTATAATATCCCCACCAATGTAGAGTGGCACCATTTCTCTGCATTCTTACCAGCACATAGTGTTATTTTTTATTTTAGTGATTTGGATAAATATATGGCAATATCTCAGTGTGATTTTAATGCACTTCCCTAATAGCCAATGACGTGAAAATCTATTCGTGTGTTTTTCTGTCATCCACATTTCTTTTTCAATGAAATGTCACCTCATTTTCTCTGTCCTTTGATCTTACACTGTTGAGTTTCAAGATTTCATTATATATTCTAGATACCAGTCCTTCATTGGATATGAGGCTGGCAAGTACATTTTCCTACTCTGTAGCTTCGAAGAATGTCTTCATTCTTCCAACAGAGTCTTTCATGAGACAAAACTTTTAAATTTCAGTGAAATCTAATTTCTCCTTTTTTCATTTTATGGAATGTATTTATGGTGTGAACTCTTTCTGCCTAATCCTTCAGCAAAGACTTCCTCCTGAGTTTTCCTATTAAGTTTAATGTTTCACATTTGGATCCACGATCCATTTTGATTCATTTTTATATATGGTGTGAGACTCGGGGCAGGGTTTGTTTTCTTACTAGTAGTAGTAGCAGTAGTATTGATGTCTAATAGCTCCAGCATCATTTCATGAAGATGTTACCTTTCTTCCATTGAATTCCGTGTGCATTTTTATCAAAAACTGGTTGTGTTTATTCAGATGGATCTAATTCTAGATTATCGAGTCTGTTGCACTGATCTATGTTTCTAACCCTTAGCAAATACTACATAGCCACTTACTCTAGCTCTATAATAAGCTTGGCATTTTCTTAAAAACAGTGGCCACTGACAGAAGGATAATATGGAGTTATAGGAATGTGTAACAAGTCTAATTTTTGACTAAGTAGACTTAGCCTAGTAGACCCAACAATATGACTTGAGGACACTGAGACTGAAGGATGTGAATAGCCAAATCCAGATGGAGGACCGGCAGATTTGAGGATTCAACCACCAAGAGAGACAGGGCTTAAGGCAAAGACATACTGTGGGCCCAGTCTATGCAGCTATCATCACTTAGAATCCATGCTTTTTCATCTAGCTCATTCATTTGGAAGTAAACATGGCCCCTCTACCAGGGTACTTTGTAACAAAGGGTGTCTTGAGCACCTTGGTCTCCAACCTAAGTCCAGTTACCTTTCACTGTCTCTTACTCCTGACTAGCCTGACTCTCCAGCCTATTTTTAGCTTCTAGGGTATACCTCCAGCCACTGCCTATTTTCCATCCATCTTCTTCCCTACTTCCCTACCTCGCCACCCTCTGGACCAGAATCTCACTAAAAACTAGTTTTATTATCATCCACTACCTTCCTCAACACACACACATATACACTTTGATCCATGTACACAAATTTTATATAAGAGACCCTTCTATTCCCAACCACAAATTAACTAAACCACTCACTTCCTGCCCGATTTCTTACCCATTAGAAAGGGACAAATCCAAACACATTCAAAGATAAAAATTTCAATCTGGATTCAAGGGTTAATATGATGCCCCACATAAAAAAATGTTAGATGTTTAGTTGCCAGGAAGGCTAGAGAAAATACTTAAGCTTTTAAGTGACAGCAGAAATTCAAGCTGGTTGAGCAAGGATTGGCAATGACTTAAACCTTTGGGAGTCACTGCCAATGTACCTGGGATTAAGACAAAAATGAGAAGATTAATATTTCAATTACACACACCCCATTTTTATACTTTTTGCCCTATCTAATGCCACTAGCTACATTATTTTCTTGGCCCTTAAAATAGTTCATTTAAATTTATTCATAAAGTAAATTTTTTATCATTTCCATCAATGAAATTCCATTGGTTTCTCATGAGTGCCTAACCATTCAAATTATAAATGTTCGTTGCTGTAGGACTTAAAATTCTCTTCCAGAACAGCAGGTGTTGCCAGATTGAAATTAGTATGTATATCACACACTGATCTGCCTCTACTTTACGACCAGCTAACTGACTGACAGACTAAATACTGGGAATTTTATCTATACTCTGTATCACTTGTACTACTGTGTTTCCTTGCCATGCAAAAATACTTTCTGCAACTTGAAATAACTCACTCTGAGTCTCAAGTGTGGAAAAAACATATTGCCACAATTTCTGGGTTCTGTCTTTGTAGCTCTTGGCTAGATCCCTCACAGAATGGCCATAGTAGCCATAGAATACAGTATTAATATCATCTTATGGGCTGCACTGAAGACTGAGTTTGCCATATAATGTTGATTTCACTTAATCTAGAATATTATCATGATTTACATTTCTGTAATACAGTGTTTATCTTGCTTCTAGATTTTAATATGAATGGTAGGGTGGCAGAAGACAGAAAAGGAAAGCAGCAAAGAATCCGGACAATATTGTACGGCAACAGTAAAATTTAATGTAAGTATACTTTTACTGTGGCTGAAACAATGTGAGGCTGGCTGTGAGAGTGAATAGACTGTTTTAAGGAAAAAAGAAAGGTGGAGGGACAGGTGCAGAGAGGGAAGAGCAGTGATTCAAATGGAAGCTGGAGATAGGGATACATCTCAGCTCTTGCAAGACATTATAGCATATGTTAGAGATTTTGGTCACTGTTCTCAGGACAAGAGAATTAGATCAGCTTTTAACCAGAAAATTTAATTATAGTACTGCTTGGAGATAATCCAGTCATTGTCAAATCAGATTCCAATGACCGATTCTACCTGTTAATATTTATTGGCCATAAAAAAAAAAAAAACCCTTCAAAATACTGATAATCTATGTCGGTAATTGTGGTTATGTTGTGTATGTTTATTTTTGAGCTCTTGAATGTACATTTGAATGTACAAATTGAAGTTGAAAAACATTTCATCTATTTTTTAAAGGGACAGGTAAAATGTTCCACAGGATAGATGAATTTTTGTTTTAAGATTATTATTTATTTGAGAGAGAGAGCACGCACACACAAGCAGGGAGAGGGGAACCGAGCAGAGATAGAGGGAGAGAATCTCAAGTGGACTCCCTGCTGAGCCTGGAGCCCAATGAGAGGTTCAATCACATGACCCTTGGAGGGTCGGAGAAAAGCTTTTCAGGAAATACTATGAATGACTTGCATTTTGGACCAGCTTGTGCTCAAGGACATACTTTGAGATAAAAATAGACTATCTGAAGACCCAGCTGGTCAGAAGGTCCCTGTGTAACCCTAGTATTCTTGAACTTTATTCCTAACTTGTGGGCTAGAAAAAGAAAGCACTCATTTAGCTGTATGGTGTTTCACAATAGAACAATTACATTTAAACTTCTGACTGAAATGATCTGATATGAAGCTAATGTTCAGCAAGGAAGAATTTTTCTCCCAGTAACTCTACTTGGTTACAGTATTTCCCACTCCCAGTACTTGATACATCTGTGAATCCTTTGATCCCACTGTCATTTCAGCCCAGTGTATCATGCAACTTTGAGAAGTTAGCTATCTATAATGTTTTAGGTACATTAGTCCATGGTACTCCTCAGCAGCTTTTCAGGAGCCTGGAGTAGATTCAATATTTCAAAATCCTACAAGTGCTAATCTCCCTTCAGCTAACGCCAGGTAGATTTTTGGTAAGTGAGTAGCAGACATTTGGGGAGGATAATAATCAGGTAAGAGAAGTACACCAAATGTTCTTCTGCCCCAACTCCTCAGAAAGAAAAGCTAAAATTCAACTCCATATAAGTCCAAGTCTCCAAGGGAATGTCCTTAAAAACTCTGCCTTGTCTATTTTTCTGTTTCCAGTGACAGTAATACTTTTTATAACTTGCTATTTCAACCCAGATTATATTTGAGCGGAACTAGAATCAGCATAAAGAGATAACACAGGTGAAAAGGCAGCACATCTTTCTTCTTTCCTTTTGTATATATAATGTGGAGCTACTCTTTAGCCCTTTCTCCAATCTGAGAAAAATGTAGCCTCCTAGACATTTGAAAGGTTAGGAATTTAATGGACAAGAGATAAGTACATGATGTAGCTCCTGTGACTGGATATTCCCTGTGGGTGATCTCCTAAGTCTATGGGTTGATGACAGATGCTGCGAAGCAGGAAATAAAGCCTGCCTACAGTAGCTGTTCACACTTTTCATTAGGAGAGGGTTACCTCTCAGATTCTCTTGAATCAATGTGTACCCCTCACCACCACAGTATCTGAATAACGTAAGCCCTGAAAAATAGCAGTAAGATTCCAAGGGAGTGGGGTCAGGTTTATGCAAAGAAAAACGCACCTCAAGTCACAGTATTAATACTTAAAGTATGAAAAATTCTGGGTAGATATGATAATGTATAATGTGCACCTTCTATCATCCGAAGTTCATATTCATGCATTCATATATCTTTTCTCTATATACACCTAAGTCTATCATCTCCCTTAATTCTTAAAAATTTTTAAGGTCCCTACATTTTGAAAAGCCTGAATCATAAAAGAAGGAGAGTCTGATGAGAAGTTAAAATCCTAGGAATCAGTGCACCTTATTTAACTTCACAGGGGACTAAAGTCTGTAATTGATTTTCAAATCTGCTTGAGGACATGGCCCTGAGTGACTGAGGATAATGCCTCACTGGAAATCTGTGGCTACTATTATAGCTCAAGAGCTAAACCTTTAAAGCCCGCAATAAAACGCCTCATCTATGGAGAAGATAAACTAAACTTGAGGCATAGCAGAACACCATTACATTGTAGTGTTCAGTGGAACATCTGGTCCACGGTGCATGCGCCGGGTGTTGCTGGGGCCTTAAGAGAGTCACTCATACAGGCTGGCTATGTCTGGGATAGCCCTCCTGAGATACTGTCTGAGGATTTACTTCTGTCTTGAGTTGAGCTCCTAGATTCTTTTCCACGTTGCAGCTGCAGGGACTCGTAGGTCCAGAACTGCTTCATTTACTTGTCTGGTATCTGGCCTGTGATGACTAGAGCAGCTGCATCTAGCCAGGCATTTTGTTCTTACCCTCTCCATATGGCTAGCCCGGGTTTCTTCACAGAATGGCTATCCCAGAGTAGCTTCCTACAGGGCAGCTGGTTTCCCCCAGAGTGACTGGGCTGCGCCTGGGCAGAAGCTGCCAGACTTTTAACAAAGCCTTGGAAGTTTAAAAAAACAAGAACAAAAAACCCCATGAACATCTCGGAAGTACAAAAAACATTATTTCCATTCCCTCATATTGGTCAAGTGATCCAGATCACAGAGGAGGAGAATTAGACTCTATCTCACAATAGTGGATTTGCAGAGAATTTGTGGCATTTTTAATGTATCTTGAAACAAAAAGACATTCACAGTGAGATGATATATATTTAATTCTGTTCCTCTCTTATACACTTAATCCAAGCCACTTGGATGCTCTAGGCTTCTGTTTTTCCCATCTGCAAAGTAGTAAGTATGATTCCTGCCCTCCCCACTTCCCCAAAATAATGCCACAACACAAAGAGTAAAAAATATGGCAGTGCATTAAACTATTCAAGAAAAGTTTGTGGTTTGCATAAAAAAGAAAAACATCGGAATTAATAGCATTACCTTGGGGTAAGACAGAGCTAAATTTAACACAGCTCTGCCACTATTGTTATAAGGCCATAGGCAAACTACTGAGTATCACTGAGCCTTGCTTTCCTCACTTCTAAAATAGCGAAGAAAGCAGAGCCAACTTTATGATATATAGTATTTAACATATTTAGGACAATTCCTATTATGTAACACATGATAAATATTAGCATATAGTTATTATATGTTATTTCTATCAAGTGTGAACTTATGATATACTGATGAATGACAGGATATACTGATGAATGACATAATCTTAGATATACTGATGAAGACCAGACTGCATTCAATACCCTAGAGGCGTCACTTTGGAAAAGGCAGTGTGCTATAAACCATTTTTTTCCCTCTCTTTATTTTTCCAGTCAGTGCACACTATACTTCTTGTTACCGAGAGCCACCAGTAGGGAGGCTCAATGTAATTAAAAGATTGATCTTCTGGAAACAATGCTTAGTAACAGGCTTGAAAAAGTGAGAGTAATTCTGCATTTTCAAACAGTGTCCTCAAGTTAATTTAACCTGAGCTGTTTGTGAACCACCTAGAAAGTCTGGGATCAATATGCCCAGGCTGAAATCAATGTACCAGAGAGGAGAGGAGACAAACTCCTGGCTAGTTCATTCAAATCAGTGGAGCCTTGGAGAAGAAGCACTTAGTGGAACATCCATTCTGTAAGCTCCAGATGCTACCAGTGCAGATGCGCAAGGCCAATATTTGTATTTTGCTTGTTCTCTAAATGAAACAACGTCATCTTTGTGCATCTATGAACCCATGCTTGCTGGCAGATACATATCAAAAAACATTTGTAGATTACCAAGTCAAAAAATAAAAGTGGTTTTGATCAAGTTCTTCCTTCTTATACTTCAGAATCTACCATCTAAGTAAACAAATAAACCAAACAGACTGTGAATAATCATCTACCAGGTTTGTTCTCAAACTTTTCTCACCTAAGCATCTTTGGGATATCACATTTTCATTACTATTCTTTTCATCTATTTTATTCTCTTTACCTATGCTACTTGGCCAGCTTTTCTATACATCTGATTTTCCTCCAACATGGTTTCTCTTTTGTTCTATCAGTCTCTAGCAGTTGACAACTTTTCTTCAAATTATTGCATTCATTGAGAACGAAGCACAAGAAAGCCTGGCATAAAATGTTACTCATTCTATTTTCTTTAGTCTCTTTATCCCAATATTATAGCCACTTGGATATTTGTTTCATTTTCTCTTCTAGATCTCAGTGACAATGGGCTCCACAGACAGAGAAAGACCTCCCCATTTAGACTACTGATTATTACCTTTAACACCAACATCAGTAAGTCAGAAGAAAAACACAGAGGTCAAAAATATTCCTGAGTAGTCATATAATTCAGTTTGCAGGAAATGTGAAAATGTTCACTTTTCTAAGTCATTCAAGCCCATAATAACTTGTATAGCAAAAAATACCAAGCAAAAAAATACCTAACCCACAGGTTTTAGTGATTTTTGCTAGGTCATCCAAATTGTGTGAAAATAGTACTGTATGTAATATTTTAGTTTCAAAAACAGCACAATTTGTGTTTCTTGAGCATTTCTTTTTTGATTGTGGGGATGGATATGAATTCATTTCGTGCTCATTTTGTATTCAGACACATTTTAGGAAAGTATAAACATTTCTTTTTCATGTGGGATATAGCATGCCCATACCTTGTCTACCCAATAAATTATTTACATGAACCTTTATATATGTCATCCTGACTTCCAACTGGCTAAGAAATAGATGAGGAATCTGAGAGCCAAGCTTAGAGGTTGGCACCAGAGACCAAGCTCAGAGAATGATCTTACAGAAGCTCACCAGTTGGGAGCCCAGACAAAAAGAATGTCAGGAGAAAAAAAGTTAAATTCCACTTCTCTGATTTATGTATTAGAAAATGTAAAAAGTATTCCTACTATTACATATTTCATTAAGAATAAAATGTACAAGAGAATATCATCTAGGGATAGAACAAACTCTCTTTAGAAGAATGAAATGTCTTGAAGGATTAGAGAATTTCACACTAGTAATTTAGCCATGGAGAATACTAAAATTAGTATTTATTAAATACTGACTTTTCTGAACCTTACAGACCATATGAGAGATATGAGGTACACAGTCTAAGTTTCTCAAAATAGGTATTGGCTAATAAACAAAAAAAGGTCTAATACAGGATGAAGGGTTCCGCTAACTTTCACTTTGTCTCTGTACAACACCCTAGAAAGCTTATCAGCTTATTACAAAAAATGGTAAGACCTAAATCAAATGAGTAATTTATATACTCAAAAATGTATTTTAAAAGTCTATTTTGGGGGCACCTGGTGGCTCAGTCAGCTAAGCCTTTGACTTTGGATTAGGTCAAGATCCTTTGGATTATGATCCTTTGATGAGCCCTGCCTTGCCTTGGGGCGCTGGCCTCCACAGGGAGGCTGCCTAGTCCTTCTCTCTATGCTCCTCCCCCACTCATGCTTGCTCACTCTCTCAAATAAACAAATCTTTTTTCTTTTAAGTATATTTGTTAAGTCTATCTATTTTCTTAGTAATGCTTTACTTTTATAAAACCCATTTCACCTTACTGTATTTGAAACTGAGTATTTCATTGATGTATTTGACCCCTACAAAAACTCTTTAAAGTTGTCAGGGAAATTATTATTTACTGCCAATTTCATAGGGTGGGAATTGGGAATTTTTTTTAAATATCCAAATTTTTTAAAAATGAAAATAATTCATGAAACTAATCTTCAGTCAAATCGCTTTCATAGTTACATCATTTTATACTATTCCAATTCATGTTGATTATATTAATTTTCTAGATGTTCATGTTTTTCTTCATACCAGAATAACCATGCACTTCAATATATATATATAATCTATGGTCTTTGAACACTCAGAGGTATGCTCAATATACTTAAAATCCCTCTCTGGAATGTAACAAGCTAAAAATATCCTTCTTGTATTCCTGCTTTTATTCAAAATGATTCTGTATTCTCATATAGGGCATCTCAATTGTTCTCCCAATTTAGCTGGTTGATAAATGTGATGGAGATGAGGAAGATTTTATCCCCTTTTATTCAAAAGAAAACATGACAAAAAATTTGAACAACACAACACGGGTTTAAAGGCATGCTAAGGAATCTTATTCCACTCACCTTCTTCTAACTCACCAGTGAAAGTGTGACTTTGCATTGTGCTCATTTTTATGATCAAAAAACAAATCTAATGAAATGAACATATGCCTAATAATTATGGAAGTCATCAACTTGAAACCATGACATTATTTGGCATTCACAATGATACCGTCTTTTACTTTTAGTGCTTTCTTCTTTGGGAAGGACTTCCAGGCTGTCAGAATTAGAATTCCTGTATTCTCCATGATAATTAGCACACCCAATTCTTGTATTAATCACTTGGCTTTCACTTGTGACAGGGATTGACAGAACGGAGACCTCTGAGTTATTAGCTAGTCAGTTTCAGATTAAATCTTTGCATCATCTGTAAGTAGAAGTCCAATTTATCTAAAAATTCGTATTAAATATATCTTTCACCTCCTTAGCTTTCTGAAGCTTCATGAGAAATATCCTTTTTCTTACTCTGCCCATGATATTCCAACCAAACCATTATTTCAAGGTACCATAAAACTGTTTTAAGTCAAGAATGTTGAGATGTCTATTTCATCAAGGAAGTATGGTCCGAGTTTTAAGTGTTCCTAAGTGTTTCCCTGCTATGCTCTGTACTTTGTTACGTCCTATTTCCAGCTGGGTTACAGACTACAAGCCTACTCCACCTTACTTCCATCCTGAAATACTAAGTCCGGTGACAGCACTTAGCTTGACTCTAGAGAACTCAACAATTTTATTATTTGGGTCTCTGGATTCTTTGTCCACATTGCCCATTCAAATGACTAAAGTTCATTTTGTTCAAGACAAGATAGGTGAATCACAATCTGTGATCTTCTGACAAGTATAGGGGGAAAAATTGCCTAGGAGTTACGCATCACTTTTTGGAAAGAGAGTGCTTTGTCTCACCAGCATTAATAGAGCACTTTGTACTTTTAAAGAGATTACAAATACATTATGCCATCTGATCCTCACAAAAACCCTCTGAGATAGGCTGGACACTTTAAAGACAAAGAAATCAGCTCAAAGAGATTTTCTAACAAAGCTTGTTAGTTAGTGGCAGAATTAGATCTTCTGATGCTTAGCCTGTGCTCTTTCTGCCACACTGAAGGCTTAGCTGGACCAGTTGAAAGGAAAATTTTCTAAGGCCTGCAATACATCATTTTAA
This sequence comes from Nasua narica, assembly GCA_028533885.1. Taxonomy (NCBI): domain Eukaryota; kingdom Metazoa; phylum Chordata; class Mammalia; order Carnivora; family Procyonidae; genus Nasua; species Nasua narica. The sequence continues at coordinate 57,155,214 of CM052811.1, forward strand.
AGAGTTTACTGCTTTCTTATTATTTAAGATTTTAAAAAAACGGTTCACTTTAGATAAATGGGAAAATCTAGAAAATATAAATTAGATGAAACTCAGCAATCATATAAATGCCTACAAGAAAACTTGTGTCATGAATACATTCATATATATTTATGTAGTTGACATCATATGAAGATTATAGTTCAATTTCTTACAGTATCGATTTCTAATTATATTGGTGACATGTTTTCATGCTTTGAATATTTTTCAGAAGTTTTAAAATACATAATATTTTAACATCTGGAAATGCTACTCTAAATTTTATGCTATTTATAATTGCCAATCATACTCTTTCTAATCTCTCACATAATCAATAAGTAATAAAGAACCTTGGAATTACTTTTACTTTTAAAAATTAAAATTACTAGTCATAAAATATGCTTTTAAAAACCACTGCTATAGAGGCACCTGGGCGGCTCAGTGGGTTAAAGCCTCTCCTTCGGCTCAGGTCATGATCTCAAGGTCCTGGGATGGAGCCCCGCTTCTGGCTCTCTGCTCGGCAGGGATCCTGCTTCCCCCCCTCTCTCTGCCTACTTGTGATCTCTTTCTCTCTGTCAAATAAATAAATAAAATCTTTGAAAAAAAATCACTGCTACAAACTTTCTTATGTTTTCTTAAAGCCTATATCAATTTACTTTTAATGCTGGTGAATACCCATCATTACAATGTATAGTCTAATTTAGTATTTGCCAATTTTTGACATTTCACTATGACAAACTCTTATAAGTTAAAAGGCTGACTTTAATTCGATCTCTTCTTCTCCATAATTGCAGGAAATCTCATTCTTCCTTGCTAAGTCACTAGGAAAAAATAAGCTGCCTAAACACTATTTTTTTTAAAAGATTGTATTTATTTATTTATTTGGGGGAGAGAGAAGCAGAGAGAGAGCTCAAGCAGGTGGAACAACAGAGGGAGAGGGAGAAATGGGCCCCAAGCTGAGCAGGGAGCCTTATGTGGAGCTCCTTCCCAGGACCCTAGGACCATGACCCAGCTGAAGGCAGAAGTTTAACCAACTGAGCCACCCATGCCCTCCAACTTAAACACTCTTTTACTTATTTTAGAGTATTATAAAAACAATGCCATATTTTACATACTCTTCTAAAACTCGGTTCTTTACTTAAACTACTTCTAGTTTCACCCATATAAATATACCTGTTGTTCATTGACTTTTCACTGTATAATATTCCACTGTATAAAAATACCATTTATTTATTGACTCTTCATCACGGAAACATGTGAACTATTATCAGTTCTTCATCATTACCTCTAATGCTACGAATGCTTTTTTTTCTTTAGTGATAAATTCATTTATTTTTCTGAATTTAGTTTGTTGCATGCTTTTCCCTGCAAGAGGGGGCAACCATACTATATCCTTGAGGCCCCAGTCCTAGACCTGAGTATTATTCAGAGGCAGCAGAGTATATTAGTGGTCCAAGAGAAATATCCCGACCTAGGCCTGGTATTTTGGTTTCAAATAATCACCCACATCCTCCTTACAGATCCAGAAAAATGGTCCTTCTTCCCCAACTAGGAAAAGTTGATAGCGATGCTTTGAAGAATACTTTGGCCCTGAGGCGCCTCTGTCCCCATTGCCTGAGGGAACTTGAACTTGTAGTGGCCACAGGATACAATTCCCAGGCTTCCATGTCATTTTCTCAGAGTGCAGCCACAGTTTGCTCAGCTGTTCCCCAGGGGGTCTTCTTGGGCTGCCATTCTTCCTGAGGGAGTGTCCAAACATGCCGGTCTCCAAGCTTCTCTTTGACCAACAAAACAAGGTTCCTATCTAGTTTCTGGTGCAGTGGTCATTCTTTTTATCTGCTTCTGTATAAATGCAAGCTACAAGTCAGCTTTCTTCTTTGCCAGTCACTGGGCTTCATCCAGAGCACAAAGCTCGAGGTCTGAATACATATTTCTATCTCCATTTGCTCTAGCAGAGCCGCCATATGTGAGGCCAGTGGTGGCCACTGCATGCAAAACATGCCCAGCAGGCTCCATGAAGACCCGTTGCTCCAGAGTGTGGCCTCAAGGGCCAGGCTGCAAGAACCCAGGCTACTGGCCCAGAGCCCCTTGATGCACTGCCGGACCATCATCACCCCTTAACAGTCTGTCTTTTGGGCACTGCCATTTTTCTACCCTCTCCTGCTATGAACATTCTTGTACAGGTTTCCTGATGCACATGTGCAAAAATTTCCCAAATAAATGTCATTATTTTGTTACAGCATGGTACTCTTGAGAAGAAGCATCAAACCAGTTTAAAATAATTATGTTCATAGAACTAGGTACTCACAACTTTCTTCATTGCTATATTTAAGCCAAGAAGACAAGAAACTTGGTTCCAAAACAAACAATAACAATAACAAAAACCATTTTCTAGGTTCTAGCTAGTTTTCATTTCCTTCAGATTTTGTTCCTAAATTTTATTTCATGTCATCAGAGCCTAGTTGCAACTTACATTCTGGACCATGACATTAAAACATACTCTAGAATGACATCTTAGCATAGCAGTAGAATAACCTAGCAGAAACACTTTGCAGTGAACTGTCCATGGGTTTTCTGAAGCAGAAAGAGTAGGTGTGATTTCATCATTGATTAGAAAGATTTACTAAACATTCCCCTGGTGTTGGAACTTGGACTGAGGGAAAAGTAACATGAATGAAAACGAGAAAGGTGGAGTCTGGAAATCCCAGAAGGTCCACAAGGTGATGTAAGTGCCAGGTGTCAGAAGATGTAATCAAAGAAAGGAGTAAACTATTTCAGAGAGGGTACTCATGGATAAGTGATGGCACAAGGGTTTGAGGACAAGGAGTTCCCAAAATGCACAAGCAGAATGGTGACACCATTCATCAACAGACTAACCTGGCAAAGATCTAGAGCAACTTGCTATTCAGGCAAGGTAGACAAATGAAGGGGAACTCATTTGGAGGGCAACTTAAAGAGCACTTCAGAGTCATGTGTGTGTATTATGAAAACCTACAAACAGGTCTTATGAGTATGATAAGATGAAGAAAATTTAATTCATAAAAGTGCCTCTTAGGGAGAATACTGTATTTATTTCAAAGGCCAGCAGCAATGACTATTCTTAGGACAAAAAGCTCAGACACTAAAGGCATCAATAATGGCCAAGATTTTACAGAAAGGAATAAAAGTAGTTTTACCAGAGATGAGGGAGAGCGATCAAGAAATAAGTTGATAGAATAAAGTCGGTAAGGAAGAAGAACAGATTATAGGACTGAATTAAAAATCCTTTCTACCACTTCTTCTATATATCTTTAGCAAAAATATTCCCATGAAGTATACATGTGAATGGATTTTTTTTTTATCAAATCTGGTAAAGGCTGAATTTCAAATTTTGGTGGAGACAGGGTAGAACCAAGATAAGATACAAAGATGTGAAAGCTAGAAATGCACATAACCCAAGGAAAATAAGTAGGGATCTTTAGACTACCATGGGAATAACTTTGGTCTACTGTCAACTGTGGAAATGACATGCAAATGGATTTGCTTAGATCTACAAGGAGGTAGAAGCTCTTAGCTAACACCTACTTTCCACGGGGAACCTGCAAGAACCCCAATCCTACCTGAAAACTGAAGCGCTGAGATTCACACAGGACCCTTGGCAAGACATGTTAGACGGTTCTGATGAATAGTCTAAACTTAAAGTTTCTCATGTACTCCACACTTGGATTCCAAATTTTCTTCAGAGCCAGTAGTTGATTTGAGCTCACAGGGGTAGAGTGGACTGGGTGATTATGTTACAACGAAAATACTTCAGACAAAGGAACCAGTTCATAGCACACATACTTCACAATGGACATGTGCAATCAGTATTGTTGCTAAATTTAAAGAGTATACTATATATACTGGATACTAAACTATTATCAGATATATGGTTTGCAGATATTTTCACCTAAGTTGTGGGTTGTCTTTTCCCTTTCTTCATAAAGGCATTTGCTTTTCCCTTTCTTCCTAAAGGCACTGCCTAAAAAGATAGCTGGTACTCAAGACTGAAGTTGTCTACATATATAGAATATGAATTGTTTTGAAGGTTAGCCTCATGAGGTTTTGAAATAGTTTGTCTATTTCTTGTTAAGCTTGGATTAAGATACACCTTTTACATATGAGCCAGGTGAAGGCATTAAAGAGATATCACGGCGGAGTACACAGTGAAAAAAACTGAAAATGTAAACACAACAGACTCTGCAAAGACAGAGATGTGGAGAATAATGCGAGGCACTGAGGAGAGACCAGGTGACAAAACAAGAGCCAAATAGATGGCAACATCCAGCACATCCAGCCAGAGCATTGGTTTTCTCATAGATTTAGTTGGCTACCTTTCTATATCCGGCACGCTTTTTATTAAGTGCTACAAATAACCTTTACTATGGCTAGGTTACAAAGTAGGGGGAAAATGAAAGGTGAGACCCCACTCAAAGTCCTATGCTATTGGTAAGATTTTTTTTTTAATCACCATGGAGCTTTCCCTTCTAAGAAAAACAAATTTAAGCTCATATTCTTTGTCCTTGAATAGTATTTCTCTACCAACCAGCAGTTTTGTTTCTCTTTTCCTCCCTTATCCTTTATCTTAAGCACTTGGTAATCCTGCCCTCCTCCCCACCTCAGTCTGACACTGTAGTATGTGAGTTTCCCACTCATACATTGAATGAGAACCCCTGAAGATTCCAGCCTCGGATGTATGTTTTCCTACACTAACCTTTCTGTTGAGAACAGGAGAGTATCAAGGTTAAGAATACATCGTTTGGAGCCAGCCTGCATGGGTTCAAATCCTGAGTCTACCACATACCACAACTGTTACCCCTGACAGTTACTGACTCGCTCTGGGTCACACTTCATCAAAGAATGACAATAATAGTGCCTTCCTCGCCAGGTTGTCATGAACATAAATGCTTTAAAGTATAGCAAATGCTTAAAACAATGCCTGGGACATAGTGCAGTGAGCTCTCTGGCATTATGATGATGATGCTTAGACTAAAACACATCCACTCTTCCCATCAACTTCATTTATTTTAAAGATTTATTTACTTATTTGAGAGAGAGAGAGAGAGAGAGGGAGAGAGGGAGAGAGGGAGAGAGGGAGGGAGGGAGAACGCTCACAAGCAGGAGAGGCAGAGGGAGAAGGAGAGAATCTCAAGAAGACTGACCCTGGAGACCAAGTGGGGCTCAAGCTCATGACCCTGACGACATTACCTGAGCCTAATCTAGCAATCAGACGCCCAACAGACTGCACCATCCAGGTGCCCCACATCTACTCCTCTATCTTCAATTTCATGCCATTGTGAGACTAACCTTTGATTCTTTTTCTCCTCCAATTATTCAGCTGTAAGTTCACCCCTAAGGTGCTAAATTCCTTTTGGATATTATCAACAGACTGTTCTGCTAGGACCTCCACTTTACAGGCCCGAAACTGAAGTCTTCATTTTTTTCCCCTAAGACTATTTGTCTCTATACTCTCTTTTCTAAATAATAACACAATCGTTCCGTTCACCCAATCTCAAAACCTACTGGTTAACTTAAACCACTTATTCTTCAATTTCCCTATCTCATCTGTCTGAATTCTCTAAGATTTTATTTATTTGACAGAGAGAGAGCATAAGCAGGGGGAGTGGCAGGCAGAGATAGAGGGAGAAGCAGGCTCCCCTCCAAGCAGGGAGCCTCAGGTGGGACTCAGTCTCCAGACCCCAGGATCATGACCAGAGCTGAAGGCAGATGCTTAACCAACTAAACCACCCCGGTACCCCCTGTCTGAGTTCTAGCTATCCTTTTCATGTATGCCCCTCACTTGTCTCTACTTAATTTTTTTTCTCACTTCTTCTTCACTGCCTGAGTCCAGACACTCCTAACTGCTTATTTGAATTACCGGCGTAGCTTGTGAACTGGGCTCCCTTCCTCTACTCTCTTGCTCTTTGAACGCACCTTCTATGTGAGCAGCAAATCATCACGTTAAAACCCTATCTGTCCTAATTACTCCCTTGCTCAAATTACATTAAATTTACAACTATTTAATAGTACTTTAAAGCTCATTAGGTAGATTTTCAAGATGCTTTATGATCTGCCCACTAGGTATGTCTTCACATTTGTCTTCAGTGACAATCAAAGTTTTCTCTGCTCCAGTCAGGTTCATAGCTGCCGGCTTCCCAACCACACCTAGTTTAGTCATCATGTTTTTTTGTTTTGTTTTGTTCAGTTTTTTGTTTGCTGATGAGAATGTATTTCTTCTTTGTCAAAATTTAGTTCAAATTTTTTTAGTTTACCAAAATTTTGTTCAACACTCAAGACCTAAATTCCCTTTCTGCTTGAAGATTTTGACTGCTTCCCCTGCTTCATTAAATTAAGCAATTCTTCCTGTGCTTCATCAGATTGAGCATTTCTTCCCCCAACAGGACTTGTTTAGAACTAATAAAAATGGCCATACTATATACTTGAGAACACCTATTATGTACGAAGACAGGACTAGATAACTTGTAATATTATCTACATTACTTATAATATCCCTATAACATAGGTAAATATGATTATCTCAATTTGCATACATTGAATTTGAAGATGAGAAGTTAAACAAGTTACCCAAAAGGATTCCTAGTAACAGGCAGAAACAAAGAGCCATATCGAATATATGTATCTTTCAAATCAGTGCTCATTTCATTATCATTTATTTCAGTGTTCTCTGAAGGATCATCTACTAGAAGCACCTTGAGGTGCTTACTAAAATATAAATTCCTAGTCTGTTAAGGAAGGGATAAAGAAATTGTCATCTTTAATAATTTCCTCAGGTGATTCTCATGCACGGGCAATTTTCAAAACCATGCCATAGTTCATGGAACCTCTCTTTTATTACCTTGATTATTATATGTATTAAATTCAGTGGTGAACTAGTTTCTAGAGGGCAAGAATCATGTCTTATTTCTCTCTGTATCTGCCACAGTTCATAGCACAGTGCCTTATACATAATATGTACTCAATAAATTTTAGTTGTATTATTGCCAATTTCTATTTCATCGTAGCAAAAATTATTATGAACCTGTTAACAGTATTATATTTTTTATATGGAAAGCTGTGAATTTTGAAGCTTTGATTTAACATATACACACACAAACACATTCACGTATATATTAATTGTAGAACATTTGGAAGGATACAGAAAAATAGAAGAAAAAGATCACCCATGAATAATGTCTTGTTTCATATTTACATATTTAAGTATTCCTTCTATGTACATTTCATATCTTTTAGGAAAATTATATATAAGTGTGTGTGTATATATGTGTGTGTATATATTTATACATTTCTTTGTACAAGTGAAAACACCAATAATTTCTATCAATTTTTATTTGATACAAGACCCAAGGCCACTATTTAAGCATAACTCTCTATATAGTGACCTTTTCTTTGTAAAATTGTTTTTGGATTCTAATGGGGTTTCCAAGTAATGGAAGTACTCTCTCCCTCTTTCACGAAAAATTACAGAAGTTCAGAAGAGAAACAAACTCCTCTTACTTCTGGTAGGGTTTCATCATTTTGTTTAGTTTTGTGTTTTTGTTTTTTACTTAGTTATGACAGGAAGTTCTATGCCACATCTATTAGAAGGGTCCCTCTCAAGTAAACAAATGCAATACACTGTCCAAATTAATAAGAAAAGAAGGTTCCAAAAAAAAAAAGAAAAGAAGGTTCCATGAAGTTTCTCAGTAGAGGGAAAAATTGCAACTCTCCCCCCTGATGCTCATATACTTTTGAGGCTCGCTGTTTCCAGCTGATACAGACAATGCTAATTCCAAAAGGATAAGTAATATGCTTTACCTTTGAAACTTTAACACAAGAATAAACTTTATTTTTCCCTTGTTTTCTTCACATATAGGAGAAATTCTATCGAGTCAAAGTTGAAAGGCACATTATATATACCAGGAGTCACAAGTAGGGAGTCTTTAAGCAAAAGATGGTGGATTCAGTAACTCATTATCTCTTCCCTTTCTGACTAGTCCATTTTAGGATCAGTAAAAGAATTAAGGCACAACACCCCCCCCCCAAAAAAAAGTACTAGAAAAGATGGTAGCAAGATCTTTTTGCAATGGTACAGCAAAAAGACAAATGGCAATTGATCAAATGCAAAGAGCCAAGACCCAGGGAAGCAATGAGAAAAATTAAGAGGCAGCACAAATTGTGCTAAAGGTCAGAGAAAGTTCAATTCAAGTACTTCAAGTAGGAACAAAGGTGGGCCTGAAAATAAGTAGACTGTCAGTCTAAGACTGACCCCCAAATCTCTTCCAAGAGTCCACATAGCAGGTACCAACATGACCCCAACTTCAGCATAAGACCAGAGGAATATGCTCTCAAAAAGATAATACTAATTGGACTTATGCCTCAATCCCATACACAAAAATAAACTCAAAATAGACAACAACACAAAAGTAAGACCTAAAGACCTAAAACTCTTAGGAGAAATCATAGGGTGAAATATTCATGACCCTGGAGTTGGCAATGGATTCTTGGGTTGATATCAAAAGCCTGAGTGAATATATATTGCATATATATATATATATGCGCTCATATACTATATATACATATACTATATAGTGTATATATATATAATATATATCTTTATATATATATATATAGGACTTGTTGAAATTAAAAACTTCTGTGCAAATGCCTTTATGAAGAAAGGGAAAAGACAACCCACAAATTAGGTGAAAATATCTGCAAACCATATATCTGATAATGGTTTAGTATCCAGTATATATAATATACTCTTTAAATTTAGCAACAAGGGATGCCTGGGTGGCCCAGTTGGTTAAGCATCTACCTTTGGGTCTGTTTGTGACCTCAGGGTCCTAATTCTTGATCCATCAAGCCCCCTGTGTTTAGCCCCCCCATGGGACTCCCTGCTCAGCAGGGAGTCTGCTTCTCCTTCTCTCTGCCTCTGCCCCTCCTTGTGTTCTCTCTCTTATTAGTGGATGAAATCTTTAGAAATAATAATATATAAATTCAGCAGCCAAATATAAACCACCTGATTAAAAAATGGAAAAAAGACTTAAACATTTCTCCAAAGAAGATATACAAATGGCCAATGAGCAAATAAAAAATGCTGAATATTAGTCATTAAAGAAATGCAAATTAAAAGCACAACAGATATCACTTCCCAGCACCTACTAGAAAGGCTAGGGGAGGGGAAGGAGGAGGCGCAGAAAAAGAAATCAAGTGTTGGCAAAGATGTTAAAAATTGGAAATTTCATACATTGCTAGGGCAAATATAAAATGATTCAGTCACTGTGGAAAAATTTTGCTCACAAGGTTAAAAAGAGTTGCCATGTGACCAGCTATTCCACTCAATATATGTTCCTAAATATATTAGGTATATACCCAAACTATTTTAAAACAGATACATGTATGTGCATTTTTCATGTAGTGCTACCCACAAAGGTAAAGGGTGAAAGCAACCCAAATGCCCATCAGTTGATACATGGGTCAGCAAATTTTGCGGGGATATATATATATACACAAATATTATTCATCCATAAAAAAGGATGAAATGCTGATAATGATACGACGTGGTTAAATCTTGAAAACATTACAGGAAGTGAAATAAGCCAGACAAAAAAGGTCACTTACTGCATCGTTTTATTTCTAGAAAGTATCTGTGATAGTTAAATCCATAGAGACAGAAAACAGATTGGCGGTTGCCACAGGCTGGAATGAAAGGGAAATGGGGAGTAACTGCTTCATGGTTTTGGAATTTCCTTTTTGCACTAATGCAAATATTTTACAACATCACAGAGGTGGCAATCATACCACACTGTAGATGTACTAAACACCAATGAACTCTCAACTCTAGAATGGTTAATTTAATCTCATGTGAATTTAACCTCAATAAATTTTAAGAATTATTATGTTAAAATTTTATTTATTTGACAGAGAGAGAGAGAGAGAGCGAGAGCACACATAAGCATGGCGAGCTACAGGGAGAGGGAGAAGCAGCCTCCCCACTGAGTAGGGAGCCCGATATAGGACTCTATCCCAGGACCCTGGGATCATGACTTGAGCTGAAGGCAGACACTTAACTGACTGAGCCACCCCAATGCCCCTTATGAGTTATTTTTAAAGAATAATAGAGAAGTCTTGGACAAGAGGACACTAGGCACAACTGTGGTTTGCTATGCCACTGTAAAAATAGGCAAATTAAGTTAAAGTAAATGTACATGTTAAATGAAATCCTCATTTCTCTTTCCAAATTTGGTTTCTCCAGAATTCTGCAAACAATATTTTTAAAACTTCAGGGAGGAATGTAAAAGATATTTTTGTGTGTGAGAAATCTAGCTAGCCCTAAAGAAAAGACATAACGATACATAAAACCCATAAGCCAAATTATGCAGCCAGATCATCCTCCAGCCAAGTCCTCAGTTGATGGCATTCATAGCAGGTAACCTGTAATCAACTCTACGGGGCCTTCCTCCTAAGTCAGAGTCAATAGCAATGGACAGCCTTTCACATTAAAAACAGCAATGGAAACACAGAAAGGAAAAAAGCAACCTACACCAGGGAGGGTGTGCAAGACATCCCATAAAGAGAATATATCAAAAGAATTAAATAAGAATAGAGTGATTTAAATAAAAGGAAGAACCATCAACAGTGAGGTTGACACAGTTTTGTAAACAAAACATGTCACAGGATAGTTAAAATTCTCAACAGAAGGATGGGACATCAAGTTTGAATAAAATCCAAGCCAACAAGTAAAGTTAAAAAGCAATAGTAAAGATAAATCATCTGAAAATTCAAAACTCAAGTGAGAAAAAGGAGGGGAATTATCAAATACTCAATTAACTATATTTTTACTTCAGAATTTAACTCCTTTCTTTTGATTTTCTTGTATACTCTCTCCAATCAGGATTTCCCACCATTCTGTCAAAGCAGCTTCTGTTAAAGTCACCCATTATCTCCAAGTTGCCATATTAAATGTCCAATTCTCAGTCTTCATGTCCCTGCACCTCTTTACATCATTTGACACAGTGTCTTACTCCTCCCTTCTTAAAATTCATCCAGGAAACAACTCTCTACCTCCTCCCAACACTTGATTTAGGGGCTCCACCTTAGTCTGTTTCGCTAATGTTGTACCCCTTAGACCACACCTGGGCTGCTCTATGAAACTCTTCTTTATGGACATGCCTTTCAATGCTTCATTCAATCCCAAGGCTCTAAATAGCATTTCCAGGTTGATGATTTTCAAATTTACAGCCTTAATCCAGAACTCTTCCATAAATTACATCCTCCCAGATCTAATTAGCTATTCAACCTCTTTGCTTAGCTATCTAAGAAAAATTTCCAACTTGGAAGTTCTAAAACCGAATTTTTTATTTTTCAAGTTCAGCCCTCAAACTTGTTCCTTCTCCAGACTTCCCTATCTCTGTAAAGGGCAGTCGCATTCTTCCAATTACTTCAGCCAAAATTCTTGCTGTTATCCATTTTCTCTCACATTTAAGATCCAATTCATTGGCACTTCACATGAGATCTACCTTTAGAAAATGTCCAGAATCTAACCATTTATCTTCTACACCAGCCATACCCACCAAGATTCAAGCTACAATATTTCTCATCTGAATTATCACAGTAACCCCTTGTCTTGTCCCATTCCTAGCAGTCCTGTTGCCCTACATTATATCCTCTACAAAAAAAAAAATCTAGAGAACTCTTTAAAATGTAAGCCAAACTGCCTAATTCCTGTGGAAAACATCTCCAGTTGACTAATAATATCCCATATGCTAATTAAATTGCATTTAAATTAAAAAAAAAATCCCCAGTTGATTCCCATCTCACTCAATAAAAGCCAATGGCCTTGCAAGGATTTGTAAGAAATCACATAATCTAAATTTATACTGCTCTGTACCTTGTCAAATCTTCTACTGTATCACACCATCTTTCTTAAAGTCCCTGAAATATGTCCAGTATATTTATCCCTTAGCATCTTTACTCTTGCTTTCTCACTTCTTTCAGATATTTTTTTAAATGATATTTTATCAGGGAGACCTTCACTGACCATGTTACTTAAAAGAAAAAAAAAAGATTTATTGTTCTATTTAAATGACTTATACAGATAAAAATTTGAATAATGTTTTAATTTACCAAAGAATCCCTGATTCCCACCACTCATGAAAAATTATTAAATAATCAGCTTTGGGGGCAACTGTCCTTGGAAATAAAGATCTATGTATTTAAGATGAATAGAATGCTATTTCTGATGAAAATTAAGTTTTATTTAATAATGGGAAACTGAAATGAAACTGAATAAACTGTTCAACATGGGATAGATGTTTCTCATGATAGCTAGTATTATTCAAAGTACCATAAAAGATTTAAGAGAGATTTTGAGAATCATAACAAAGAGGAAGTCTTTTAGACAAGATACTAATAGGAAAAAGTATTTACAAATGATGTATCTGATAAGGAGTTAATACCCAATATATTTAAAAAAAATTGGGGGCACCTGGGTGGCTCAGTGGGTTAAAGCCTCTGCCTCCAGCTCGGGTCATGATCTCAGGGTCCTGGGATTGATCCCCACATGGGGCTCTCTCCTCAGTGGGGAGCCTGCTTTCCCCTCTCTCTCTGCCTGCCTCTCTGCCTGCTTGTGATCTTGCTCTCTGTCAAATGATTAATAAATAATCTTTAAAAAAAAATCTTATACAACACCAGAAAACCCCAAATAATACCATTAAAAAATGGACAAAGGATGTAAATAAATATTTTTGCAAAGATAGCCAGCAGACACATGAAAAGATGATCATGTGAAAAGATGCTGATCTTTAGGGAAATGCAAATCAAAACCACAATGAGATCCCACCTGGCACCCATCAAAATTTAAAAAAATTAAAAAAAAAATAAAAACAAAGCAGAAGTAGTAACAAGTGTCCCAAAGAATGTGGAGAAAAGGGAGCAGCCATTTTCTCCACGCACTGCTGGTAAGAACATAAAGTGGTGCAGCCACTGTGGAAATTTTTTGAGATCCTTCAAAAAATTAAAAAATAGAAATACTATATGATCTGGTAATTCCACCTCTGGGTATTTATACAAATAAAACAAAAACACTAATTTGAAAGACATATGCAGCCCTATGTTTATTGCAGCATTATTTACCATAGCCAAGATATGGAAGTAACCCACATCCATCCATCCATAGATGAATGAATAAATGGGAAGTAGTACACACACACACACACACACACACACACACACACTAGAATATTAGCCATAAAAAAGCAATTTGCCCATTTGCAACAATATGGATGGCTCTAGAGAGTATAGTGCCAAGTGAAATAAGACAAATACTATATGATTTCACTCTTAAGTAGAATTTAATAAAGTAAACAAAGAAAAGAAGAGACAAAAATAGAGTCTTAAATACATAGAACCACTGATTACCAGTAGGGAGATGAATGGGGAGATGAGTGAAACGGGTGAAGGAGAGTAAGAGTTTACTTGTCATAATGAGCAAGGAGTAACGTATACAATAGTTGAATTGTATTGTACACCTGAAACTAAATAACATGCGTGGTATGTTAATTATACTTCCATAAAAAATGTTTTTGATATTCCAAATAGAGATCTCAATATAGTTCTTCCTCTAATAATTCTATCATCTATTTTAGTATTTTTATCTCCCAAGTTTTATGAATCATATTATTGATTTTATATTATCAGAGTGTTTAACATTTACATTCCATTCTATAACCATAGTTCTCATGGTTCCTTAGTTGTAACTCAATGTTTAAATAGATTCAATGCTGACTATCAGTTACCCAGCTTACCATTCTGGACTTCTAAACTTCTATCCATGTCTTAGTGGGTTGGATTTCCATTTTTGTTTCAAGAATGAAACATGGATGGTCTATTCCTTGGATTCTTTTATGTTTAAGAAGGTTTCTCTGTTGATGTTGCCTTTGAGCTGTATCTTTGTTGACTATATTGTTTTGGATCACTTTTTCATTTTCTAAATAGATGCTTCTCTATTATATTCCCCCACTGAATGTTGTGGTGGATTCACCTAAAGTCAACTTAGTCCCTCCTTGCTTTTTACTTTTAATGCTTCTATGCACCTAGATGACTGAAAGATTCATTCATGGTAACAAGGATATACATTAATGTTAATTATTTTCCATCACTTTTCCTGTATTAGACTACATCCTTTCAATACTGAATGCTCTACTTGTTCTATTTTAGGGAAATTTTATTTTGTATTTTTCAAGTCTAGTTTTGTTCTATCCATTGGATTTCTACTCCAGAGACACAGCTAGTCTCATGTTAGATTTTTACTGGCTTTCACATCTATTATATTCTCTCCTATTATCCATGAACTCTTTCATATATGCTATTAATACATATATGCTATTTATGGTATTTATAATACTATTTAACTATGCTATTAATACTATTTCAGATCTATCCTGTTTTGTTTTCAGCTTATTAGTTTGCCTCGTCAATTGGCTTTCTTACCTTTGCAATTTCCTACGTAATCTTTCTTAAGTGAGTGTTTCATTGGCAAGTTAGTATTTTTACTCCTCACCTGTTCAACATCATAGAGCACTTGTGAATTATTATTTGCATGTCTCAGGTGTATATTATTTCAAATTGTGTTCTTTTCCTGGATGGATTCTATTGATTATGTTTTCATCCTTCCTTTCCATGCAGAAATTACCATTTACTACTTCCCAATATTGATTCTCTTCTTCCTAAATAATACAAGTCTAATTTTAAACACATGGAAGCTTGGATTAAAGGAATTTTTCCAGCCTTCCCTGAGTTAGGTATGGTTATGAGGTTATGCTCTGGCCACCTTAACATAATTAGTAATGTCTCCAACTTACGTAAAGTGACCTGTTAGAAGTGGAATATGCCTTGTTTTTTCCTTCCTTCCTTTTTACTGAGTAAAATGTAGATACGAGGTTGAAAATTCAATGGTCATTTTGGAGCTGTAACCACATGTTGAGCCCTTGATCTCTGATTATACTGTTCACAGCTCTAAAAAAAAATCTGAACATCTACATACAGACTTTCAACATGACAAATGAATTATTAAAAATCTTGTTTCACTTAGATAATACTCTCTAGCTCCATCCATGTCCTTCCAAGAGAATATTATACTAAGTGATATAAGTCAGTCAGAGAAAGGCAAATACCGTATGATTTCACTTCTATGTGGAATTTAAGCAACTCAACTAATGATCATAGGGGGGAAAAAAGAGGCAACCCAGACACAGACTCTTAACTATAGAAAACAGACTGATGGTCACCAGAAGGGAGGTGGGAGGAATTGGTGAAATAGGGGATAGAGACGAAGGAGTGGGCTTGTGATGAGCACATAGTGGTCTATGGAAGTGCTGAATCACAGGATTGTATACCTGAAACTAATATTACGAAACATGTTAAATGAAATGCAAATAAAAACTTAAAAATCTTTTTTAAGTTACTATTATCCTGGCATTTGTTTTGATTGCAGCTGAAACTAATCCTAACGGCTTAGCTTTCTCCATCCCTTCCTTTCTACCTCTCGTTATTTCTCTTTCATTTCTGGTCACATCTCTGCATAATTTCATGCCACTTCTCTTCATTTCGCTCATGCTTCACAGCTCTATGCAGGCCTATGTTTGCTGTCATGTACTGTGCAAGAGGCTTTGTTAGTCCCTCTAGAGGCCACTCGTTTCCTTTCTGAGTTC
This sequence comes from Nasua narica, assembly GCA_028533885.1. Classification (NCBI taxonomy): domain Eukaryota; kingdom Metazoa; phylum Chordata; class Mammalia; order Carnivora; family Procyonidae; genus Nasua; species Nasua narica. The sequence goes on from CM052811.1 coordinate 57,170,963, forward strand.
TAGGCTGTGAGCAGGGTTTGGTGCTCTGTCCATTCTTCTGTAGCCTGATGACTGGATCGTGTGTGTGGAAGGGGGCGGCATCTGAGGCGGTGTGCCATCTTGGGGGACAGGAAAACAGGCGACAGTATTCAAATGCTACTCTAGTACTTGCTAGCAGGGTAACATTCAACTTTACATTCCATTATTCAACTTTACTCTATTGTGGATCCCCCAACAGTAAAGTGGGATAAAATTAATACATCTATCATGTGTTATGAAAACCAAGGAAGACAGTAAAACAAAAAGGATTAGAAGTTCAACTGGTACATTTAGAGCACTGTGTTAGAGTATAATTGCCATTATCCTACATGAGCTATAATACTTTTTCTTCGTTTATGTTACACGTACGCCGAGTACACTCTACACAGCAAAGGTACTTCATTTTACCAAGATAGATACCCCTCATCTTTGATATCCATACTAAATTGATAGAAAGCCTCAAACTCCATCAGCTCTATGCCTTTCATGGAGCCTAGTGCAGAGTCTTTTATTGAATTCCACTTGCATATTATTTATCTCCTAGGCATTGAAATCTTCCTAGTCTGATTTGGTTCAGATTCCAGTTGGGGAGTGACCTTGAAAAGGGGAAGCTAACTTCTATCTAAAATCCTCCAGTTCCAGCAATGGCAGCACTCTTGTAATTATGTCCTAAATTATGGGTAAATATTTTTGAGGTTCAGGACTTCTCTCTGCTTTAGTAACATTCTACAAACTTTACATGATAGAGCTATAATTCTGACTTTTATATCTTCAACCAGAAGTCTCAGAGAATGTCCACAAACTCTCTCTGTGTCTCCAAGTTTTTAATTTCGTTTGGACAGTAAGCACTTGGGAGTTACAGGCATTAAGAGCACTGGGATAGAAGGAAAAACTGAGTCCAGACATCCTTATTCCAGCCCAGTACCCCATTCACTGCTCCATCTTTCAGGAGTCCTCTGTGAGGCATGCTACATTTGTTTGACAGCTGAGGAACCTGAAACAGTGCAATAAACATAGGTACAAAATAATGACACAAAAATCCCCATCACAAATTGAAATATTTAACCATTTCTCCTGCTTCACATCTCCCCTATTTAATTAAGTTGGCTGATAGTCCTTTTCAACAAGCAAGCTCTATTCCTTCCTCTAGAAAAATTACAGAATGACTCATGATCCAAGAACAATTGGCACAGATTTGAAGGCACATTTGCAGTGAAGTATTTTTAAATTGTAGATGAATTCTCTCTGCACTCTGTTTTTTTGTTTTCCTGACCCAGAAAACATCAACTCTGCTCTGTTATATATTAAGCTGTCAGCTTTGACCCCATTTGAGAGTTGGTGGTGGGTTGTTTTGTTGTCTACCCCTCCACTCATTTTGGAAATAGAAAATTATGTTTTATAAACTGAGTATTTAGGAAAATTCATCAAGTAACTTTTACCTTAAAAATCAAGTATGTAAAAGCCTACAGGTTGTTTTTGGCCTACAGAAATAAATACCGCAAAGATTAGGATAAGGTGGCCTCAATTGTACCATTTCTGTCTTTAGTAATTCCATTCCATTCCACACACACACACACACACACACACACACACACACACACAGGTGGCGAATGATAGGTGAAATTGGTAGCAGAAACAGAGCTTTCCATGCCTCTACAGGCTATACTATACTCTGGAGGAACAAACACTGAAAAGAGGCAGAAATGGACATTTCTGGACTTGCAGAATTCTGACAGGATGATCTTCTGTATCATGGCTTTCTCAGAAAACAAACCCTGAGTCTAAGATATATACTGATTATATGTCCAGGCTTGGTTAAAGAATCATTCTCCATTACTTTCTTCTTTTGAAAAAATAAGGAATCTTACAGCTTTCAAGGAAAGGCAGTGATAGGAATGGCACTTAAAGTTTTTTCCAAACTTTATCATTGAAATAAGCACTAAGAAAAATGAGACAAAGCAAAATGCCATTACAGAGAAGAGCAGAGTGAATATGGTTATGGTTATCACACTTGAGAAATTTAGTTTTACTGAACTGAAATATATTAGCTACTGTGGATTAGCTGCAGTGGACATAAAGCAGAACACATTCCAGATTCTTTTCTTCAAATTCCTAGCAGGCTTTGGTAACAAGTTGTTTTTATTTTTAAAAATTGTGAACATGATCAAGGTTGATTAAATAAGCTAATTACATAGTACATATACTGTTCTGCTTACCTCCCAAATATTTATTACAGTAGGTTAATAAGAAGGCTTTCCTTCTTGTTGTCAAATTTGCTGAGATCTGGTTTTACTGCTCATCAAAATTCTGTAACATTCAGAGCCATATGACACTCAGAATAAAAATAAAGCTAAAACCAAGAACCAATTAACAATTATTGATGACTTAAATATGTTCAACTTCTATGTTCTATTTAAGTAAATAGCAATTATTGATGTAATACCACATCCACTTAGTAAATTTTTTTGGCTTTAGCCACATAGGAAGTTTTATAAACCATGGAAACAGAATTCTCAAGTTTGATCTTAAAATAATTAATCTGCAGCTCATATCCATATTAAAATCAGGCTGATTTTATCTACCCACTTCCTCTGAGCCAGCTTTCTCCTTGATCTTTTCCAGTCTTGCTTCCTTCTTAATACGATCCTCAAACCACAGTTTATAAGGTCTATAGAGATCTCTCGTAATTTTTCTGAAACCTATCTCTGCCACGTCATGTATATTTTTCCAGTAAGGTCCACTCTATTGTTGCATAAACGTTGCCACTACAAGAAGTGATTTCTCCTAGGGGCGCCTGGGTAGCTCATCAGTTAAGGGTCTGCCTCCAGCTCAGGTCATGATCTCAGGGGCCTGGGATGGAGCACCCTGCCTTAGGGCTCCCAGCTCAGCAGGGAGTCCACTTCTCCCTCTCCCTCTGCCTCTCCCCACCCCCATTTGTGTTCTCTGTCTTCTCTCAAATCATAAAATCTATTTTTTAAGGAAGTAATTCCCCTGAATCCCAAAGATATACATGCACATGCAAATACTCTTTTTATCACGTGCTCTTAACTATTAAATCCTAACACTGGAGACATTTCTAGCTATAAGAAAAGATAAGGCTTAAACAGTAATATAATTGATCCAAATGATAAAGTCTAGGAATGAGACAGTGTTCAAGATTAGTTGAGAAATTCATTAATATCATCAGGTATCCAGGCTCTAGTTACTACACCCGTCTGCTAATCATAGTAGCAATTTCAATGTAAGAATGTTTCCCCTCATGGTATTAGAGTAGCTATGAGGAAGCAGGAGATAGACATGGACATCTTTTCTTCTTTAATTTGATAAGGCTAGAGAGACTTGGTCCTTGAAAACTAAGCTTTAATGGTTAAAATGACTCCTCACTGATATTCTGCCCACATCTTCCATATCTCATTGGCCAGAAATGGACCACGCAACTGTTTCTGACTCATTCCTACTAATGGAATGAGTCAATGGAATGTTGGTTTTTATATACATTTCTTTTTGTTTAATTCAATTCACAGTTTCATTTTTCATTTTATTCTATAAATTTTTATTTTCTCAAGGTCTACTTTTAATATTTATAACCCATCCTTTTTCTGAAAATTATAGCAAATATAAGTTTCTGCTAGTAATCCAATAAGGAACAAAAGGACTGATTTAGAGAGATGGTTCTTTGTTTTAGGAGTAAACGAAAAAAAAAATGAATGGATATCAAAAATTCCACTCAAGGATTATAAATTTGCAAAAGTTAAGGAATGTGCTTAAAGGTCGTAATACTTTACATTTTTATTGTGGAATGAGTAATGTGATAGGATAAAATCAATTTTAATGAACAGAGATTTGATAATCAGCAAATTTAATAATAATAGAACTAAGAGGAGTCTCTTGATACTTGGAAGAATTAATTAAAGACAAATAAAGGACATTTTCCCTTAGAGTTTTGACAGAAGATCAAATGAGTAAGAATTCACCAAGTGCTCAAGACTCCATAGTAATACAGTGTCTAGGATCGTGATTATGAGGCATAGAGGACAGGCCCCTACCATGAAGAAATTTATACATGGAAGGTTCAGAAAATGATGTAGAACATTAAAAAGCAAGAACAAAAAAACAATAGTTGACATCAGCTATAGTACATGCATTATAAATAAAAATATTATAATTTGCCAACCAAATTATCCTGGTAACTTCTATTAGAGGTCACAGTGAGATAAACATTAAATGAACGTGAGAAGCTTACTAATTAGGAAGTTACTTACAGATTAAAACAAATTTATCCTTATTGGTAATGCTATCATATACTTAAGAAATAATACAAATTTTCTACAAACTCAGAAAGTAGAAGAGGACAGAATGCTACATGACAAAACCAGCATATCCTTGATATAAAAACTGGACTGTAAGACAATCACAGACCAAACATTCCTCTGGAATGCAGACATAAATCTCTTAAAACAACATTCACAAATCAAACCCAATAATACTATATATTTTTAAAAAGATAAAACAGAAGGACCAAGTAGAGTGTATTTCAGGTATGCAAAGCTGTTTTAACATTTGTAATTCCATCAATGTAATTTACCACAGTAACAGCATAAGAGAAAATTACAATAGATACAGAAAAAGCAATTGAAGAAATTTATGCAACTACTTGATTAAAAAAAAATCTCAGCAAGATTGGAATGAAACATCCTCAAACAGAAAAAGCAGGGTATCTATGAAAACCCCACAAATAACATCTTTGTTAGTACTAAGATATTGAATGTTTTTCTCCTTCTATCAGCAAAAAGACAAAGATATGTTCCTATAACTCCTAATCACCTTGTACAGGATGTTTCAGCAAGAGCATTTAGGCAAGGAGCAAAAGCAAAAAGCTTATAGGCAATTAAGAAGCAAAAGGAATAGCATGGAGGGCATTAGGAGAAGGAAGGGGAAAATGAAGGGGGAAAAATCAGAATGGGAGACAAACCTTGAGTCTATGGACTCCAGGAAACAAATGGAAGATTTTAGCGGGGAGGGGAGGGGGCATGGATTAGCCCAGTGGTGGGTATTAATGAGGGCAGGTATTGCATGGAGCACTGGGTGTTACACACAAACAATGAATCATGGAACACTACATCAAAAAAAAATTGAGTTAAATTTAAATATAAAAATAAAAAAGAGAATTACAGAAAAAAATTTTTAAAAAGCAAACGGCCTTTATTTAGAAGTAACATACTCTATGTAAAAATCCTAAGGTATCTATTTTAAAACTAGAGTAGGGGAATTTAGCATGATCACAGGATATAAGGTCAATATACAAAAATAAATTGTAGTTCTACTACTGGCAGCAACTAACTGGAACATAAAATAATACCATTTATATTTGTACCAAAAACCATAAAATACTTAGAAATAAATTGCCCACATGAAATGCAAGATCCCTGCACTCAAACAAAATGTCACTTAGAGAACGTTTTTGAAAATCTGAATAACTAGGTAAGTATACAATATTTATTAATTTGAAGACTTAGTGTTATCAAGATTAAATTTTCCTTCATTTAACTTTTGGTTTATTTATAACTTAGTTTTTATTTACATAAGTGTATATACAAAATTGATTTATAAATTGAATGCAGTCCAATAAAAATCCCATATATCTCTTTCTAGAAATTGATAGGCTAAATCTGAAATGTATGAGGAAATCAGAGTTGGGATGGCCTAAATATTTTAGAAATTATAGACAAAGTTAAAAGACTTACAAATGTACCACACAGGTAGCAGCATGACAGTGGATATACAGAACAGTGGAATAAAATAGGAAATCCAAAAGTAAATTACAGATATGTGCTCCACAGATCATAAATAAAGATATCAATGCATCTCAATGGAGAAAGAAGTCAGTTCAAAAAATAGTGTTAAGAATCTGAAGGAAGAATATGAACCTCAACCTCAAACTCAAACCACATGCAATACTTTGAGACAATTCATAAACCTACACATGGAAACCAAAAATATAAAGCCTCTAGAAGAAGCTTCTTATAAGTTATAAGAATAACTTCTTATTCTGAGGTACACAAAAGGTACTGGGCACAAAATCACTAACCAAAAAAGAAAAAAATATTAATACAATGGTGAGTATTGTTAAAGTAAGAACTTCATCAAAATCTGCCATTAATAAAATAAAGTCAAATCACAGGCTTGGAAAAAATATTTTTGGGACATATATTTTACCAAAGATTTATATTCAGAATGTATAAGGAACTCCTATGAATCAATAACACAAAAGGGAACAAGTGAACTTAAAAATGGCCATGAGACTTGAATAAATTTTTTAAAAGAGAAAAGATGGACTAGTAAGCATTTGAAAAATGCTCATCATCAGGCACCAGGGAAATGCAAATTTAGACTTTAATAAGATACTGTCTCATAGCCACCAAATGGCTCAACTTTATAAGATTGATAATGTTGGGATGATATGAAGCACCTGGCACTCTCATACATTTCTGGTGAGAGCACACAATGAAATACTTAAAGAATTATTTGTCAGTTTTTTATGAACTTAAACATACACCTTTATTATAACCCAAAAATTCCAACTCTAAGTATTTTCCCAAGATGAGTGAACATGTGTTCATAAAAAGACTTGCACAATAATATTCTCATAGAAGATCTATGCAGGGGCGCCTGGGTGGGTCAGTTGGTTGAGCTGCTGCCTTCGGCTCGGGTCATGATCTCAGAGTCCTGGGATCGAGCCCCGCATCGGGCTCTCTGCTTGGCAGGGAGCCTGCTTCCTCCTCTCTCTCTGCCTGCCTCTCTGCCTACTTGTGATCTCTCTCTATCAAATAAATAAATAAAATCTTAAAAAAAAAAAAAGATCTATGCATACAAAAAATAAATGGTGAAAAGCTCAATGTCCTCAGCAAAAGAATAAACAAATCACGCATAGTATATTCAAATCATGGAATGCTCTACACAATAAAAAAATAATTAGTAACTTCTGTAGTGATATGGATGAATCTCACAAGCATTATGCTGAGCATTAGAATCAGCCTGAAAAAATACGTGCTGGATACTGCATTTATATGAAAATCTAGGCAGAAAAAACTAGTCTGTAGTATAGAAACCAGAGATAGTTGCCTCCATCAGAACTGAGGAGGAGGAGGATAGGGAAACATGACAGAAGTATTCTGTATCATGCCACAGCTATTGGTTACCTTGGTGTATACACTTGTCAAAACTCATTTAATTGTACACTTAAGATATACATATTGTATGTAAATTTTGCTGCCAAAATATATATATGCCATTGACAGAAAATCCATGCATTTCAAAGAAAAATTACAGAAGGCAACTATCATCACCTCCTACCCAACACGGCTCCCTAACAAATAATAAAGCAGTATTAATCTCGGGTAATTGGGCCAAGTTAGGCAAAAAGTTCTAAAGGAGAGGTAAACATATATGGGTGCAAACAGAGCAAACAGCAGCTGAACATTACCTAGACAAATCCTTTGCCTTTTCTGGATCTGTTTTCTCATCTATAAAATTAATGCAGCTACGTCTCAGGTGGTTTTTGTCCTTTTTTCCAAAACTAGTTTTATGTATAAGCACATATATGTAACCATTAAATGCAGACCTTATTCAGCTGAAGTGGTGTGGAGCTCCACTATAAACCCATTTAGGACTACCTATCTCCACCACATGGGGGGCTAACTCACTTCTGCATAAACGTGTCATTCTGAGGAAGACGGTTCAAAGTCTTGGGTGCACAAAATCAGCCTCAAAGTAATTAACCTACAATGTATTTTTTTTTAACCAGTAATTTATTTTTAAGTTGTCTTATGTAGTGATTTAATCCTATATGGAATAGATCTGGGTTATTTTCATCATTTCATGACATCAAAATGAAATGTGCTGGGAGATAAAAAGAAAATGAATGACCTCTGATAGAAAGCATTTTTAGTGAAGTTTGGTGGACTGAAGTTTTTTTTCTGGGGGGAGGGGAAGGGCATAAAGAGTACACAACTGATTTTTTTTATTGCATTGACCATATTCTTACTTTTCAATTGGACTTTCTTTAAAAACAATGTGTAAAGGATGTACACCTTTCAGAAGACTCCAAGAATCCTAAATCTCCCCTTGAACTGTGATTTTTTATTCAGAAGCAAAGCTGTGACACAAAGTATATAAACAGAAACAGCTAAATCCTGTTATCTGGAGTTAGGAGCCCATCAAATAAAACATGAAATATGGACACAGCATTAGGGAAATAGGTTTCCTATCAAACAGGCAATTAAAAACTAAAGTATAGTGAGCCACAAACACATTCATTTTCTATTCGTTTTCTAAAGCTGGGATGAATGACAAGTGGACCCTTTGCCTTTCTTTTTGCTTTCTGACAAAACAGAACAGGGGTAAAATGTATTTCATATCCAGTGGAGTGCATATTTTCAGACGTCGACACATCTTTATTGCTCAATCTGTTACTGAAAAATTTAAACCTGTTCCTGCAGGTTGTGGACGGTCGGTTCAGCGGCACACGTTACCAGCCTCTACCTGAGTTAATTTACCATTTAGAACTCCGTGAGTGTGAAAGTAATCCTCGCAGTAAACAACATGTACTCCACGGTAAATACCACATTATCGCCGGGCCGAATGATTCAGCCAACTCCATAAATAAAAAACCCCTGGGAGTAATTCTGACCTTTTACAATTAAAAACTAATTTTTGGCTGAAAAGAAACAGTGTGGTAATTTCATTCGTTACAGGTGGCAAACAAAGTCTTATAAAGCGTATGTGTTTGAGAACCTGTTGTCTTCTGGGTAATGGACGCTAAGTTTTTGGTTCAACTATGTCTCAACCATTTCGCAAGGACAGTTAGAGCATAGGCCCAGAAAGACTGGTGTGAAGAAAACTAATTGGCTAAAATGCGCACTACAGGAGATTATTATTTGCCCCAAGGCTCTAAGATCTTGGTGACAATTAGTAAAGAGCAAGTGTTCTATTATGGATCCATTTACTACAAATTAACCTTCAATTTCTTTCCGTATGTGGAAACTAAAGACACTAGTAATGTGGTTGGTTAGAAAATACCCTAATCACAGTTAATATTTAGTAATGCATTAGATTTATTAAGAGCTATTAGACATTGCGTACATATATCCTCTTTTTTAATCCTAACCATCACATGTACACATTATTCTTCTTCAATATTTAGGCTCATTATTATGAATTTAATTCAAGAACAATTCATAAGAAAAGTAGCTTTGAGGCAAGGTAAAGGTTCTTTCTTCATCAAATCAAATCAAAGTCCCAGTAAGTTATCAAAAGGTGTAAGAGCTTTTATATATATACACACATGACAATTCCACTACTGGGAACTTAACGCAATCAATAATAACCTATGTGGCTTACAAAACAGAGAGATGAAGTAAAGAAATCAAGGCAGAGTAAAAAAAAAAAATCAGGGTAAATCAGGGTAAACGAAGTTACCATCAATTTACTACGCGAAGTATTGCATGTAATGGGGAGAGTTCGGTCACAAATTCAACTCTAACTAGAGATCAAAGCAAAGAGAGAAATCAAATATAAGATTCAGTGTCTTTAATATAAAAGACCAAAGGATAAAATAAAGCCTGTTTTTCCCCCACTGGAATAAAGATTTGAGAAAAATCGTTCCTATGGAGTCTCAAAGTGATTCTCTTTAATGAACTTGAAATGTTCTTCAACAGCACGCTGACAGCAAAGGCGGCAGTCATATTCTTAGGTGTAGCTCAGTGAAACAATTCTAACGAGGGACCAAATAATGGTCAAAGCACTGAGGCCTCTGAAGGTTTTCTTCGAATCAGGAGCATATTTAGAACATTTGGAAGGTTCAGTGGACTAGAAAGGGGTTATCAGTGGTTTTAAAAACTGTGGTCTCAGAAATCTTTGTGTCCGTTATAGATACCAGAGAAAGGAGGAGAAAAGGTACAGAGGCAGGCACGATAGAGTTTGGGGGTTCTATTCCTGCTTTACACAGAGCAGCTCCTTGCTCATCAATTTCATCATTGGGCTTTGTCATTATTTGAAGAGAGGGTCCATCAAAAAAGGAAAAAATATGAAGTGGGTTCACTACCCCATTATTTACAGCAGTGAAAAAATTGCTACATAAAAATCACAGAAACAGAGTAACACAAATTTAGTTATGATACAAGTACTGTGTCAAGAGTTAAAGTTGGGTCACAAATTCAACCGTGGTTTTAACCACAGCAAAGAGAACAATCAATTTTAAGATTCAGTGTTGGGCTCGTGGGTGGCTCAGTCAGTTAAGGAACTGTTTCTCGATTTCAGCTCAGGTTATGATCTCAGGGTCAGAAATCAAGCCCCACATTAGGCTCATGCTGGGTGTGGAGCCTGCTTAAGATTCTTTCCCCCTCTGCCCCTCCCACCCGGCTCATAAGTTTATGTGTGCTCTCTCCCCCTCTCAAAAAAAAATTCAATGTTAAAATGAGCCAATATGTTGCCGCCATTGCCAGATGAGGATGGAGAAGATGGTAAATATTATGTCATACAAGCAGAATATGAATATATGTGCATAGCAAGTTTACAACTATGAAAAAAGATATCCACATGAGAGAAGGAAATACACAAAGATCAAATTCTATTGGTGCGATTCCAAGAGTTCTGTCTTTTCATCTTTAAACATTCTTTTAGAAATGAACAGTAATTTTGACTACATAAAGTTTTAAAATTAAAAGGCAAATCACTGTGTGACAGAAAAATTTTGTGGCAAGTCTAACTATAAAGGTTTAATGTCTTGATTATTAAAATCAGTAATTATTCAATAATGGGCAAAGTATTAAGATTCTAAATTTTCTTATTTTAATAGTTTGCGGTTTGACTAGATAAAGAGCAACAAACATGATATACTCGGTACTGTGTGCTGGGAAGGCTTTCAAATTGCCTTATACACATAAACTCCTTTAATCTTTGTAACAACCCTTTAGATGATATTTATAGAAATGGGGACCCTGAAACACAGCCTGTGAAGGAAATGGCTCCAATTATGTGGCTGGTAAATGGTGGTTCCAAGTTTTAGATTCAAGCTGTCTATCTCCAGAGTTAGCGCTCTTGACCAAAACATAAACTGCCTCGTAATGCCAATTGTTCACTTCCTCTCAGCCCTACCATGGTCCCTAACACTGTGCCATGAGACAATAATGCTCTTACCTTTCATCTGCATGCTATTCTACAGTTCCCACAGTGTGGTATGCATCGTCTGTTCTTTAGGACACTTCCATTAGCAAGGACACTATCCCTCTGGCTTGGATTCTGATCATGCTATTGCCTTACATCTGCTCCACGTGGATGGCCACTTCCATGGACTTGATTCCTTGATTCCTCATTTCACTGCACACATTCTAATCCACAGCGTTTTTTGTCTTTTAGCTGATTCTGATTTCGTAAAGAATCCTGAGGAGTTGCTAAATTTCATGAACTATACGGATTGTTATAGAGCAAAAGGAACAAACCCGTCTATTATAACATCTTAGTTTGTTGGAGCATTTAGAGCTTATCAAGCTAATGAGTGGCAGAACTAGATTTTAACTTCTATTTTTCTAAGACATGGCATGTAAATCTGAAAGTGGTCAGTGATAGTATTAACTAGACAGATACTCTAACATTCAATCTAATGTGGATAATAAAACTATAAAAGCTTCAGCTATGATTTTAACTGACATTTTCTTACTGGAGAGAAATTACATATATATAGCTCCCAGCATGAGGCCAGAAACCTAGGCTTCTAAGCAAGTCTGTGATGTGCTCCTGGACAATGGAATTCATATCTGAGAGGAACAGAAGAAGCACCGAAAGACTTTGTATCCCATCAGTGTTTGGTTTTGCTATATATAGAAAACAAATTACTTTATACCTCTTTTTTTTTTTTTTTTAAAGTTCAGCATTGTTAGTCTCTTTTATATTGGAGACCCCAGGGAATCCAATAGCAAGAACGTGATAGATCATAGTGACAGACTAAAAATTTAATGCCCTCTTTACCTAGCAAAAATGCTAAACCCAAGTAATATAATTATTTGCTTTAATCCTAACTAAAAATTGCTTTCTTATGAAAGTAAAATTCCTAAGACAAATTTCAGAACACAGGAAATACAAAGGATATACAGAAAATAATATTTCATGTGACTTTGTTGAAGGTGTAAAAATGGTCAATATTTCTTCTTAGTATTCAAATCAGGAATTAATTTTGCAGTTTTTGGTTAATTATTTTGAAATTGGAACTTTAAATGATTATTATTCTATACTGCAATAATTGTCTAGGCTAAATGTAGTCTTCACCTCTTTTGGGACTAAAATCAGTAAAATCATGTCGACTCCTAGGATTAAAGAGTATTAAGAAAACAATCGGCAAGTCATTTGTTTTTGCCCTTGCTTTTCTTTGAACTGAGCAAATGACTAATTTAGGAAATAAAATATATAGACATGTGAAGAAGAGCTATAAAATTAACTAATGATCTTACTACCAAAAACTAATAAATGCAATTATAATATTTGTAAGCCACTCACCAGTTACTATTATTAAGATTTTAAAAAATATATTGACCTATTTAACCCTCGTAACAAAGCTTTGAGGCATAGACTCGAAATTTACAGCTCCAGTTCACACCAAAGAAACAGACTAACAGGAAGGGTAATACCAACTTGTTCCCAATAACAGACCTACTAACTGCCTGTCAGGCTTCTCGATTCAGACATTTTGGTTGTAGATCAGTGCTTCTTACCCACTATTCTCCACTGCTGGAACCTGGTTTTTGCACATTCTATATCAGGGACATTAAGGAATCAGTGGTTCAGTGGATAAATCGATGTGAAAAGTACTATAGAAGCTAGGCAAGTGACTTATTTCAGACAGACTTATAACCCCAAAATATCTCCTTTGTATTTTAACATTTTAATATCTTAACACTGTCTACCAAGTCAACCAGCTATCAGGAAAAGAAAAATTGAAAAATGAGTTTCATTGTAAATGTGAGAAGTATGCCCTGAAAATGAGTTCAGTAGAAAATGTAATGATACCATTATGGTTGTATTAGACACTGAATTGTCTTACTTCCATCACTTCAATATTCCACCACTCAAAGTATTTTCAAATAATCTTAAGGTCAATATTGATTGAAATTCAAATTGAACAAAATAGGATTTTTATGTAATTTATTATGCACACTGTCATGGATCGGTTAACAGAATCAATGGAGATCTAGCTACAAAATGAACAAGTTCATTTTTGAAGCTGACACATGGAAATTTTATCAGAATGAGATGTAGCTTTATTTTGCTCCACATCTTCACTATTGCCATTTTGGTAGAGCTACCAATCAAACTTTTTTTTTAATTGCACATGTATCACTTTCATGGTAAGGGCGGAATTGATGTTAAGTAAGACAATACCTTTGAATAAGTTCCAAACCTAAGAAGTACAATTTGAATATATCTTGACTTCTACATTGAAGACAGTGTTTCAATATTTAATAGAAGCTATTATATAGTGGTTTTATAAGTAACACATATACAGAGTTATTTCATCGAGCCATGATTAAAGACAACTCTTCCTAAAAGTTTCACACAACATGTTCCGTCCACGCTCTCAATTTTCAGGGATTGATGATTACCCTGTCCACCCGAAGTACATAAAAGGTTCCATATTTGCATTTTTAGGAGACAGAAAACTAGAGGTTCACAGTCCTACTTCTATAGTATTTAACAAGAGGTCATCCTGGATATTACATAACTCTCAAAGAGGCATTCTTGCTGTCTGTGTAACCCAAACCTGCTTCTTCCAGGGTCTGTGGAATACCTATCACAGGCTACATTGCAGGCTCCATTATACTCACTCTATTTTGCTGATGAGAATTCATTCACAGACAAGTGAACATGATAAGCTCTATTTCAAGCCTTAGCCATAGAAAATGTCCCATACATAATCTTCTAAGCTTTCTACCCATTATAGCGGCTTCGAACGAAGAAAACAGTTTGCCAGTGACATTGTGCACACGGATTCCACCAGCACACAAAATCCCATTATTAAATATTCCAGGATGTTTTGAGTCAGTTGTTATACTATTAGCAGCTTGAAATTTACCATGGTGAGAGTATCTATACCAGCGACATCAGCAAATACTGCACATTAGAGTTTGGTGTTTCTCCCCCCTCCTGTGGAGAGATGGTATACCAGCATACTAACACCCCTAAAAAGGTTTGTCCTCCACACTTGGAAGGTAACAAAGCCAAAATCTAGAAAGAACCGAGTCTGAGTCACTCCTAGAGAAAGAAGCCACCCGATGAGCAACACGTCTATTAGATAGCTGTGTCGGTGGGAAATAGGGTGTTCGGATTTGCTCAGGATGGTTTCTGTGCCCATTTTCCCATTGAATTAATGGTGCCCCCTTTCACTTGTACAAGTGTCTTCATTTGAAAGACAGCAACTATATAGCAAGTTCAAAATAGAACATATCTTGAATTAAGCCACTGAAAATTTGAGGATCAAATTATCTGTCACTATCTGTTAGTAATATTTTAACTGATACAGTAGCTCACTCTCCTTAATTTTACAATAAACTATTTGATCTTCATAACAATATTAGGTAGAAAAGCAGTGATCCAGTGTGCTCACTTCCACATATGTGTAAAGGCTAAGACAGTAAACTTGACACAATAATGGTAGCAGAGGATTACAAGTTCTCTTGACTTGGAATCCAGCGCTATTGACAATAGCCATCTCTAATTCTGCAACAATCTTCTGAATATAGTATGTGTGACTTAGCTACCACGGTAACTTCCTTCAGGAAAGATTTCAACTGGTATTTTCTCAGCACACACCATTTGGAAAGAGGGTAAGATGATCCAGAGGTACCCTGGATGACCATGTAAGATTTATTTAATGCAGTTGTTATGTGTCCTGGGGGTATTTTCTTTCAATCAACACTAAAGTTGTTGCTTCAAAATGTTAACAAATTAAAGCCATTTGACTTCACATCAAATCCAACATCCTTATGTGTTTTTTGCCTCTAGCAAAAATGGTATAAAGAGGCTTCTGACTAAAATAAATACTACTTTCTCCAAAATCAATTGGTATTATATCTAGATTGACTTTGGGCATGCAAACTCATGCCTACATGTAAACACAAAATCCACACCCAAGCCCCTTTATAAAAAAGCCTCTAGATTTGAGATGGTGGGTGAACACTGATTCAACAATAGGGTTCCTACTGTCTATCTTCTTTATGGATTATTTTCACTGACTGGTTATGTCCAGACTCCTATGCCTTAATGTCATTCTCTTATAGTCATGTTCCATCAAAATTCTCAACAATTTGTTTTCATTCTACATTTTAAAATTAAAGTTAACATTTAAATTCAACGTGTGCTTTTCATTTAATTTAGTTCCCATAGAAAGCATATAAAGTTGATGTGGTTAATATCATCATTAATGAAGACACTGAGGTACAGAGAAGTAAAATACCTATAATCTTTTTTTTTAGGTTACTGGTTATTATAGTTATCAAAAACTTTTGGCAGGTTATAATCTATCTCCAATTTGGAAAGAATAGATATACTCTAAATCATTTCGGAGAACAGAGAAATAGAATTTCTATTTTTTCTTTATGAGACCACCAAAATTTAGGTATTGGACATGGATGACAAAAATAAATCTGACGGATACAAATGTCAAAATTCTGAGGAAAATATTACAATGCAAATCTAACAATGTCTGATGTATATGGGTATATGCAGTAAGATCATCTCAGGTATATAAGAAGTACTTAATCTCTGAGTATTTAATGTCCTAATTCCCTGGTTAAACACATCAATGAAAAAATTTGTGATTAGGTCTGCAGTTACAGAAAAGGATTTAATTAGATAAGTTGTTTTGTCTAGTTCAAGATGTATTTTGTATTTTTATCTTTCTATACTATCATTCAAATTAAGACAGCTCCACAAATAAAAGGGGTACTATATCCTAGGTGGAAAAATGGGCACAATGTCCTCAGCAATTCTGGGTACCCTGTTCTCACTAACCTAACAGTCCCAAATAGATTTTCAAAAAATTCACGTTTGTGACAAACACATTATTATATACATGTAAACAAGCAAAAACCTCACATACAGAAAATAATTTTTAGCAAATCAGACTCTTACGGGATTTACTTAGCACTTATTATGAAGGATATTTACCTGAAACCTCTAGCATATAAACTATTATTTCATACCCAGAACATTTTAAAGTCAGACAAGCATCAAAGATATGTGGAGAAATCATAACTCTCAAACACTGATGGTAAAATCACTTTAGAGAACAGTTTGTCATTGTCTAATAAACTTCAAAATATGCATACACTAGAATTCACCAATTTCAGTTCTATATGTTAGAGAATACTTCATATGGCCCCAAGGATACAAAGGATATATACATAATTTTGAATAAAGCAGTATCAGGTGGGAAATGACTGACAGACAAAAATATTTTGGTATATTCTTATAATGTATTAATATTCAATGACTGAATTTGATTATACTCAACTACAGGCATAAGCCTCCAACACTTTCATGTAAGTGAAACGTTTAAGTTCTATTCCTCAAAAAGCATGCTACTGAATACTTATATTATAATGAAAAATACTATGGCTACAATGTATGCCACAATAATGTGGACACAAAAACATGTAGTCAAAGAACTGGATCAGAAAGATACAACCAACTACAAAATAGTAACTACTAATGGTGAGGGAAGTTGAAAAGGACCTAACTTTTTGTTTCATGTCTATGTGATCTCAAAAAAAAATTGAAGTCACTATGCCCAAGTAACACTATTTGCTATTTCCTGATAAAGAATTTTTACAAAAAATAAAATTTGTGCTGTGAGTGATCCTAACCGTTAGCCGAGTCCCTTGTTTTTCAGGTATGGAGACGAAACTCAAGACAGTATACAGACTATGATTAGGAAGATAGATGATAACAGAACTAGAAAAAAAATCCAGGTTTTCAGACTCTTGGTGTTCTTTCCATAAAATTACACTGACTTTAATCGGACAGATTTTAGGTGGCATTTTATTTTGAATCAACAGAAACATTTTTACCTCTACTCGAATTTTTTCTCCTGATTAAATTCTCCTCATATATCTTTCTCTTGTTTGTTTCAGTCTGCTCTAAAGTAACTTGTTTACACATCTGTCTTTCCCACTTTCAAAGTTCCTCCCAGATGTCAGAAGCATCTCTGTCAATTTTCTAAATCTCCATTGATCTTAGTGTCTTCTGCACAAAAGGTGTTCTATGTGTGTGTGCTTGAAGAATTGAATGCATTGGTTATTTTTTCAGTAAGTTGAGCAAATGTTTTAAGTATCTGTTATACGTTATATTCTGTGTTATGCACGGAGCTAACTGTCATGCAATAAAACGGATGAAGGTTTAACACTAAATTCAATGCCAGCTCTAAAGAGAGGCTTTTCTCTTGGCATTCATCTTCAAATTTTTATGACCATTTCTAACCTCTTTTGATAGGAATAATTTCAAACGCATAGGAACAATACACAGTGCCGGGCTTTTTTGTCAGAGTGATGAGCTAAAGAGAAGCTAGGTATTGGCAGGATTGCCCCTCAAATAATCAATTTGTTTTTGCTGATTTTACAGCATGAAAAAACACAGAGCAGCAGAGAAAAGCCAATCAATATGAAAATGAAATGCTTCGTGCCTTTTTTTCTATCAGCTCCTTTAAAAATATAAAGTATATAAAAATGAGATACAACACTGAAGTACTTCAATTTTTTTTTTAAATGTTTCACATGGGAGTTTGCTTCTGAGTAAGAGGGAATAAATGCAATTATGAAACCTGGACAGAGCACATGCAACAGCTATTTAAGGAATGTGAAATTAAGTAATGGTTGGTAAAGTGGACATCAGACTAGAATTTGATATACATCCTCAAATAATTGGCTCATATTTTTTAAATTTTTTTTTTCCTTTAGTAGCCATGATCTCTACTCCAGGAGGTATGTAGTTCTGACTCAAAAAGAGGCAAATAGTTTCCTACTGGTCAAAGATTTCCTATTTTCTTTTCTTTTTCTTCTTTCTCTCATACCTCAACTCCAAAACAGTCCCCTAGCAATGGTAGCACCAACAGTGGCAGAAACAGAGCCTGCAGAAAGCTGAAATTCTAAGAAGCATCACCTTCCTTCATGTTAAGAAAAACTATGGTCTCAAAACATGGGACAAACTCCATTATTTTTTTCTTTATATATCATTCTATTGTGTTCTTTTAAGATTTTATTTATTTATTGGACAGAAAGAGATCACGAGTAGGCAGAGAGGCAGGCAGAGGGAGAGGGAGAAGCAGGCTCCCTGCTGAGCAGAGAGCCCGATGTGGGGCTCCATCCCAGGCCCCTGAGATCATGACCTGAAGGCATAAGCTCAACCCACTGAGCCACCCAGGCACCCCTCTTTATATATCACTCTAATTGATAATCCCATATGCAGTCACAATTATGGTAAATGTGTGATAGACCAGTAAAATAAAATTCCCGGTTTTCTGGGTAAAGCACAGAAAAGAAGCTCAAAGAACCAAAAGTACTGAGGAGATTAAAAAAAAGCTTATGAAAATGATTCCATAGTCGTTTATGAATTTTGAACCTTACATCTAAGATCTACTTGCATGGATCTGTTCTTGAAAGCATCCTATTGTCTTCGAAAACTGAACAATAGAATAGATCACCACCAATATCTCATACTAGCCAATGACTGGTCCGCCTATGGAACAAATATACCCAACTTCCTAAAAAATTTTAGAAGTGGAACCAACCTTGAAATACAACCACAGAAGACTTGTGGCCTAACCAGGTCAAGTTAAAAAAATAAAAAATAAATAAATGTAAAAATAATTTTACCTGCTTAAAAAAAATAAATGTAAAATGAAATTATCATTTCCCATAGAATTTAAACAAGACCTGGAGTCTCATAACCAGTTGTTCAAAAAGTTCAAGAGACAATTTAAAATTACTTGGCAAACAAAGAATCAATGGATAATGCCTAAAAGACACAGATAGGGGATTATCTGAAGACGACTTGAAAGCAGCTAATATCAGTATCCTTCAATATTTCAGAATGAATGCTCTTGAAACAGAAAAAAAAATCTCAGCAAAAAAAAAAGGGGGAGATGGGAAGAGACAGAGATTAACCAGAACCAAATAGAAATTTGGTCAAGCTTAATATTAAAATATAGGCAATAAAAGAAAGCATCAGTGAACTTGAAGGTAGAACCATACAAACGGTTCACTCAGAACTAAAAGAGATGGAAAAGAATAAACCTGTGAAACATTTACAAAAAGCCTAATACTCATGTCCTTGTAGTCTGAGAAAAGAAAAGCTGCAGTGTGAAAAGAAAACTTTTACGATATAATAAGTGAAAACTTCACCATCTAGAGACAAACTTACAATTTCAGTTGGGTAAACTTCAACCTGGTACACCTTAAAGTAATCCATGCTCAAACTCAAAGAACTGCTAGTAATTGCTGACAAAGAAAAAATCTTGAGGACAAATCAAAGAAAAATGACATGTTACCTACAAGGAAACAATGATTCAAATGGTTTTGAATTTCTCATTAGAAACTATGGAGCCCAATAGAAATGGAGTTATTTTTGAAGTGCTGAAAGACAAGATCAACCAAGAATTGCGTACCCAACAAAGATGTTTCATAAGATGAAGTCAAATAAAGATATTCTAGATGAAAGAAGTCTAAAATCAGTAAACTCAATCTAAAAGAATGGCTAAGGTAATTTTTCCAGCAGATATAAAATGGTGAAAGAAATTGGAAAAATCAGCAGTGAAAGAGGAACACAGAAACAATTAGTATTTGCTAAATATCATAGAATATTATTCTTGTTTTAAGTTTTATGTGTTTGGTGCTTAAAAGCAACCAGTATCAAATTGCTTTAATGGAATTTGTAATATAGAAATGATTGCCGTAAAAGAAAGATGGTCTAAGTACCTAGTAGAAATTTTTTATATTTCACATGAAAGGACAAAATATTTATCAAATGGACTATGACATTTTAATCACTAATTTTCAATTGCTAGACAAACCACCAAAATATATGAGAAATACCATACAAACTAAAATAATAAAATGTATCCAAATAATTAAAAGGAGGCAGAGAAAGGAGAAACAAGGTATTAAAAACAGATTAACAAACATACAATTTTAAAGAGACAAATCTAGACATGTTAACACATTAAACATAATTTTAAAACACTATTTAAATATAGAGCTTGTCATATAGAGAACTATTTTAAAATGACCACAAAATATACTACATGTAAGAAATTCACTTAACTGCAATGATATAGATAGTTCAAAATGTAAAAAAAAAATTCAGAGTAAATAAGAAGAAAGCTATAGTGACCATGAAAGTTAGATACAATAGACTTCAGAGCACAGAAAATACCAGGGATGAAAATGAACATTATGTAATGATAGAAGAGTAAAATCTTAAAAGAGACAAAACTATTTTAAATGTGTGTGCAATCGACAGTTTCAAAATGTGTGCAGCAAAAACAGAACTAAGAAAGAGGAATGGTAAGTCCTCAAAAATATTTCAGCAAAAACTCAGCCATTATTGTTTAATATTTCAATACTTCTCTCCCAGTAATCAATAAATATTGTTGAATATTTCAATATTTCTTTCCTAGTAATCAACAGAAATAAGAAAAAAAATCAGTAAAGATACAGAAAAACTGAACAATACTATAAATAAACTGTAACTGGTATTTATATAAAGTTAGATATACACTCAACTGAATATAGAAAATTCACCAAGATAGATAATAATCTTGGTCATAAAATAATCTTATGAAGTATGTAGTCATTTAAATCATACAAATCATGTTCTCTAACCATAATGGGATTAGACTGGACACAAAAGCACAAAGATAGAAAGAAAAATGGACACACAAAGAAAATGTTGATGAAACACACTTCTAATTAATCCATGAATCAAAGAAGGAGCCTCAAGAAACCTAACAGATTTTTAACTTAGCAAAAATGAAAATGCAACTTACCCAATTTGTAGGCTTCAGCTAAAGCAATGCTAAGAGAACTATGCATACTGAATATCTATATGTAAGAAGTCTGAAATAATCTAAGATTCTATCTTTAAAAGAACAGCAAAACATACATAAAACAGAAAATAAAAAGCAAAAATACAAAGAAAATCAGTGAACCCAATAAAACTGGTTACAAGATCAGTAAACTTGATAAATCTGAAGCAATATTGACAAAGAAAAAAGCAGACCCAAATTACTAGCATCAGAAATGAAGGATATCACTACAGAGACTACAGACATTAGGGAATACTACCAACAACTCAGCTCAATTCATCAATAACCACAAGTCTTAAAACTCTCACAACATGAAATAGGTAACTTTAATAGTCCTGTAATTATTAAAGAGGATAAATGTGTAGTGAAAAAATATGAAATAGATATTTCTAGGTTCAAATGGTCTTACTGGTCAATTCTGCTAAGCATTTGAAGAAATAGCACCCATTTACACAACCTCATTCATAAAACAGAAAAAGGAACACCATAAGAGACCTTCATTACTCTCTGTAACTATACAAAAAAGTACAAAAAAATCCTACAACAATGTTATCTCACAATATGAAAATAATCTTCAACTAAATCTTCCAACATAACCCTTCAAAAAATACCAGCAAATCTTATCCAGAAGTAGCCATAACCAATTGGGGTTTATCCTGGAAATGTGAAGCTGGTTCAATACTTAGACATCAATCCATGTTGTCTACCATTTTAAGAGCCCAAAGAAGATAAACCACGTAATTAAGTCACTTGATGCATAAATAGCCATTCATGAGTAAGTCTCTTAGCAAATTAGGAATACAGAGGAATTTCCTAAATCTGATCTACAAAAACAGAGCTGTATTCATGTTTAATAGTGAATGTAAATGTAAATGTTTTCCTCTTAACATCAGAATCAAGATCTGGAGGTTCATACAAATTTATTTAACATTGTCTATAAATCCTTAACAGTGCAATTAGGTAAGAAAAGTAAAGATGAGTAGATCGAAAAAGAAAAAATAAAGCTGTCCCTATTTAGATGCTGTGATTTTCAACACCGAAATCTCAAGAATTCTATAAAACTATTTCCAGGATGAGTTCAGTATAGTCATACTATGCAGGAGAATAAAAATTGTGTCCTATATACTAGTAATGAATACTTAGTAAACTAAAATTGCAAAAACAAGATCATTCACTATACCTCCAACAATTGCAGTTTCCCTCATTCAGGTCTTGTATACATACGATTAGATTTATGCCTCAAGTATTTCATTTTGGGGGCAATACTATTAACAGTATTGTGTTTTGTTTTGTTTTGTTTTTTAAATTCATAGTACTTTTAATACTGTTATAAATATATGTTGCTTTGTGTTCTCAAAACTTACTAGAAATATGCATTTTATCACAAATGTCAATTTTTAATTCCTTGAGAACATTATTACAACTTTCTCATGTTCTCGTTTATATGAACTAAACCTTAAAAACACTAACAAGGTACGATATACCACATTCGTCTTCTTTACAGTATATTTTGGATGTGCTGTGTAAAGCAACGGGTTATTGCAAAGAAACTTGGATGTCCACCTTTGTATCCAACCAGCCATATTCTAAGTTTTCCTAACAAATATCAGTACTTTCCATACACAATCAAATGTCAATATGTTACCATTTTACCCCCCAAAAAGCTCTTAATCACATCAACTCTTCTCCACTCACATTCTGATTGCCTGGGTTCAGCTCTCATTTTTTTGGTATTTGCAGAAGTTTGCTAATTTTTCTCCCTGTCTGCAATCTTCACCCCCTTTGTGTTTTTATTTTTAAATTCCATTTATTCATTACTAGAATAAAGAAAAACAATTTACTTTTGTGTATTAACTTTGTATTCTGCAACCTTGCTATAATTATTAATTTCAGGAGATTTTTGTCAATTTTTCCAGGTTTTCTATATAGGTGATTACGTAGCCTGTGAACTAGGATAGTTTAATTCTTCCTTCCCATACACATACCTTCTATTTCCTTTTTTGTATTATTGTAACACCTAGAATTTCCAGTATGATGTTAAAAAAGTGTTGAGAAAGTAACATCTTTGTCTTTAGTTCCTGATTACAGTGAGCAAGTTTCCAGCTTCTCACTACTAAAGATGATATTTGCAGTTTTTCTGCAGATATGCTTTGTCAAGTTAAAGAGGTCCTTCTGTAGACCTAGTTTACTGAGATTTTATCAATTGGTGGATTGTGTTCAGCGCTTTCTGTGTATATATTTTTTGTATATATTATATGTGTGTGTGTATATATATATGGTTATTAGCTTAGATATGATCATTCATTTCCTCTTCAGCCTGCAGACATAGATTACATTTTTTTATTTATTTTTTTTAAGATTTTATTTATTTGACAGAGAGAGAGCACAAGTAGGCAGAGAGGCAGGCAGAGAGAGAGGGGGAAGCAGGCTCCATGCTGAGCAGAGAGCCCGATGCGGGGCTCGATCCCAGGACCCTGAGATGTTGACCTGAGCCAAAGGCAGAGACTTTAAAGCCCTAAGCCACCCAAGTGCCCCACATTTTTTTTATTTTTGAATGTTTAACAAGCCTTGTATGGATGGAATAAATCTCACTCAGTCATAGTTTATAATTCATTTGATAGGTTACTTTGATGAGGATTTTTTCGTCTATGTACACGAGAGATATTGGTCTAGTTTTCTTTCCTTCAAATGTTTTTTTATTTTATTCTTGTAATTCTATTAATAATGCATGAATGGTTAATCAACAGGCATTACCAATTAGAGTAAACTATTTTAGAGACCTTGTGGGGAAAGTATTTTCTATTTTCTTTGACATATGTAAGTTCATAAGAAGGTTAAAAAA
>CM052811.1:57195449-57363405 GCA_028533885.1 Nasua narica
GTTTCTCTTGATGGCTGCATAGTATTCCATTGTATATATATACCACATCTTCTTTATCCATTCATCTGTTGATGGACATCTAGGCTCTTTTCATAGTTTGGCTCTTGTGGACAATGCTGCTATAAACATTGGGATGTATGTGCCCCTCTGGATCACTACACTTACATCTTTGGGGTAAATACCCAGTAGTGCAATTGCTGAGTCATAGCGTAGCTCTATTTTCAACTTTTTGAGGAAACTCCGCTGTTTTCCAGTTGAAAAGTTGCTGCACCAGCTTACATTCCCACCAACAGTGTAGGAGGGTTCCCCTTTCTCCACATCCTCACCAACATCTCTTCTTTCCAGACTTGTTAATTTTAGCCATTTTGACTGGTGGGAGGTGGTATCTCACTGTGGTTATGATTTCTATTTCCCTGATGCTGAGTGATGCTGAGCACTTTTTCATGTGTCTATTGGCCATTTGGATGTCTTCTTTGCAGAAATGTCTGTTCATGTCTTCTGCTCACTTATTGATTGGATTATTTGTTCTTTGGGTGTTGAGTTTGATAAGTTCTTTCCAGATTTTGGATACTAGCCCTTTATCTAATATGTCACTTGCAAATATATTCTCCCATTCTGTCAGTTGTCTTTTGGTTCTGTTGACTGTTTCCTTTGCTGTGCAAAAGTTTTGATCTTGATGAAGTCCCAATAGCTCGTTTTTGTCCTTGCTTTCCTTGCCTTTGGCAATGTGTCTAAGAAGACATTATTATGACTGAGGTTGAAAAGGTTGTTGCCTGTGTTCTCCTCAAGGACTTTGATGGGTTCCTGTCTCACATTTACATCTTTCATCCATTTTGAGTCTATTTTTGTGTGCGGTGTAAGGAAATGGTCCAGTTTCATTCTTCTGCATGCACTTGTCCAATTTTCCCAAAACCATTTGTGGAAGAGACTACCTTTTTTCCACTGGACATTCTTTCCTACTCTGCAGAAGCAAGCAGGCATCAAAATCAAGGAGGCACAGAGAATCCCCCTCAAAAATAAATAAAATTAAGTCAACACCCTGACATCTATTAAGTAAAACAAGTCTCTGAAAAAAAGAAAATCCCATAAGCAGCTCAGGACAAAAGGTCTGTAACCTACAACAGCAGAAACATTATATTGGCAGCAGACCTATCCAGGAAGACCTGGCAAGCCATAAAGGACTACCATGATATATTCAGAGCACTAAATGAGAAAAATATGTAGCCAAGAATACTATCCAGCTAGGTTGTCATTGAAAATAGAAGGAGAGATAAAAAGCTTCCAAGATAAGCAGAAACTACAAGAGTTTGTGATCACCAAACCAGCCCTACAAGAAATACAGAAATGAGTCCTCTAAGCAAAGAGAGAACCTAAAAGTAACATCGACCAGAAAGGAACAGAGACAATATACAGTAACAGTGACTTTACAAGTGACATGATGGCACTAAATTCCTATCTTTCAATAGCTACCTTGAATGTAATTGGGCTAAATGCCCCAATCAAAAGACTGGATATCAGACTGGATAAAAAGATAAGCAAACAAAAACAAAAACAAACCAAGACCCATCAATATCCTGTCTGCCAGAGGCTCATTTTAGTCCTATAGACACTTCCAGATTTAAAGTGAAGGGGTGGAAAACCATTTACCATGCTAATGGACATCAAAAGAAAGCTGGGGTGGCAATCCTTATATCAGACAAATTAGATTTTAAACCAAAGACTATGATAAGAGATGAGGAAGGCCACTGTATTGTACTTTAAGCGTCTATTTGAAATCTAACAATTTCAAATATTTATGCCCCTAACACGGGAGCAGCCAATTATACAAGCCAATTAATAACAAAATCAAAGAAACATTATCAACAATACAATAATAGTAGGGGACTTTAACCACCCCCTCAGTGAAATGGACAGATCATCTAAGCAAAAGGTCAACAAGGAAATAAGGGCTTTAAATGACACACTGGACCAGATAAACTTCGCCGATATATTCAGAATATTCCATCCCAAAGCAACAGAATATACATTCTTCTCAAATGCACATGGAACATTCTCCAGAATAGATCACATCATGGGTCACAAATCAAGTCTCAACCAATACCAAAAGATTGGGATCATTCTCTGCATATTTTCAGACCACGGTGCTTTGAAACTTGAACTCCATCACATGAGGAATTTGCAAAGAACTCAAATATGTGGAGGTTTAAGAGCATCCTACTAAAGAATGAATGGGTCAACCAGGAAATTAACGAAGAATGAAAAATATTCATGGAAACAAATGAAAATGAAAACACAACTGTTCAAACCCTTTGGGATGCAGCAAAGGTGGTCCTAAGAGGAAAGTATAAAGGAATACAAGCCTTTCTCAAGAAACAAGAAATGTCTCAAATATACAACCTAACCATCTAAAGGAGCTAGAAAAAGAAAAACAAATAAAGCCTAAATCCAGCACAAGAGAAATAATAAAGGGCAGAGCAGAAATCGATGAAATAGAAAAGAAAAAAACAGTCGAACAGATCAATGAAACTAGGAGTTAGTTCTTTGAAAGAATGTGTAAGACTGATAAAACCCTGGCCATACTTTTCAAAAAGAAAGGAGAAAGGACCCAAATTTATAATCATAAATGAAAGAGGAGAGATGACAACCAACACCAAAGAAATACAGTCTTCTGGTACCAGATGGACTTCACAGATATATTCAGAGCATTCCATCCTAAAGCAAAGGATACACATTTTCTCAATTGCACATGGAACATTCTCTGGAATAGATGACATCCTGTGTCACCAATCAGGTCTCAACTGGTACCAAAAGATTGGGATCATTCCCTGCATATTTTCAGACCACAGTGCTTTGAAACTTGAATTCAATCACAAGAGGAAGTTGGAAAGAACTCAAATACATGGAGGCTAAAGAGCATCCTACTCAAGAATGAATGGGTCAACTGGGAAATTAAGGAATTAAAAAAAATTCATGGAAACAAATGAAAATGAAAACCTAACTGTTAAAAGAAAAACTTTAAAACATGACTTTTCTTAACTTTTAAAGCACCTAAGTTGTTCACTAGGATTAAAGGCACAGAAGGGTGACAAGAAACATGAAATGAAAATGTCTATGGAACTGTCCATCAGTACTTTATTGATGAACAATTCTCTCACATCAGTGTATCAAAAAGACATTTTGATGTGTAAAGAAACAAAGATGTGCTCATTTGTTTCTTAAATGTCTTTTCCTTTAGTGTGCACTTTAATAAACTTATAGTCTATATGAAATATTAGAACATGTGAGCTTAGTTTTGAAATTAGGGTAATATTGGCCTCATAGAATGACTTGGAAATTATTCCATCTGTTTCTATCATCTGAAAGATGTTAGCAAATTCAAACAGTTCTTCCATTAAATGTTTGTTGGAATTCAACGATGAAGCCATCTGGGCCTGGTATTGTTTTTATTTTGGAAGCCTTAACATTAAACTTTTTTCATTGATACAGGCTTACACCGATAGTTTACTATTTCATCTTGTGTGAGTTTTGGAAAGTTGTGTCTTTCAAGAAATGATCTATTTTATCTAGATTATCAAATTTGTAAGCACACAGTGGTTTATTGTATTCCATTATTATCTATTTAATGTTCATTGGATTTATACTAGTGATTTATTCTCTTGCTTTTTCTTAACTAGCCTATCTACAGACTTATAAATTTT
The DNA here is from genome assembly GCA_028533885.1 of Nasua narica. Taxonomy (NCBI): domain Eukaryota; kingdom Metazoa; phylum Chordata; class Mammalia; order Carnivora; family Procyonidae; genus Nasua; species Nasua narica. The sequence goes on from CM052811.1 coordinate 57,199,148, forward strand.
ATTTTCTAAGAATGAGCTTTTGGTTTTATTTTTCTCCACTGACTTCTTATTTTCAATTTCATGGATTTCTCCTCTTCTATTATTTATTTTCTTCTTCTTTGAAGATTATTTGTTCTTCTTTTTCTATTTTTCTGTGGCAAAACCTCCATCAGTGATTTTAGATCTATTTTCTTCCTTAATATATGCACTCAGTGCTATGAATTTCCCATTGAGATGATTTCACTGCATCCTATATATTTGGATATGGTGTATTTTTCATTTTCCATTAAAATATTTTTAAATCTGGTATTTCTTCTATGACCCAAGTGAAAGCTAGAAATATGTTTTTTAATGGCGAATTGATTTTTTACATAAGGTGCAAAAGCAACTCAACAGAGAAATGGTCATCTTTTTAACAAGTGGTATTGGAGAAAATGGACATCCATATGCAAAAAAAAAAAAATCTTGACCTAAATTTCATACTTTAAAGAAAAATTAACTCAAAATATGTTAGGTCTAAATGTAAAACATTAAATTACTAACTTCCAGGAAAAAAAAGAAGAAAAATCTTTATGACCTAAGTTAGTCAAGGAATTCTTAGAGATTACACCAAAAACATGAACCATAATAGCAAGGGGGCGTGTAATAAATTAGGTCTCATCAAAATTTAAATCTTTTGTTCTACAATAGTTTCTGCGTAGAGACTAAAAGTCAAGCTACAAAATGGGAGGTAATATTTAAACAGCACATTCCAGGCAAAGGACGTGTATATATATATAAATAACTCAACAGTAGGAAAATAAAATTACTCATTTAAATAGGCAATATATGTGAACAGATAATTTACCAGTGTGGATATACTTATTGCAAATAAGCACACAAATTATGTTCAACGTAATTAACTATTAGAGAAATAAAAATACCACTACCCACCTAATGGGATGTCTAAAATTAGAAACACTGACAATATCAAGAGCTAGCTAGCAAGGATTACAGAGCAAATACAAAACTCCCATGCACTGCTAGTAAAATGCAAAATGGTACGTACACTCTGGAAAATAATTTGACACTTACAAAGCTGAATATACACTTAAGTATGATACACTAATTTCTATCCTTGATATTTAACCTATAAAAATAAAAGCATATGTTTACACTAATTGCTGTACACAAATGTTTGTAAGCCACTCTATTTCTTAATGCCTCAAGCTAGAATTCACCCAAATGTCCTTCAACGGGTGAATGAATAAATGAAACATGATATATCCACACCACAGAATATTAGTTAACAATTAAAAGGAATGGACTACGGATATATGCAAAGATTTGGCTAAATCTGAAAGGCATCACACTAGGCAAAGAAGATGGTCTCAAATGGTTGTATACTGCATGATTCCTTTTATAGGACATTCTCAAAAAGATAAAACTATAGTGATGGACAACAGCTCTCTGGCAGATGTTAAGATGTATGTGGTTTGGATAATGTAAGGGAGTTTCTTGGCTAACTGCACTGATTTCTCTCTTGATTGGGGTGTAACTACACAATTCTCTACATGTGTTAAAATTCAGAGTACTGTACCCAAAGAAAGTCAATTTCACTCTATTCTAATTTTTTTTACCCAATTTTATAATGCTCATGGGAAGTATTCACCTTGCAAAAGTTATTGGGTGCACTTACTGGATAGTCCTTTTTTTCCAGCTAGTTGTGAAAGGGGTTCTTCCCAAGTGCCTGACATAAGAAAGCTAAGTTAATAGTATTTCACAGTGTGCATTTTTCATTAAAAATCATACTCGTAACCCTTAAGGAACATTTGTGACTTCCAAAAAAAAAAAAAAAGAAAAGAAAGGGGAAAATGTATTATCAATAAATTTATTGACCCATCGATCTGTTGATTTATTTTGTCAGTTTTCATATTCTTTCTTAAGTGATTTATTGATGGGAAATTTTGTGATGCTAGTAGAAAGCGAAAGGAAGAAAACAACCCAAAAAGTGATGCTGAGGATCAAAACTATGCTAAAAATCTGACTCAAGCCAGCACATTTTAACTTAAAAAAAAGAAAAATCATTAGCATAGCTCATTTCAAGACAGGCAAGAGTCCAGTTTCAAAAACTGGCTGTCAAAATTTTATCAGTAAATTGGCATTTGGAAGAAGGTATCACTACTTTACACAGAAATCTCTCATGCGATTTCAGTATTCAGGCTTTTAATGCAAAATGCAGTGTTAAATTACAGGACTCAAACACAACCCTTTGTTTTAAATTTTGGACTTTTGGGCACCTATTACAAATCATGCAAATAAAAGGTGCTAAAACACAAAAAAAAAACAAGGAAAGAAATATCCTTGCTTTAGTCTTTGTTAAACATTGCTTACCATAAAAATCACACAAACTGTATCCTGAATTATAGTTTAAGTTGCATATACACACAGCAAGTTTTATATACTTCCCACATTTGAACACTTTTTCCTCATTGAAGATTTTTAAGACTGTAGAGCAAGAACTCATACTTTTTTTTTTTAAAGATTTTATGTATTTGAGAGAATGAGGGAGAGATAGCACACGCTGGGGGAGGGGCAGAGAAAGAGGGAGAAGCAGTCTCCCAGCTGAGCAGAGTCCAATGTGGGACTCCGTCCCAGAACCCTGGAACCATGACCTGAGCCGAAGGCAGATGCTTAACTAAGCCACCCAGTCAGCCATAAGATGTCATACTTTTAAAGGCTCATTTGCTTGAAATCCTTTTACATATATGGCAAAACTTGTTCTTCTTAGCTTGAGTGTAAAAACTTTAGTATCTCCTATGATCTATAGTAATTAAAAAAAAAAAGAATCAGATTCTCCTGGATCACTCCACATTTGATTGTTTTTCTCCCCAAATCATTAAAATGAATCTTAAACAGTAGTAGAGACAGTTTCCAGATGTTTGGACTCCCAGTCCTTCCCATTGCCCAAATTCACCCTTTTCATTCGCTCTTGAGATGTAATTGACAAGAACTTTCTTCCTCTAACCTAAATCTTTGACTGGATTTACTAGGAGTATCTGCCATGTAAATAACATTTTATGTAATCATCAGGAATTTACAACTTAGTGACAAAGTAAGATCTGAGACTAGTGCCAGTGAGAAAATGTATCTTATTCATTATTCATTATCTCATGAGATATAACTTCCATCAGCCTTGTCAATACGCTTTCTTCTGTAAAAAAAAAAAAAAAGTTACATACAAATCTAGGTATATGTAAAAAAGAATTTTGTTAAGTGTGGAAAATGAGCAAAGGGAGTTAGGTGTACTCTAGTTGTTTACTAGTTTATCTATTTCTAAAAGCCTGATGTACCTATCTCCAGCATAGGGTGAAAACTATTGGGCATGAGTAACATTAGTTACTCATAGAAGGGGAAAAGTTTTAAGTAACAACTGACTGTTTGAATAGTATTGATCACTTTTGAGTTATCAAAAGGAAGCTGTATGAGGGTGGTGGTAACAGACACTGCTGACTTTGCATTTTTGTGAAGGGGTTTTCCCTTTCTCTCCATCTCTATTACCAAGGCTGCAGGTATCTCAGCTTACTGCAATATTAAGAGGCATCATTCTATTTACATCCTATCTCTGTTCTAGTCCAATATCAAGAACTATTTCGCTTTTTCTGACTGATCTCGTTACTCTAAAGTTGCTTAAGGAGACAGAACCCCAGACATGAATACAGTCTCATGTTCTGGCAGAGCTTTCTCATGAAACACTTATACATTTAATGTCATATACAGCAGGACACTAATATCCACCTCTCCTCACTCATAGCTAGCATCAAAGAACTAAAGGCCAGGGAGCGACTAAAGTAGTCCCTAACTCCCCAGAGAAAGGGACTTGAGCAGTTGGATTATCATGTATGAAGCGTCCAAAATAAAACCTTTTGACTCAGGATACTCTTCTATACAAGGTAGTATTATAGAAAGGATTCTACGAAATTGGATTTCAATATTCATTTCTGTACAGGCACTGAGTAAGCTAATCTCTTTTTCAACCTTATCTGTATTCTTTAGTTCCGTACTTCTACGTATATATGTAAATGCACATATAATGTTAATCTCCTCCTCTTTACCATTATTGCTACTAAAAATGAAGCTAGTGATAAAGCCAACGGGGTTTTCATGTAATTTCTCTAATCCCTTTGCATTAGCAGCACAGGAAAAACATCAAATCACTAGCGCTTAAGGATTATGAAAGTCTTCAAACTAAAACAGTATCTTCTCCTTAGTAACTCTCCCTCTCCCACAAATGTGTTGTCCAACACTATGGGGCCATATCGCTATGCCATTTCTGGACTTTGGAGTGTGGCAATCTTGGTATTCATATTGACCTTATGCCATAAAGACAACCACTAAAGTATGATCTCAAGGTGTATCATTTTAGAGTACACCTGAAAGTACATCCTCCTTTCAGTACACGGTGTCCTCAATCAAGCAAGATTCAGTAAGCCCCACTTCTAATGCTAACAGAGTAGGCTGTGGTTTTCTAAAACGCTATTTCATTTTTTTTTTTTTTGCTCTTTATAATTAGAAAGGATATGATGCTGAGAAGTGTTCATTTGCAAACTTTGGGCCAAGAATAATTGCACAAGATTTCATTTACAATTTTATATTTTTAATTGGAAGGAGTAAATTAGTATTATTGAGCACCTTTTATACCAAGTATTGTGTTAGCCTTACAAGTGTGGCCTCTAGATTAAATATATCCAGCTTAGAATGTTGTCTCATCCATATATGTTTATATATCTCAGTGTTTCCTATGAGCATTAAATCATCTAAAGTCCTTAATAAAAGACTGGCTATAGTAAATAATAACAGGACTAATTTTTATCTGACATTAATAAGTCAAATGCATGTTGTAATAACTGAAAACTACTAAAAATAGCAGGAAAAATGTATAGTTAAGAAGTTATCAATGGGTAGAACCCTTTTAAAACTCCTCAAAAAATAAAGTGCCTAAAACTGGTGCCATAAATACAAATCAAATAGTTATTCCTAGTTTTAAACCCTTAAATCAATAATTTTATTAAATGTAAAATAATAATAGTTTGATTAATATACTCTCATTACCAAATTAGATTTTAAAATTGTTTCAGAAGCCTTCTTAGTTTGGATTACCCTAGAAGCAGTCACTGTGCCAAGGAATCAAGTGTAAGTAGCTTATTAGGAGATACCAAGAACTAAGGTAGGAGAAGAAGATGTGATATAGGAAAGGCGAGGCAGTGTATAAAGTGGACACTGTCAAACCAGCTGCCAGAGGGCATGATTGCTGCTTCAAATAGTGGGGAAATCCTAGACAGTACTGCAAAATGCACAACCCCGCCAAAGTTCAAGTGATCTGAGGTATTCGTCTTTCCACACCTATCAGTCATAGGGTTATGGTGTGCTTCTCGGGAATGTTAATTCCCAGATACTTCTGGACATTTTCTCTACGGGCAAAGTGGTGCTGCAGCCTGAGGACAGCCCTCAAATTTGACATAAGTATTGGATATTGATAGGCTGACATGCACAAAAGTGGGCAAGCAGTCCAAGGGGACATGAAGGGAGCATATACATCAGCTATACAAACTACAAGAGATAGATCTTAAGTCTTAGGATACAAAATGCCTGAAAGTAAAAGGTTGGCAAAAACATTGCTCATTAATATAAAGCTAGTATAGTTATATTGCCATATTAATATCCGATTAATAGAACTTAAGGGAAAAACTACCAGAGAAAGAAGACTACTTCATCATGATACAAGTTTCAGTCTACTGAAGGGTGTAACAATTCTAAATCTGTAGACTTCCAGTCACGTAACTCCACAATTATTAAATTAGAACAGAAAAAAAAAATACCAACCACAGATTTTAACATCTTTTACCGACAGGTCTAACGCAGATTCGAATACAATTAATTTCATGTTAATAACACATATAACATGATGCCAAATAATTACATAGGATACAATCACTTCAAATGGACCCAAAATATATTTTTTCAATTCTTTATATGCTTAGCCTTAAAGAAAGTTTCAGCAAATCTTAAAGGATTTAAATCTCAGGCTATATTCTCTACCCACCATGGAATTAACCTAGAAACTAATAAAATAATGAGAACAAGAACTTAAATGTTTGAAATATGATACCCTTTTAAAAACTATTAGGTCAAAAAAGAAATCACAATAAAAATTAGAACATTTTGACTAAGTGGTCAAAATATATGGCATATGGAAACCTGTAAGACATAGTTAAACTCATCTATGGGTAGAGATTATAGCTTCAATACATTAAAAATGAAGAAGTGCTAAAAATCAATGATTGAAGAAGGCATTATAAAAACTTAGAAAAGGAATAGCTAATGAAGCCTAAAGGAAATAGAAGGAAATAAAGGTTAGAAATAAAATATGAAAAAAAAAGCAATTAAGATGACCAGCAAAGACATTTCTAAAGGCTCACTTGAAGCTGGTGGTCATGAATATGAAAAAAAATTAGTTTGAGTGGATGTTTATTTTTCATGAAACTCACATTCAGCTTCTCAAATGTAGGTGATAACTGAATGAAGAATTGCCTTTATCTAGTGTTGTTCCTTTTCCAAAAGAAAAAAAAACTGAAAGAGGAGAGGGCAAGAAAGGGATATATGAAAGGGATATATAATACACAGGTGACACAGATAAGGAAGAATAAAAAGAAATGGGGAGGAAGCAAAAAGTAAAGGATATAACAGCCATGGATTGAAGACAGCAGTATGTGAGTGGAGGGTCCTGAAATTGAGTCATGAATGGAACGGAGTAGTTTATATCAATGTCATTCTTTGTGTCAAGACTTTGGGAAAACAGTCACAATGAAAGAGTTTGATGGGTCAGTGTGGAGGTGTGAGGTTGCATTGAAGAATAGTACACTTAGAATTATCACGAGTTCAAATTTCACAAGGAAATCATCCCTTCCATATTCACTGTAACTCCAGCCATGAATTGCACAAGTTAAAAATCCCAAATAACAGGTATCCTATATATTTTCTCCCCTGAAAAATTACTTTAGATACCCTCAAGATTTCATAGGATATATCCATGGCTTCTTTCACATATGTATTGCAGTGGCCCCTTCAAATAGTCTTTCTGACATTTTCTAATGATTTTAAGATTCTCTTTCCTATCTCTTTTCAACCTTTCACTGTCTCCTTTATCATGCCTGAAGTACAAGACCATATTTACTTTAATTTTAAAGAAAACTTACTAAAAAACAAACCAAAAAAAAAAGATTAGGACCTCAATATAATGTTATACATTGCCATCTCAGGTAGCATTAGTAGAAAGCTAACTTTAAAAAAAAACAAAAAAACTATTATTGTTTTTCTTTGTGTACTGCCAAATGATATTCGAGGATTTATTCATTCCTTCAGGCAGTAACCATTTACTGAGCTCCTTTTATAATGCTGGGTCCTTTTCAAAATAATAATGAATAATAGTTAATAAAATAGACTATGCTCATATAATGATTATATTTTAATTAGAACAGGTATGGTAAAAATAAGAGTCAGTGGGGAGGATGGTATAAGGTAAAGTAAAAGCAGAACAAATGGAGAGATGGAAGAATCAGTGGTCTTCTTTTTCATAAGGAGTCAGAAATGGCCTCACTGAAGGGACCATTTCAGTACAGGACCAAAATAAAGTGAGTTTGCAAGTCACTCAGATGAGGGAGATGGGGTCAGAGAAGGGTTCCCCAAAACTGTAAAGGTGTGAGACAGGAATGTGGCTTATGGTGTGAGGCATAGAAAGGAAGCTAGTACAGCTGGTATAGCGAGCTCAGGGATAAGGGTTAGGAGTAAGAAAAAATGAGTCTGGATAAATGTATCATACATGGCCTCCAAGTTCAGGACTTCTGTTCTATTCTCAGTGAGTTTGGAAGGTTTTGGAGAATTTTGAGCTGAGCAATCACTTGACTGGAATTGCCTTTTTAAAGAAATGCTCTGGCTTCTTTGGTGAAAGTAGTTTGTAGGGGATAAAAGTTAAAGGAGAGAAACCAGCTAGAAAGTTTCCACAACAGTTCAACTGAGATAGTATCTGGGTATCAAGGGAGGTGTGAAGAATAATTAGATCCTAGTTAGGTTTCAAAGAGGAAACAGACACATTTTGCCACTGAACTGGATTGGAACTTTGAGAGGAAAAGAGAAATTTTAAGAGTAGGTAAGAATTTGTATACAATTCTTCCTTTTGCTCTTGAACTATTAAGTGAATGGAACCTCCTTTTACTCAAATGGAGACAACTCAGAGAAAAGCAGAGTCAAAAACAAGACCTCAGTCTCTTGTAGGATGAATTTGAGACATCACTTATAAATCCAAGTATAGAGATTGAAGAAGTCTGAATTTCACAGACAAGATCAAGGATGAAGATGGAATTTAAAACTGGACTTGATCAACATTATAAAAAGAGGAAAGGGAAAATTTTGACAATTGAGCCTTGGGGATCCATGATACTGAGAAGTTATAATGATGAGGGCACAAGAGGAGAAAAGAAAAGATTATTGTTCTGGAGGCTAAATGAAGTATTGAGTAAGGAATGATCAAGCATGCCCTTTACTATTATGAGATCAAATAAAGAAAGAATTAAGAAAAAGTCAATAGGGACTTCCAGGGAAGAAGGCAGAGTGGGAGGATCACAGGCTCATCTAACTATTACACCTAGTTAACAGCCCATATCATAATGCAGAAAACAACCCCAGACTGACAGAATAGAGTTTCCACAGCTACATGTAGAGAGGAGACCATAATAAAGAGAGTAGGAAGGGAGAAGACCCAGTCCGGAGCCAAAGTGACCTGCAGGATTTTGGTGGAAGGGAGGGATGCCACAAGAATGCAGAGGGCACAGGAGTAGGCCCCACATCAGCTACTGGGGACCTGCACTGGGAAGACAAATATCCTTAATGTTTGATTTTGAAACCCAGAAGGGCCTAAATTTGTAAGTTCTTATCATCAGTGGGGCTTAACACCTACAACTTTGAAAATCAGTGGCCTCAGCTCTGGGAGAGGCAGGAGAAAGAGGAAACTGAATCCTTGTTCCTAATGAGAAGGCATAAAAAACAGTCCCACTAAATATAGTATAGAGATAGCAATATACAAAACACCTGGGGTATAGAGTAAGGAGATTTATTTACTAATCTCAACATGTGCCAAAGGGACAGAGATCTTTGGGAGACTTCTCCAAGAACTCAAGAGCTGGCAAGAACCATATCTATCCCCAGTCTGCCAACCTAGATATATGGACACCTGCAGGAACCAGTGTGGTGCCAATACTCCCCACTTGGCTCACTAACAGCACACTCCACCATAGGCAATTCTGCCCTCTTCAGCCCAACTTCCAGAGAAGTTTTCTAGCGGGGCTGCAGGTCCCTTCTCACAGCAGTCAGCATGGATCTTGCTGAGACTATGTGCTCCACTCCAGTGTTATCCTACAGACATACCCCTTCTAATAAGCTCTTGGTCAGAGTCCATCTAAAGTGGTGCCACAAGCCCAACAGTGTACAAGCCACTCCAACAGAGGCCAGCACACTCCATAGTGATTCCTGTCCAGGAAGAAGGGATGATAACCCCACATACCAGTCCTAGTGCAACCCAGCAGTAAGCTGATCTGACTGTAACCCACCCACCAACTAATCTTCACAGGAAACAAAACAAGCCAAGTGCCCTGAAGTGCAGTATTACTCTATCTCTGGCAAATGCTTGGTCTAACATAAGCCAAAGATAGCCCCAGACTGGCCCACTAACAACATAGGGCCAAAACCTTGCCCAAAACATGCACACAGAAACATTGCAGATGACTGGGCTGAAAACAAAAACAATTGAGTCATTAAAGTAGGGTACACACAACATACATAGGAGATACCCCTCAAGTGCCAGCTTCCAAACAGGGGACCTTGTGTTTAAGGAACTCTTATTCATAAAAGCCATTACTTTCAAAAACAGGAGACATAGATGACTTTCCTAACAGATAAAAACAGACACAAAGAGACAAAATGAAGAGACAGAGGAATATGTCCGAAATTAAACGATACGGCAAAACCACAGTCAAACAGTGGCCAGTCAACTGGGTGGCTTAGTTGGACAAACATCTACCTTTGGCCCGGATCATGATCCCAGGGTCCTGGAATGGAGTCCTGCAAGGGGCTCCTTGCTCAGCGGAGTCCCTGCTTCTCCCTCTGCCTACCACTCCACCTGCCTGCGAGTGCTCTGACAAATACATAAAAATCTCTAAAAAACCTACAGCAAAAGGGCTAAACAAAAATGGGTATATTGGATAAAGAATTAAAAAAAAAATGTCAGAAGGATACTCACTGGACTTAAGGATGGTAGATCTCAGTAAGAACCTCAACAAATAGAACACAAAAAAGAACAAAAGAACCCAGTAAGTGTGATTGAAAATATACTGGATGGAGAAAAAAATAGACTAGTGGAAACCGAAGAGCAGATCAGTGAGCTATAAGACAGAAACACAAAGCAATCAAGCTGAGCAGGTGAGAGACAAACAAATACTGCATAATGAGAATGGACTTCAAAAATTCAGCAACATCAAGCACAGTACCATTCACGTTATAGGGATCTTGGAATAAGAGAAGTGGGGAAAAAAAGGGGACAGAAAATGTATTTGGAGAAGTAATAGCTGAAAACATCTCAAATTGCGGGAGTGGGCGGGGATGGAGGGGAACAGAAATCAATCAAGGATGTACAGAAGCCCCCAACAAAATCAACCCAAGGATGTCCACACCATAACACATAGAAATTAAAATTATGAAAATAATAATTACGATAAAATTTTTAAAGCAGTGCGAGAAACTCATTACATACGAGGGAAACACCACAAGGCTATCAGCTGATGTTTCAGCAGAAACTTTGCAGTAGAGAAGAGAATGGCATAATACATTGAAAGTGTTGCAAAAGGAAAAACTTGCAGCCAAGAATATTCTATTCAGCAGGCTATCATTCAGAACAGAAAGAGTTAAAGAGTTTCCCAAAGAAACCTTAAAGGAATTCATTACCACTAAACCAGCACTACAGGAAATATTAAAGAGGACTCTGAGTAGAAAGGAAATACCATAAGATGGAGTAGGAAAAGTAAGAAGCACAAAAGCAGTTAAATTAAGCATACCCATAGGTATCAGTCAAGGGACTCACAAAATAAAAGGATGTTAATTATGATACTATATACCTAGAACATGAAGGCAGAGGGAGAACAGTAAAGATGAGTTCAAGTTTAAGTGACTATCAACTTACTATAGATTATTATATGCATAAGATGCTATATACAGACCTAATGGTCACCACAAATCAAAAACTAGTGATAAGCAAAACATTAAGAAAAAGGAATCCAAGTATATCACTAAAGAAAGCCACTAAATTGTGGGAGAAGAGAGCAAGAAAGGCACAGGGAAGAACTACAAAAACAACCATAAACCAAAAGTGCATTAAGTACAAACCTATCAATAATTACTTTGAATGTAAATGGACTAAATGCTTCAAAAGACCTAGGGTGCCACAATGGATAAAAAGGAAGACCCAACAAATGCTGCCCTTCAGAGGCTCATTTCATACCTAAAGACACAGGCAGATTGAGTGAGACCTTGGGGAAACATTTATCACGCAAATGGATGTGAAAAGAAAGCTGGGGTAGCATTTTTTTTTTTTTGGCAGCAATATTCTTATCAAATAGTCTTTAAAGTAATCAGTAGTAATACAATAAAGGTAGGGGATTTTATTTATTTACTTATTTATTTTATTTATTTTTTAAGATTTTATTTATTTATTTGACAGAGAGAGAGAGAGATCACAAGTAGGCAGAGGCAGGCAGAGAGAGAGGGGGCAGCAGGTTCCCCACTGAGCAGGAAGCCCAATGAGGGGCTAGATCTCAGGACCCTGAGATCATGACCCATGCTGAGGCAGAGGCTTTAACCCACTGAGCCATTCAAGCACCCTAAAGGTAGGGGACTTTAATACCCCACTTATATTAATGGACAGATCACTTAAACAGAAAATCAACAAGGCAATATTGTCTTTGAAGGACACAATGGACCGGATGGATCTAACAGATAAATTCATAGCATTCCATCCAAAAACAATAGACATTCTTTTCAAGTACGCATGAAATTCTCCAGAATCAATCACATATTAGGGCACAAAATCAGTCTCAACAAATTCAAAACTATCAAAGTCATACCATGCACATTTTCTAACCACATGCTGTGGAATGAGTAATCAACCACAGGAGGAAATCTGGAAAAAGCGTAAATTTAAGTAGGTTATATAACATGCTACCCAACAATGAATGGGTCAACCAAGAAATAAAAGAGGAAATCAAAAAACACAAAGAGACAAATGAAAATGAAAACACAATGGTCCAAAATCATTGGGATGCAGCAGATGCTATTTTAAGATCCAAATTTATAGCATACAAGTCTATCTCAAGAAGAAAAGTCTCAAACAACCTTACCTTACACTTAGAGGAGCTAGAAAAAGAATAAACAAAACCCAAGATAGACAGAAGAAAGGATATGATGAAGATCAAGTGCAAAAATAAGTGAAATAGAAACTACAACAGGGGTGCCTGGGTGGCTCAGTTGGTTAAGCATCTGACTCTTGATTTTGATTCAGCTCATGATCTCAGGGTTCTGGGACTGAGCCTCGTGTCAAGCTCCATGCTCAGCGGCGAGTCTGTTTCAGGATTCTCTCTCTCCTTCTGCCCCTTATCTTGTACTCTCTCTCTTTCTTTTTAAAAGTAAGTAAATAAATCCTAAAAAAACTACAAAAACAAAACAAAACAAAACCACGTAACGGTAAAAATAAAAATAAAGCAGATCAAGGAAACCAGGAGCTGGTTCTTTGAAAAGATCAACAAAATTGATAAATCTTTATCTAAACACTTCCAAAAGAAAAGAGGAGGGGCTCAGACAAAGTCAGAAATCAAAGATGAAAAGTCAGAACTGATGCCACAGAAATATGAAGGAGTCCAAGAGATTATGGAAAATTTTATGTCAACAGATTGGACAACCTACAATTGGATAAATTCCTAGAAACATATACCAAACATGTACCAAAAATGAATGCAGAAAAAATAGAAAACTTGAACAAACCAATTAGCAGCAGTGAAACTATCAGTAATCAAAAAACTCCCAGCATAGAAAATCAAGGACCAGAGAGCTTCTATAGGTAAATTCTACCAAACACTTAAAGGGTTAATATCTGTTCTCATATCATTCCAAAATCTACAAGAGGAAGGAAAGCTTCCAAATTCATTCCATGAGCCCAGCATTACCCTTACACCAAAACCAGATGACACACACACAGTAAGGAGAACTACTAACCATCTCTGAAGAACATAGATTCAAAAATCCTCAAGAAAATAACAGCACATTGAATCTAACAATACATTAAAAAACATCATTTATCATCATCAAGTGGGATACAGGGTGGCTCAAAATTCACAAATTAATCAGTGTAATGTATCATATTAGTAAGAGAAAGAATAAGAACCATATAATTATTTCAATAGACACTGGTACATCATTTGGCAAAATATAACATCCGTTCATGAAAAAACCCTCAATAAGTTCAAAGGGCACATACCTTAACATAATAAAAGCCATATATGAAAACTCCACAGCTAACATTATCCTTAATGGGGAAAACCTGAGAACTTTTCCTCTAAGGTCAGGATTAAGAGGAACTTTCATTGTCTTTTAATAATATTACTTTTATTTAACACTCACCCTACTTTTATTTAACACAGTCGTGGCCACAGGAATTAGACCACATAAATAAGTAAAAGGAATCCCAATCAGTAAAGGCCAAGTAAAATTTCCACAATTTGCAGATGACATGACACTATATATAGAAAACCCTAAGAGTACACTTAGGATGAGCACGGAGTACTGTATAGAGTTGTTGAATCACTACATTGTACATCTGAAACTACTAACACAGTATGTTAACTACACTGAAAGTAAAATAAAAATAAAATTACAGATAAATTTAAGATTAAGTCAATAGAATTAGCAATGTCAATTTTATTGGTGATAATATTAGGAAAATATTTAGTAAATGCTTGGAAACACATCCTCATTAGAATAAGTTCAAGAGGAGTAAAATAGAGATGAGTACAAATCTTTTGAGGACATTTTCTCCAAAGTGGAGCAAAAAAAGGGGGTTAGTAGCTGTATAAAGTTATGGGACCAAAATAGTTTTTTTCCAATTAGAGACATAGAAACATGTTTGTATACTAATGAAAATAATCAAGTATGATGGGAAGTGGAGAAAATCATTTCTTCAGGGAGAAAAGGAACAATTATAGGAGGAATGTTCTTGAGTGGGTCAGAGGAAAGGTCATTCCATTCACAAAATAGAGAGATGGGCATTAATGCAAACAGGGACAATCAGCCATTCTCACTGGATTAAGACAAGCTTTATGGGTTCAGGTAAAGGTAGACGGATTTAAGGCTAGACCTATGTAGGCATTCCCTCATTATTTGTCTTTCACTAGTGAAATGTGAAGCAAGGACATCAGCTCAGAATGGAGGGGGATTGTTAAGAGTCTGAAGAGTAAGAACATAAGAAGCCATCGTCTTAAAAAGAGGGTGAATTAACTTGGGACATCGATTTTCAAATAACCCTGATGATCCACTTACGGTCGCAGTCATAAATTTAAAAGTAGTTCACCGAACTGGGTATTCTCCAGCCATATTATAGGTACTAAGTAGGTGGGAAATTCAGTCATCAGCACTGAGGTCTTGACAAGTTGGCAGGAGTGAAGGGAGAAAGGGGAAGCAAAGCTGAGTGTGATGACTGAATGGTCTATTGAAACAAAGATAGGCAAGAAAAACCTGGAGGCCATCAGTTACACAAAGAACTACTATGTTCGTGTCCATGGATTGGCAGTCCCAGTGGACCAACAGAATGAAGGGAAGAGCTGTCAGCATGGCGGCCTGACTGGAGAATGTTTGAAATTGAGGTTATAAAAAGAAGACAGTTATTGTGATTGACAGTATCTTTGGTCTGATCACAGAAATGGGCCGCTGATGGGGTAGAAGACAAGATAATTGGAGGCCAAAACACCCAGGAAAGGAGAGGGCTCATATACTGGCATGATTGATTCAAAGAGGAGTGGTGCTGGAAGAGGGTTAAGCAGTTTCTAAAATCTTGGAGAAGGGAGTAGGACAATTTCCCAGAAGGACAGATACATAGAGGTATTACCTGACTGTGCACCTCAGTGGAGCAGATGTGTAAGAGGAGGAGGGAGAAAAATGATCTCAAAGGAGCACAGAAGAGCAAAGAGGAGACCTACTCAGCCTCTATGACCACACGGATTGAGAAAGAAAACATAACTACACTTTGAGAACATTCCAAGGGCAAGCAGTGCCTTCGAAGGAGAACTAAATTTTAAGAACATCGACTGAACCTCAACACCAGAGATTGAGGACATCAAGGGCTTTATTAATGACAGAGCCTACATTACAAACAAGTCTCATTGTCAAACTTGGATATGCGGTCAGGTCAGAGCAGTGGCTAGACAAATCTATATGGAATTCTAAGTCCAAATAATGAAGGATCAAGTTGCATTTTGTGTTTTTGAAGGGTCAAAAGGACTGAAGGGCATGATGGCCTTAGTCTGATTATCTTCCTTCCTCTAAGAGAAAAACCAATTATACACTATTTAATGGGTGGATGGTTTTCGGCACTTTGCTGTAGCGAGACAACGCCTGGGTAGAGTTGCCTAAACCAGAGTGGTGGTCTTGCCAGGAGTGAAGCAGCATAGAGAGGAATGGTTTCAAAGAGTTCTCTCCTTTAATGCATCTTTGACATAACTATTTTCCTGTGACCAATATGACCTCAGCTCATTAAATTTTAAAATTAATATACATCCTAAAGATAAGTGTTCTAAATGAAATGACCATAGAGGACATTGAATGCTTTCCAAAGTCCAAATTGAAGAAAAACAAAATTCTTCAGTTTCTAATTCCAGTTTTGGCCAAAGTAAGAGAGGAAACATGGTAAAGGAATCTACTTTTCTTTGGGTTTCTAAGACAATGACATTTTCTAAGGAAACTCCTTGAAGTAATTTGGTGTTGAAATTAAAGTGAAAATCACTTGACATTTCTGAAGCATCCTAGAAGTTTTTAATTCATGTTCTCTCTACCTTTGCCATTTTTTTTACTTTCACTTTTTCCTCTTTGATGAGGACAATTATTGATATTTTTTGACTTTGAAACTTTATCTTGAAGCCTACCGTAATGTTTTGCTGGCTATTGTTTCAAAGGCTGGAGATTTAAATTAAGCATTCTAATCAATTAAAAGCTTCAGATAGCAGGGGGAGATTTTTATGTATTTATATATAATTATTATTTTTTTTTTACAAAAAATCATCAAGAATTAAGAACCAGGAAATGAATTATTAAATGACTCTGAACTACAATTTTCAGTTCATTTTGGAGGAACACTCATTCTTAAAGCACCTCCCATTTTTATCTTGATGTTCTCCTGAGATAGAATGGTTATCATAAAACAATACAGCTACAAGCTTTCACTGACGATGTATAATTAGGTATACAGATTTTCATTAGGTTATTTTTAGGGTAAAAAGTAATCCTTAAAGTTTAGGGAAATTTTTTTGCTGTTATACCCTTTGGAGTAAAATATATTGGGGTCTTTTTAATGGGTTTGTTCTCTCAGTGTCCCTTAAAAAGTGTGGTTCAGATATGCTTCCCCTCCACTACTTGATTGTGGAACTAGTTTAAGTGCTTTGCATAAAATTTAGTACAAGGAAAAATTAAGTACATATATATATTAGCATTAATTTTTAACTTACCTCACATTTACTTGATGATTCTAGGATCAAAAACAAAATCCTCTTATTTTTGACCAATCGCATATGTAAAAGGTCTCTCACTCTTCTTTATCTTAACCTGATATTTAGTAATATGTTGCATCATATCATTTTGTTTGTTCCAATTCATTATAGGCCATTACTTTATTTAAGGCCCCTGGTTAGGTTCTTAATAGCCTACTTAACTCTTAACATTATTTTCTCTTCCTCAATTTCCAACCCTGTCTCTATTTCAACACTAGTTTTTTACCTTTCAGTTTATCTCTAAGTTTAATATAATTATTTGCATATATGTGTATAAATATACCATTTTGTTTTGTGTTTGGCTTACTTCTTATTTTTACTTATGATATATCTCATCCTGTTTGTTACTTGCATGTAACAGTATCTTTGGGGGACCTATCCATGTTGCTCAAAATAAATCTAGTAAGTATTTTTTTTTCTGCACAGAATTCCACCATAGCTATCTACCACATTTTACTTTTACTTTTCCCTGGAATGACTACCAGGTTGGCTTCAACCTTGGTGATAAATATCATATGTTTCCCTATGCACCTCTATGAGAGTTTTTTTTGAAGCACTAATACCCACGAATGGAAATGCAGGATTCCAGGGAATATTCATACTTAGTTTCACCAAGTATTGCCAAGTACTCTCCAAAGCGACGACACCAATTATATTCACATCAGCTCTGACAGCATGTTAATATTAGTAATTATTTATAGCAGCATTGCAATCGCACATTACTTTTATTATTTGAATGGAAAGACATTAATTTTTATATCAAAGCTTTGGAATTTTTTTTGTATGAATTTGGGCCTGAATATAAAAAGAATTCTTGGTTTTTATTTTCCTCATTCACAATCTGTAGACCAGACTTCCCTTTTTTGCTAGACTCAATCCTTAATAGTTAAGTTCAACTCCTGTTAATTTCTGCTTTTCAAGTTTATAAATTGTACTTCCCTTTTAAATATTCTTTTAAGGTAGAATTATTATTTTGATTATGGCCATTAGCATGCAAAAAATATATATATGCTGCACTAAATTTCCCAGTATTGGGTAAGATTTAGGGAAATACAGCCATGTGTATAAGTTTCTTGATGACTTTAATCATGTTAGAAGCCTTTGCTTTATAGGAACATGAGTATCCATCTTTGCAACTTATGACTCTAAGCCCATCATACAAAAGGATCCCAATTTTTTCTTTCAGAAATTAACACTAATACTGCTAAAAATCTGATATTTCTAGTTTGTTAAGGTACTACTTATCTCTAAATGCTTGTATTCTCTGGACAATGGCTTTTGCTCTTTTAGGAGTGTTCATGTCAAAATTGCCATTCTATCTGAGAAAGTGTACTTTCACTTAAGGTTTTGTTAAAATAAAGTTATTTTGCATGAGAGTATCAAAGACTGTACCTTTAATTTCAATTACTCATTTGGGGTTAAAATTCTATAATCCCTAATTCAAGTACTGAAGTGAGAGCTGAAAAATAATGAGCCAAACTTAAAAATGAATGAAAAGACAATTTGGAGACTCAAATACTGCTCAACTATTCTTGTCCGGGGTAATTTTTTACTCCAAAATTATCATAACTTATTAAGTAATAAAAGCCTTTAAGCATGATTATAAATTCAGTCATTTCATTTCATTGATATGGTTCTTGACATTAGCACAATAAGATTTGAGATAAAAGGCTTACTAAATTAGAGTTAATATCAAAAATATTAGCAATTTTAGGCATCTAAAAACCCTCATGCTATCATTTTTACCTGGGCTCGGGGTGAGGGGGTGGTCAAGATGCTTTTGCATAGAAGAAAGTAACAGGGTAATTTCCAATGCCCTACAGAGAACAGGCAAACAGGAAGTATTGGTTCAATCAAAAGCAGTCCTCCATATCTCATTTAAGTACACAGCGGTCATGGGGAGGAGTTGTTATAACGGAACATGATTATGGCTAGCATTTAGAATATTAATGCAAGAATGGCAATCGAGTGTTGGGGCTGGTTAATTCTTCTAAAGCAGCACTCTCAGTATGCAAAGATCCACCCATCAGGAGAAGGGTATAAAGTATTTGTGGCTCCCTGGAATTTAGACAAAAACAAAACAAAACAATTTTTCCCCTAAAAATAAAAAAATAAAAAAGTGATCAGTCTCGAGATAATTTAGAACCTCTAATTTATACCAACCTCTTAGTGTCAGGGATGCATAGGAAAAAAATTAGTATAATAACATCCCTCAAACACATGGCAAAAATCAACACAAATGTACACAGGAGGCCATGCCGATACTACAAGAGAACTAAGATGCATTCAGGGAAGAGACTGGAGGAAAACAAGCTGGAACAGAGCATTAGAAAGAACAAACAGAAGCATCTGACCAAGGCACCTGGATGACTCAGTTGATTAAGCAACTGCCTTTTGCTCAAGTCATGATCCTATAGTCCTGGGACTGAGTCCTACATCCGGCTCCCAGCTCTGTAGGGAGTCTGCTTCTCCCTCTGACCTTCTCCTCCCTCATGCTCACTCACTCTCTGTCTCTCTCTCTCTCTCTCTCTCTCTCAAATAAGGAAATAAAATCTTAAGCAGCTGACCAAAAAAAAAAAACCTAAAAAAGAAAAATTAGTACACTAACAAATTTGAGTAAGAGAGCAAACTACCGGGGTGCCTGGGTGGCTCAGTGGATTAAAGCCTCTGCTTTCAGCTCGGGTCGTGATCTCAGGGTCCTGAGATCTAGCCCCGCATCGGGCTCTCTGCTCAGTGGGGAACCTGCTTCCTCCTCTCTGCCTATTTGTGATCTCTCTCTATCAAATAAATAAATAAATAATCTTAAAAAAAAGAGCGAACTACTTTTAAAATGTTATAAATTAAGTGGTTTTTAAATGATCTGCCCTGAAAGAGGGCTCTGAGGCAAATTTGTAAATTTAAAGTAACCAGTACAAACACAGGTTGAGTAATTGATGTTTAAAGTGCATTGGAGGAAATCAGTAGCAGATAAATAATTAAAAAAAGCTCGTTTGTGAACCAGAACTAGATTTGGAAAAAACAAAGACAAAAAAGCAGAATTTAGCACTGAAGAGGAAGGAATTTTAAAATATTTAAAAGTTAACAGATGTTGAGATGGGAGATACAGAATGAGAAAATGGAATCTGAGAACTTTTCCAGAAAGAAAGAAAATCAGAAAGAGGCAAAGATAGTATGTGAAAAATTAAATGAAATAACCCCACAAAATGCTTATTACTCCACCTGCTCAAAAAACAGCTAATTCCCTGTCTCTCTTCCCCACCTTTTCTTGCTTTACTAATTGAAAACAAACTAAGGATTTTTATACCTGCACCCACTGATTGGTTTCACAGGTTATGCCCCGCATTTTATTTATGTTATTTGTTCATTTTCATAAGGATGCTACCAAACTGCTTTATTACTTCCATTTATCCAAAGGGGAGATTAAACTTCAGAGAGGATTAAACACTGCTATGAAATCACACGGCTGGGATTCAAATCTAATACACTTCACCCCAAAGAATTTACTTCTCACCTGCAATTTTTTTATTAATTACTATATTAAATGACAAGAAGGTTACCTCATCAAATAATGTTATATAAAGTAATGCAAAGCTCTCTAATAGTAGAAATGGAATAAAAAACATGGACATGTATAGTACATGTTCAGTTTTTAAAATATTTTAAAGTTACTGTACAATTGTTAATTGGAAAAACTAATTTTCTGTGTATAAGAAACAATTCATCCTCAACCAATTTTTCCCTTTTCTTTATGTCAGAGTTCTAATGCTCTATTAACAGAGTTTCTAATGGATTTGCTGGCAGCCCCTTAAGCCATTCAGTGAATGCTACAAACGACAATTTGTGTTTTGGCTTGCTTTAATCACTTCTGAAAATTTCTGTTGTGTTTGCTAAGTGAGGCAATATCTGTTTCCCAACTCAACTCCAAACAAAGAGCTTACAGGCAATCTTCTATATGCTTAGCCCTCTAGCTCTGCAACATGTCCTTTCTTTTCACTCATCTAGGTCTTTAGTATTGCACAACTACTGTGTTAATTCCTGAGGATATTACAGGTGATATAAAGAACAGTTCTTGACCTCATGGAGCTTACCATTGAATGGAGTAATAGGAAAAAAAAATAATGAAACTAACAAAGTGATGTTAACTTTTGATTAAGAGTTATAAAAAAAAAGGTGCTGATTTTATGTAGAGTTGACTTATTTTTTGTTAAAATAATTAAAGGATGTCTAAGTACAGATGCTAAAGACATGCAGCCCATTTTCTCCTAATCCATTCCATATCAGAGGATATTACTGTGCTAGCCTCGATGATCATGTCCTAATAACCCCATTATTGAGATGGAAAAGCAACAACAAACCATTCTTAAAGTGAAGCCTGGAGTCAACGGACTTTAAGAATGGCTTGTTGTTGCTGGTGTGTTGTAAACCAAAATTGTACAAAACCCCTGTCATGGACTAGAAACTTTGTGTTCACTGGTTTTAGTAATTAACTAGAAGTAAACTTTAGTTTTGCCATAAAGGCAGAACATCATCTTTCTGCCATATTTGCAGTGCCAGCCATTTAGTAAATACATAGTTGTTACATGAAAAATTCCTTTTACCAGCCTATTGATTAAAATCTGTGGGGTTTTTTATGGATTCTGTAAATATTCTAACTAAAAATTTTCTTTATAATCTGTATTGTCACATAGCTTAGATTTCAATTCAAAATTAATGTGAGAAGATCTAAACCAGTGAGGTTTCAGTATACATACTGGACGTACATGTAGACAATGTGCAATGCCCAACACAAAAATCATGTGGCTGTTTGATACAGAATTCCTAGATAATACACAAGACACAGCAAGCAACCGATCAATGTTGATTTCATTTTTGATTTGACGGGTAAGGCTAGACAGCTAGGATACCTATGCTTTCCTTTCCTGTTTTATATTTAGATCATTCTCACCAGGGAGAATGTCTCTTGTATCATTGTGTATCCCAAAAACCAAGGCAATCTGTGGTTTAACCCATTAGAATCCACTTGGCCACCTGGGTGGCTCAGGTCATGATCCCGGGGTCCTGGGATGGAACCCCACATCGGGCTCCCTGCTCAACCAGGAGTCTGTTGTTCCTTCTCCATCTGCCTCGCCCTGCTGCTCCTGCTCTCTTGCTCTCACTCTCTTTCAAATAAAAACTTTAAAAAATAGAAGTAATTTTTAATAACTTATTATTAATATTTTATTATTATATTTTAATACTTTAAGTAATTTTTAATAATGTCATTTAGCAGATGTTAATTAGACTTAGAGTCATCCTGTTGCAATATATACAAATATCTAATCATTTATTGTACACCTGAAATTAACATCATGTTAGGTCTATCATAGCTCAACAAATAATTTTTTTAAATTGCAGTTTTTCCTGAGTCTCTTCAAATGATAGGAATTTGATAAAGGGATTTTTTTTTAAAGATTTTATTTATTTATTTGAGAGACAGAGAAAGTGAGAGATAGCATGAGAGGAGAGAAGGTTAGAGAAAGAAGCAGACTCCCCGCAGATCATGCCCTACAATTTTGCCCTAAAATTATAAACATTGTAAAAATTTTGCCCTAAAATTACAAACATTGCCTTAAAATTACAAACTTGCCCTAGAATTATTGCTGTGGCAAAACAATGCCCTAAAATTGCAAATAAACTTTATCAAGATGCTCAACAAGGTTCACAAATAAGATCCCGGACTATGATCCTTTTAAGCCAAATTATCTCTAACAGCCAGAGAAAATGAGTATGAATGGCAAAATGCCTTCTGTGCTTTCCAGTGGTCAAGAAACCACTTCCTCTACCACTCTATTATCTGAAATTAAAAGAAATGGATATAAAAACCCTAATTGGAGATGAGTATGACTGACCCAGTTTATGCAGAAACTGCTTACCACGCAGCTTTAGAGAAGACTGGAATAGACACAATATTGAATAGTTAATCATGAGAGATATTTGATGTTAAGGATAAAGGCAGAACTTCTGTATTTCCTTAGGGGGAAAAACATGCAAAAAGGCCATTGTCTGACCTAAAATATTTTATTTAGGCAAAAATTTGTGTGTTTCTTATTTGCTGCAGAGTAATTCTTTTTTATTTTATGCGCTACTCTTAAGTAATTTTTAATAATGTCACTTAGAAGATGTTAATTAGACTTAGAGTGATTCTGTTGCAATATATACAAATATCTAATCATTTATTGTACACCTGAAATTAACATCATGTTTGGTCTATCATAACTTAAATAATTTTTTTTAAATTGCAGTTTTTCCTGAGTCTCTTCAAACGATAGGAATTTGATAAAGGGATATTTTTTTTTTAAGATTTTATTTATTTATTTGAGAGACAGAAAAAGTGAGAGAGAGCATGAGAGGAGAGAAGGTTAGAGGAAGAAGCAGACTCCCCGCAGAGCTGGGAGCCCGATGTGGGACTCGATCCCGGAACTCAAGGATCATGACCTAAGCCAAAGGCAGTCGCTCAACCAACTGAGCCACCCAGGCGCCCCTGATAAAGGGATATTTAAAGGGTTAAGAATATTAAAGGTTTTTTTATTTTTTTTAAAGATTTTATTTATTTATTTGACAGAGAGGGAATTCCCAAGTAAGCAGAGAGGCAGGCAGAGAGAGAGGAGGAAGCAGACTCCATGCTGAGCAGAGAGCCGATATGGGGCTCGATACCAGGACCCTGAGATCACGACCTGAGCCAAAGGCAGAGACTTTAACTCACTGAACCACTCAGGCGCCCCAAGAATATTAAAGTTTTGAGAGATGGTAGGGATGAGCAGTAAGACTACAGTTTCGACATAGAGCTGCATCTCACTAAGCTGAACTTCTGTATTGGGCGCTGATGGCATGCCTTGGGGAGCAGCTGATGTTGAGAATAATAAAGAAGTATCATAATGAAAACAGCTGCTTCTGGGGCGCCTGGGTGACTCAGTGGGTTAAGCCTCTGCCTTCGGCTCAGGTCATGATCTCAGGGTCCTGGGATCGAGCCCAGCATCGCATGGGGCTCTCTGCTCAGCAGGGAAACTGCTTCCCCCCTGCCCCCTGCCTGCCTCTCTGCCTACTTGTGATCTTTCTGTCAAATAAATAAATAAAATCTTTAAAAAAAGAAAAAGGAAAAGAAAATAGCTGCTTCTAAATCTTGTCTCATTCAGAGTAAACACTTTCATGTTGGTCTTTGCTTCCTTTATTCTCTGCAATCCAGAAAAAAAAAAAATGTATAGAAACTTAAAGTTGGA
This sequence comes from Nasua narica, assembly GCA_028533885.1. NCBI lineage: Eukaryota > Metazoa > Chordata > Mammalia > Carnivora > Procyonidae > Nasua > Nasua narica. The sequence continues at coordinate 57,223,272 of CM052811.1, forward strand.
AAGACCAAGTTCAAATACACTGTTAGACACAACATTGCCACCTGCATTTGAAGTGGGAGTCTTTGTCTTACTGAAGGGACCTTTCCTGGCTTACTCTTCTGGTTAAGAAGGGGCCTATAAACTACTTTGGCCATAACAGTATCTGGGGTTGTCTGCCTTAAATGCCCTCCTTTCTAGCTGTTAAGAAGTACTAAGTATCTTGCCTTACCATGATTTTCTTACACCTGCTACTAAATGAAGCCCAGCACCCTTAACCAGAGAAAAGCACAGTTTGGGATATAAATGTGACGGTAAGAAAGAGCCAAGGCTTTCAGTGGGCTTGCCCTGGGTGTGTGCCATGCTCTCTGGAATTCAGACGGAGTTGTAGGCAGACAGAATGTGCTCAGAATCTGGGTTTGTGGCCAGTTATTACCACCAACCCAGTGGAGATTCAGCCATTCTTTCTCTGTATCTTTCTGAAATACCGCTGGCAGCTTTGATAATCTTTTTTCACTTGAGACTAAACTTTATGCCCAAGAGGAAAACAATTACCAATAGGGTATTGTCATGTGGGGGCTAGTAATTATATGTAAACTGCCTAAAAGAATAGTCTATATTCCCTAAAAGGGATCTCATTCTCTCAGAGTGAAATCAGTTATACTGAAATCAAAGTTCTTTTGTTATTTTTAAATTCCATACAAAAGACAAAAGGGCAGACATGTATTTGGGGAAAAGGCAGTATTCTAAAACTTCGCTCCAAATACTTATATTGTTATTTTATGTCTATACATAGTCTTTGCAAGCTTTGCAGTAACTCTCATCCTGTAGCCTCCGTGAAGGAGAAGAGTCATGGACAGCCTATTAAACGCTTTGTGAGATGACGTAATTATTCCCATTCCCAAGGGAATGAGTCTCAGCAGAGGTAACTTTAGGGACGCATGCGCAGTAAGAGACGGAGCAGAGGGTGTGTCCGTAGAGCACGGATTCGGACACAGAATGCTCTGCTTAGCCATCATTTCACCCTTAGCAAGTTGTATTTTTAATAAATATCAGGTTCCTTTCTCAGAAAGTGAAGGTATTGTGAGAATTAATAAGGCTTTAGGAAAGCATTGCAAAACCTCTCATCCACACTGCGAAGAGCTAATACATCTGAAACATCTGTTTCTGTTGCCACAGTACAATATCATGATTTTTTCTGAATCCTTTGAGTTCCTCATGGCCATTTCTTCCAAGTTTCAAATGCCATGCCAGCCTGTGAAACATACTGTTTCAGACAGGCAAAGTGCAGAGAGTAAAAGGTTAACAGGTTTTTAACTAGTGTACAAGGCTAGGCTGTTTTCTATTGCAATGATAGGAGGGACAGGGAAGCAAAGTATGGGAATGGAGGACAAGGGATGGCTGTTCTGTAGACAGAAACTGAATTACTACCTTCACACTATGTTTCAATACACTTCCCTCCATTTTCAATGATACCTATTCATTCTGAATTTCAAAATACTTGACCATTCTGCCACGTAAGTTGATTCACCTACTCTGGACTTTGACTTTATCACTTTATCTGGTGACAGCCTCAATATATTCTTTTATCTACCAAAGATACATTATAATCTCTTTTCTATTTATGGTCACCTCCCTCTTAGGTTTACTCTCATGGAATTATTCATACAATCTCATTTTATTGGGGTCTTATGAGGGAGGGGAGATGAACGAGGGCTCCAGCCGCAAACTCAGAATAGAAACTCTTTGCCTGTATTCACTTTTAAGACCGGTAACAAACTATTGATTTTAAGAGACAATATTGACAGCACTGAAGAGTGGCAGAATATGCCAACCCTAAACATGGCACTTAGGCACAAGAATTATTTTGAACTGAAGGTGATTAACTAAACATCAGGTACAAGAAGAGCTCTCTGATCATCCCCTTTTCCTTCGTGAAAACAAGAGATGAGATCTTCATATAAATGTCCTTTCTAAATGTGGAAGGAACTGATACTCTTATAATCAAGGACAGGAAGCTGAAGCTGAGAAAATTCTGTACAAAGCGACCTAGTTAAAGTAAGTCTTCTCTTTCTTTAGCCAGGCTGTATACTTTGGTTACTTTTCCACAATTGCCCCTCTGTTGAACCTACAATAGTATTTAGATTCTGCTGTTTCTTTGGATCTTCAATTTTTTTTAAGGACTCCCATACACGTAAAACTTAAAATAAGTAAAAACGTATCTCTCCTGTTAATTTGTGCTTGTCAATTAATTCTCAGTCCCAGCCAAAAACTCTAAGAGGGTAGAGGTAACATTTTGCCTGTGCTACAGCATCCATCTATTTTGAAGCATACCATGCTGTTGCACATGGTTTGGGAAATGCTGCGTGCTTTCCTAGAGCTGTGGTTTTCTGTAGACGTGTCATCTTGTCAGCATGTGAAGGTAGGAGGTAGATGTTACTTACTCTCTATCATTTGGCCTTCAAAAAAGCACACATTGAGAAGTTTAATACTTCTTGGTTAAGTGAATCAAACTAAAAGGTAGAGTAACAAATAACAACAGGGTTTGTAAATCCTAGAGAAACTTCACATTTCCCTATTACAGTTCTGCAAGTAGCCGTCACTTATCTCCTCCACAGTGGTGTGTGTTTATTCAGTACTTCAAGCAGTGACCTTTTCCGTGATGCAAAACAGGAAGATTAAAGACTTGGAGATATTATGTAACTCATTACTTTTAAGTAAAGTTATTTGAGTGTGTCTGTAATAATTTACATCTTGATTATGTGCTTTTTACATTTCTAAATACTGAGACATACATATTCTTCAATTTACCCTCAAAAGAATCCCAGAAAGTAGGGCAAGTACTTTTTTAACTCTAAGTCATACATGAAAATGTTGGTGCCTCTGCCAAGATTTACAGTTAGTTGTAAATCTGAAATTGTAATAAAGTCTTTTGACTCCTGGGATGTAGATTTTTACACAAATCTATATGTTTGTATGGTCTCCACTTTAATGGAAGGAGGCTTTGAACAGGTGTGTGTGTATAAATGCAAGGACTGCAAAAACCTAGAAGGGCAAGAGACTCACTAGCAATTCAGAAGGTTAAAGGAGGAAAGATCATGTCTCCTAAAAGCAGAGAAATTTTCAGGCTCAGCTGATCCCTTCAAAAACCAATAGAAAGGAAGTCATAAGAGCTTTAAGAGATACCACTGCCCAAGTTCAAGGGAGCACGTAAAGAAAAAAGACCTTTCTTCTACTTCAACTCCACACATTAGTTTAGGACAGCTTCTCTGCCCACCCTGCCTTTCACCCTCCTTTGTTTTCTCATCAAGCAAACTTCAGGGAAGTTTCCTATCAAGAGAACTTCAGAACATCAACCATGTGGTGAAGGCCTACTTTTTTTTCCTTATACCCACCCCAGATGTTCTTTGATAAATTAACAATAAAAACAAAAGCCCATAGATGTCTTGGTCTCTTTAGGAGCAACTGATACAAGGATATTTTTTCAAAACTGATCAGCAGGGAAAATCATAATGGAACTCTCCCAGAGTTTTTCTGTAATGATCACAGAATTATGGGATTTTTTTTTACTTGGCCTACAGAAAATGATGAGAGGGAAGGTAGTCAAGTAAATTAATGGTTGAGGTATCTGAAAGAAGATGCTTTTGGAAAAAATCACCTTGCCCTTGCTCTTTACTGGTAGGACAGGATTGGGAGGGGAGGGATTCAATTACTAATTTACAGAAAAACAATTACTATGCCTTTAAGGAGTTTTCAGTACTTTAGTAGATGAGGTAACTGAAAATGACAGATAAAATTTCTTTGGTACATTATTTCAGTACCCAAAGGAAAAATACTTTAATTGTGTCATTTTAAGAAGTGTGACAGAAAAGTGAGAAGGTGGTTAAGAAAAGATATATTTTTTTAACTTCCAAACATATGGAGCCATGATGCCTTATTCGATATAGGTGTATTCCTCATATTCAATAGAAATTTTAAGAAGAACTCTCCCAGTCATTAACAGAAAATGCTATTTAGAGAACAAGTTTCCTGGGAATCAGTAAATTCATTTATATCAAATTTTAAGATGAACTTTTGAAAGTTCAACAAAAGAACTTAAAAATGCAATCATGATTTGTATAATTTTTATAGTAACTTCTGCATTGGACACTGTATGCCTAACAAGGTCTCAGATACAACATAGGCTTGAAGGATAAGAGGAGACACAAGTAATCGTTGATACCTAGGATGTCTAAAGCTGCATTACTGAACACCTTGCTATTTCATTTAGAAGAGAAGTAATCAAGCACCCTAGAGTCTTGGTGAAGACTCAACAGACATAACCCAATCAAGTTTGAACACATGGAACATACAGTTTCTTTCTAGTGTAGCCTCCCCACATTCTATCTTACCCCTCTCTTCAAGATAAAGATTGGATTTTACACCATCATAAAGATGTCCCTTATTACTAATCTCAACTGTTCTCTGTCCTCTATCACCCAAATTTATCTATTTTTTAAGACCATTCATTTGCCAGTTAATCATATCCCTACACTGTGATGTCACTTCCCTTTTCCTGAAAATGTTTTAAATCTTTACATTTCTTATGGTGATTTTGTCTTTTCCCAAAGAGACCTTAAGCCCCTTAAAATCAGTGCTAATTTCTGATTATATGTATTATTTTTGATTACCTGTATTCTTAGTTATATTCCTACAAAAAACTAGAATTTTGTTCAATAAACATTTTATTTTATTTGGAAAAAATACACAATGAGGACAGTATATCAACAATGTAAATTTTTCAGTAAGAGCCCAGAAAAGAAAGAAATCAATATGCACAAAAGTTGTTTGGGAAATCTTCAGGGAAAACTCAGGACTAGAATGGGCCCTGAAAGATGAAAAAACTTGGGGGAAATACACACATTAGGTGAGGCATCTCAAGTAAACTATCCTCCATGCAACCTAAATGTAATAGGTACTTGAGACACCACTGCCTATAAAAATCAACTCTCTGCCTCCCAAGGTGACCCCATGAGTAAGTGTTAGATTGTTTAATATGACATTAAATAGGAGATTTGGGGATCCAATAATTTGCTGGTAAAGTCATGAATACTATCACGAGCTCTGAGCTTAAAATAAATTGGCCTATAAAATTGAACTAAGACTCACCAGTGTGCTACACTGTCTTTAATCCCTAGCCTAGAGTTGTCCTATGGTAAAGATTTGGTTTCTAATTTACAATCTATGAATTTTGAGTCTTACTTAATGATGAAATATGTTATTACTGTAAAATTAATCAGGATCCTCCTAAGAAATGCATGGCACCCTCAGCTGGAATTTGACAATCTTAGTACCTTTGTTTTCCTACAGCTTTTGCTCTAGAATATGCTTCCCTTCATCTGTCCACTGCATGATTTTCACAATTAAAAAGGCTCCTCTGGTCAGATAGTCCTAGGAAATTCCCCAAACCGCCTAAATCCAGGGGACATTAGGAATAAGTCCAGAGGGATGTTGCTCAGTGGGTTAAGCAGCTGACCTGGGCTCAGATCATGATCCCAGGAGCCTGGGACTGAGCCCTGCATATATAGTTCCTTGCTCAGCAGGAGCCTGCTTCTTCCTCTGCCTGCAGCTCCCCCTACTTATACCTGCTCATTCTCTCTCTCTGACAAATAAATAAAATAAATCTTAAAAAAAAAAGAGTAAGTCCACATATCCACTGTCGCAAAAGTGTTTAACATTCATAGAACATTTTACTTTTGAGAGGACTGAACTCTAGTGTTAGAAGAGTTCCGATGAATACCATTTTACCTTAGTTAACAAGTATTATCTAGAAGTAGACTTTTCAACACAAGTACGCTCTATGGTTTCCAGTCTGGCATGTACATAAGTTATAAAGGCATCTTCTAAGCTAATAACAAATAAAAAGCTACAAAAACTCAAAAATTAACTCTTCTTCCTAAGTCTAACAGAGAAATGAGGTCATAGGGAAAACAATGAACACAAAAACTGCAGAGACAGACTTTAGCTACAGAAAAAAAAAATCACAATTTACTAGAGCAGAACCAAGAAACAGACACCTGTGGGCACCAGTGCTGGGGTAGGAAAATCTGAACTGTAATTAAGTAATTTCTAGACGTTTACTGTGGTCAAATCTGATAATTGAAAATCCTCGGGTCACCTAGCGATGGGTATGAAGGACTCACACTTTTGTGAGTCTTACTTTCAGCAGGTCTGTCAGGTCCTCACAGTGAATATTGGAGAAAAATCCCCTCCTAGTTCTACAAGAAAGAAAGATAAAGTAACTATTTTGAAATACACCAGAATGTGCTGTTCTTCTTCATGAGGCTTGTCTTTAGGACAGAATTGTTAACCATAGCCTAACCTGCTTGCATTTATTCAGAGCCTCAGCTACGTGGGGTAAGGCAAATACCCAACTCTAACCCCCTTTAGCCATTCGTTTCCACCTAAGGGGGAGAGAAGCAAGAAGCACCGATGAAGTTCAGAGTTCAGCAGTATAGGGTCACCGAAAAATTGAGACCTAACCAAAGAATTGTAACATAGTCCTCTCCCACCTTAGCACCACTACATGACCAAATGCCTGTTCGTGTCAGTTCCTTTTACCCAGTCCATCTTGCTTACCATCCAATAAAAAAAAATTACAAGACATACTAAAATTAAGAAAACTCAATTTGAAGAGACTGGAAAAGTATCAGAACTAGAGTCCCATAATGGCAGATATAGGAATGCTGGTAACACTCACTTTATCTTTGGCCCTCTGTCTTGTTCATGTGCACGTAAGGATCTCCCTCTAAGGCCATGTGTTCCAGGCCCCTTGGACATTAATGCATGCTCTGTCCAGATTGCAGGAGGGCATCTTTTGATCTTCCCTAAAGGTGTTTAGATAACTAGTAAAGATACCATAGTTTTTTCCCTTCCTTCTCTCTGGTGCACAGATGGCACCAAAAGTTCTGTTAAATGTTAACCTTTGGATCTCACTACAATGATCTCTACACATCTCCTCACTCTGTAATGTCTGTCCAGACTTTGTGGAGAATACCTACGTAGCACCCGGATCATCACCTCAAGCCCCACCACCATCACCCTTCAGTCAGTTTCCCTGAATAAAACTCCATTAACGTATGGAATCACCTACTTCATTTTCTGGTCTCAAAGTGCTTTCTCAATTTCAGGGATACTTTACTGTCCATCTTCCACTTTCTAACAGCAGGATACTGGAATTATCAAATCAGGAATTTCACTATTAATATGATTAACATTTCAATGGACCAAATAGACAACATGCAACATATGAGAACAGATGAATAATTTGAGAGGTGAAAATTCCAATAAATAAAAAGAATAGCAATCAGAAATACTGCAATAGAAACAAAGAATGCTTTTGAGGGGCTCATTAGTAGACTGAATATGGCTGAGGTAAGAATCTCTGAACTTGAAAATATAGACTTCCAAAACTGGAAAAGCCAAGAGCAAAATATCTAAAAAATTACTAAGTACAGAATTTCCACAACTATGGAGCAACGATAAGACATATGACATATGCACAATGGCAATTATCAGGAAAAGGAAAAGCAAAAGTATTTGAAAAGCAATATTGAAAGACAATTTCCCTCAAATTTTGTGAGACAAAAAACCACAAATCCAGGAATCTCAGAGAAAATCAAGCAGGACGAATTCCAAAATAACTACACTTAGCCATGTTACATTTAAACTTTATTGACTCAAAGATGAAGGAAAATTCTTGAGAAAAGCCAAAGGGAAAAAGTTTTACATAAAGAAGAACAAAGGTGAGAATTAAATCTGCGTTCTCCTTAGAAGTCATGCAATCAAGAAGGGAGTAAAAAAATTTAAAATATGAAGAGGGGAGGAAAAAAAAGACACCCTCATAAAATTCTGTATCTTATGAAATTGTCCTTTAAAAGTGAATGAGAAAGAGCCTTTCTCAGACAAACAAAAGTTAAGGGAAATTATTTCCAGAAGACCTGCCCTGCAAGCCATGTTCAAGCCCGTTCTTTGGAGCGAAGGAAAATTATATAGGTCAGAAAATTGGACCCACATAAAGAAAGGCAGAACACTAGAGGATGTATGAGTGAAAGCAAATATAATTTTTCTTAATTGAACCTTAGTTGATTCAAAATACTGGTAATTTATTTGATTATGTACTCTTGTGTATGCAAAGTATAGTATATATATACATATGCTATAGTTATGTATGCTTATATATAAAAGAAATGAGTGACAGCACTGATATGAGAGATGGGAGGGAAGAAGTGTGATTTTTTTTAATACAGTGAAAAAAATACTGGGACAAAATACTATTATTTCACAATAGACTTAGGTTAACTGCCAGTATATAATGGCAAACTCCAAGACAATCACTAAAGTTAAAAGTGTAACTGATATGCTACGAAGGAGAGAAAACAATCATTTACAATGCTCAATTAAAATCACAGAAGGCAGAGAAAACAAGCTGAAGACTGGTACCACGGACTTTCTACAGTTAATCACAGATAGTATGCCACATTGAAAAGGGTAGGGGGTGAAAGGTGGTCAGGAATCAAACTCCCAGGGAGATGGAACACAAACAAGTGGGACACATGCACAGAGAAGGGAGAGGAACACACCCCACACCAGGCACATCTGGCATGGCCAACCTGCATTGGGAAGAAAAGTCCCCATAACATTTGACTTTGAAAACGAGCAGGGCTTAGTTCCAGATACTTTAATCATCAGCAAGCTTAGCTCTGGGAGAGGCAGAGGGTGACAGGAAACTGAGTCCCTAACTTTGAAGAGCCAACATAACCAACAACCCGCAGGTGATACAGGACAGAAGCAGCAGTTTGAAATGTTCTGGATGTGAATGGCAAAGACATTTATTTACCAGTCTCAAAACAAGGGCAGAGATATTAAGGAGACTATTCTAAGAAGAAAAGAGCTGGCAGGCACCCTTTCTCTCTTCTCCCACCCACAGCCTAGACAGCTGAACACTTGTGGGAACCAGGAAGAACACATTCCACCTACCTTACTAGCACTGAATTCCCTGTCCCTGTCCTCTCCTTTGGAACCAACCCATCCAAGCTGCCCCACTTGGGCCAGTATCCCTACAAAGCAGCTCCAGCTGAGACATACCATGCAAGTGGATCTGACAGTGAACAGTGCCAATCCAAAATGACTCCTGCCCTGAGGAAAAGGGAAGATAAACGCATCAGTACAACTGTAGCTCAAGCAGATGGACTGGGGGCAGGTATCTGGTTTGAACACAGGCCCTGCTCACCAATGAAAACCTTTCAAGAGGCAACCCAGGGAGAGTTCCCTCAGTTGGGTTTGACAGCAGTCCCAACAGATGGGCTAAGGAGAGCCATATGGTCTGATTGCTGACTCTACCCAGTTACAAGCCCACTGGGCTCGAGAATGGCTCCCTAACAGCAGAAATCAAGCCCTGCCCAGGGTGCTTACCAAGTGGGCATTGCAACCAACTGGACTAAAAGCAAATGTGGCTCAGCTCCCACAGCAGACACACATAACTTACGTAAGAGACTCCCCCACCCCCCTGAACAGGGGATATTGTGCTACAAGGCACAATAGGATCTCCTCTTCTTCCACTACCTTTGAGATAAGATATAGCTACCTTTCCTAATAGAGAGTTAGACAAAATGAAGACAGAGGATTATGTTCCAAATGAAAGAAAAGGAAAAAACCAAAGCAGAAGTGGTGAATGAAATGGAAATAAGCAATATGCCTGATAAATTCAAGTAACAGAAAGATACTCCCAGGACTTGAGAATAAAGTGGAAAACCTCTGAGACATTGAACAAAGTTAGAAAATATTTTTTTTAAAAATTCAGATGAAGAACTCAATAACTGAAATTAAAAATGCACTATAAAGAATCAATAGCAGGTAAGGGGGATAAAGAATAGATCATGAGCTGGAAGATGGGAGTAATAAAAAGCCACCAAGCTGAAAAGCAAAATAAATAAATAAATAATGGGAATAGGTTAGGGAAGTCCATAATACCCAGCACGTAACAACAGTTCTATCATAGGGATCCCAGAAGGCAGAGTCTGAGAAGGGGGAAGGACATACATTTGAATAAATAATCACTGAAAACTGCCCTAATCTGGGGAAGGAAACCGGTGTCTAGATTCAGGAAGCACAGAAAGACCCCAATAAAATCAACCCGAGTAGATCCACCAAGACACCAAACAATTAAAATGGTAAGAAAACCAACAAAAAACAAAAACGAAGTGGTGATATAAGAAATTAGAAACAAGAAAACAGTTACATATAAGGCAAACCCCTTAAGGATATCAACTGATTTTTCAGTAGAAACTTTACACACACAGACTTAAGGGAATTGATGATATATTCAAAGTGTTGGATAGATAAAACTTCCAGCAGAGAATAATCTACCCAGCAAGGTCATCATTCAGAGACGTACAAAGAGTCTTCCAGCCAGACAAAAGTTAGAGGAGTTCATCAACACTAAAACAGCGTGTAGAAAAAAAAAAAAAAAGAACTCCTTAAGTGTAAAGTAAAAGTCATAATCAGGAATATGAAAATTAGGAAAGCAAAACATTTCACAGGTAAATGCTAAAATAAAAGTAGATTAATTACTTCTAACACCAGTACAGAAATTAAAGCACAAAACCAAGAAAATAAACTGTGTCTATTAAAAAAAAAGTCAAGGGATTCACAAAGGAAAGTTTGATAATGTAACAATAAAATGGAGGAAGGGGGTAAAAATCTTGTGTGTTTACATTGGGTTCAAACCCAAGGGACCATTGATTTTATATAGACTGCTGTATGTATAAGATGTTACACATGAACCTCTATGAACCACACATCAAAAACCTGTAGTAGTAGATACACAAAAAATAAAGAGAAAGGAATCCAAGCATATAATTAAAGAAAGCCATTAAACCACATAGGAAGAAAGCAAGATGAGAAAGGCACGAAGAACTACAAAAACAACTGCAAAACAAGTAACAAAATGGCAATCAGTATATGCTTATCAATAAATCCTTTTAATGTCAATGGACTAAATGTTCCAATCAAAGTACATATGGTGACTGAAAACATAAAACAGCAAGACCCATCTACATATTGCCTACGAGTCTCACTTCATACCTGATGTCATATGCAGATTGAAAGTCAAATGATGGAAAAACTTGCCATGCAAAAGGAAGAGAAAGAAAGCTGGTTATATCAGACAAAATAGACTTTAAAACACAGACTATAGCATGAGACAAAGGAGTACATTACATAATAGAGGGAATAACCCAAGAGGATATAACAGTTATAAATATTTATGCACCCAACATGGGAGTACACAAATACATACAACAATTATTAATACACATACGGGAACAAATTGATGGTCATACATTAATAGGAACTTTAATACATCACTTACATCAATAGATTATCTACAAAGAAAATCAACAAGAAAATACTGGCTTTGAATGACACATTGAACCAAATGAACCAAACAGATAAATTTATAACATTCCACCCAAAACCAGCAAAATTCACATCATTTTCAAGTACACATGGAACATTACCAAAATAGACCACGTTAGGCCACAAAACAGGTCTCAATTCAGAAAAATTAAAATCATATCGCACACCTTTCCCAACCACAAAGGTACAAAATCAGAAATCACAAGAAAAATTATGGAAAGAAAAAAATACATGGAGTCTACATTACATTTCCTAAACAATGAATAGGTCAACCAAAAAATCAAAGAGAAAATTAAAAAATACATGGAGACAGATGAAAAAGAAAGTACAATGATCCAAAATCTTGGGGAGGCAGCAAAAACTATTTTAAGAGGGAAGATTATAGCTATACACCCCCACCTCAATTAACAAGAAAAATCTCAAACAACTAACTTTACACCTGAAGGAACTAAAAATGAACAAAACCCAAGGCCAGTAGAAGGAAGGGAATAAAGATTAGAGTACAAATAAACGAAACACTAAAACAAATGAGAATAGATAAATGAAACCAGGAACTGGTTCCTTGAGAAGAATAAAATTGATAAACCTTTAGCCAGACTCAAAAAGAGAAAGAGAGAGAACCCAAATGAAATCACAAATGGAGGAGAAATAGAAAGCAATACCACAGAAATACAAAGGTTTATGAGTATTATGAAAAAGTATGTCAACAAATTGGACAACCTAGAAGAAATGGATCAATTCCTAGAAGAAATTAATCAATGCCTATACCTATCAAAACTGAATCAGAAAGAAACAGAAAATTTGAAGGCTAATTACTGATGCAATTTCAATACTAGTATTCAAAAAACTCACCACAAACCAAAGTCTAGGCCAAGATGGCTTCACAGGAGCATTGTATCCAACATTTAAATGTTAAATTATCTATTCTTCTCAAACTATCCCCCCCAAATAGAAAGCATCCAAATTCATTCTATGAGACCAGCATTACCCTGACACCAAAACCAGATAAAGACAACACAGGAAAAAAGAGAAACAAAGAGAGAGAGAGAGAGAGAGAAACTACAGGCCACTATCTCCGATGAACACAAACGCAAAATTCCTCAACAAAATATTTGCAAACTGAGTCCAACAATACTTTTTAAAAAATCATTCACCACAATCAAATGGGATTTATTCCTGCCATGCAAAGGTGGTTCAGGATTTGCAAGTTAGTCAACGTGATACATTACATCAAGAAGAAAAGGATAAAAACCACACAGTCATTTCAGAAGAGAAAAAGCACTTGACAAAGTACAACATCAATTTATGATAAAAACTCTCAACAGAATAGGTTTATAGGAACATACTTCAACCTACTAAATGTCATCTATGAAAAATTCACATCTAACTTCCCACTAAGCAGAGAAAACCCAAGAGCTTTTCCCCTAAGATCAGAAACACAACAAGTATGTCCACTCTCACCACTTTTACTCAACACAGTACTTAGAGTACTAGCCACGACAATCAGACAGAAGAAATAAAAGTTATCCAAATTAGTAAGGAAGAAGTAAAACTTTCACTAATTGCAGATGACAAGATATCACAGAGTGCTCGCTTCGGCAGCACATATACTAAAACTGGGAAGATATCACATAGAGAAAACCCTAAAGACACCAAAAAAACTACTAGGACTGATAAATGAGCTTGATAAAGTCGCAGGATACAAAATTAATACAGTCTGTTGCATTTCTATACACTAATAATGAAATGGTAGAAAGAGAAATTAATAATCCCATCTATAAATGTACAAAAAATAATTAAAAACATCTAGGAATTGGGGCACCTGTGTGGCTCAGGTCATGATCTCAGGGTCCTGGGGCGGAGCCCCTCATGGGGCTTTCTGCTCACCAGGGGGCCTGCTTCCCCCCTTTCTCTGCCTGCCTCTCTGCCTACTTGTGATCTCTGCCAAATAAATAAAATCTTAAAAAATATATATATCTAGACCCAAATATATATATATATCTAGGAATCAACTTACCAAGGAGGTGAGAGACCTGTACTCTGAGAACTATAAAAGATTGATGAAAAAAATTGAAGACAACACAAATGGAAACATAGTCCATAGTCCATGCTAAGGGATTGGAAGAGCTAATATTATGTCTATACTACCCAAAGCTATTAACAAATTTAGGGCAATCCCTACACAAAACACCAAAAGTATTTTTCACACAACTAGAATAATCCTAAAATACGTGTCGAATGACAAAAGACCTAAACAACCAAAGCTATCTTGAAACAAACAAAAAGCAAAACAAGGAAAACACGAGGTCAGGCATATAACAATCCCAGATTTCAAAATACAGTACAAAGGTATAGTAATCATGACAGTATGGTACTGGCACAAAAACACAAACAGATCACTGGAAGAAAATAGATGTTCCAGAAATAAACACACACATATGTGGTCAATTAATCTTCAACAAGGGAGTCAAGAATAGGCAATGGGGAAAAGATGAAAAGACAGGACAGCTACATGCATAAGTATGAAACTGGATCACTTCCTTACACCACACACAAAAATAAACTCAGAATGAATTAAAGACCTAACTGTTAGATCTGAAATCATAAAATCTTAGGAGGAGAACACACACAGTAGCTTCTCTGACATTAGCTGTAGAACCATTTTTCTAAATTTGTCTTCCCAGGCAAGGATAACAAAAACAAAATGAAACAACTGGTGTGACACTGGAATAAGAAGTTTTTGCACAATAAAGAAAACCATCAGCAAAACAAAACCACTACCTGCTGAATAAGGAAAGACATTTGCAAATGATTTTTCTGATAAAGAGGTAATATAAAAGATATATGAAGAACCTATACAGTTCAACACACACACACACACACAAAGAAACGCACAAATAACCCAATTAAAAATGGGCAAAGGATCTGAATAAAAGACAGCCATATGGTCAACAGACACCTGGAAAGATGGTCAACATGGCTAATCATCAGGGAAATGCAAATGAAAACCATCATGAGATATCACCTCATACCTGTCAGAATGACTAAAAATCAAAAACCAAAAAACAAGTGTTGGTGAGGATACTGAGAGAAAATAAGAACACTCCACAATGTTGTTGGGAATTCAAATGGTGCAGCCACTGTGGAAAACAGTATGGAGTTTCTTCAAAGATTTAAGAAATATCATTTAATTCAGTATTTTCACTACTGGGTGTTTATCCAAAGAAAACAAAAACACTAACTCATAAAGACAGATTCACCCCTGTTTTTTGCAGCGTCATTTACAATACCCAAATTATGGAAGAAACCCCAGTGTCCATCCACAGAAGAATGAAGAAGATACGATGTGTATACATACACACACACACACACACAGGAATACTACTCAGCCACAAAACAACAACAACAAAAAAAACCGAAATCTTATCATTTGCAACAATAAGGATGGACCTAGTGGGTATAATGCTAAGTGAAGTCAGTCAGAGAAGGACTAATACCCTATCATTTCACTAATTTGTGGGATTTAAGAAAAAAGAAAAAAAAAGATAAAGCCTGAAATACATAGAATGAAGTGTTGATTTCAAGATGGCAGGTGGGTGGTGGGATGAACAAGATAGATTAAAGGAATTAAGAGTATTACTCATCTTAGTGAACACTGAGAAATGTATAGAATTGTCCAATTATACTGTACACATAAAACTAATACTGTACATTAATTATACTTTAATAAATTTTTAAAAATTTAAAAATAAACCACAAAAGGCAAAAAAAAAAAATGTGTGGAAGACAAAAACAGGAACAAAGAAGAAGGGAAACATAGAAAACAGTAACAAATAAGGTGGATACTAATTCAACTATATCATGAATTTAAACATTAATAGTTTGTATGTATCAAGTACATGATAGACTGTCAAATGGATCAGAAAATAAGATCCAAGTGCATGCTGTAAGACACCCAACTTTAAATATTAAGGACACATTTAGATTAAAACTAAGGCTGGAGAAAGATCTACAATGCTAAAATGAATCTAAGGAAAGTACAAGTAGCTTTATTAATTTCTAACAGAGCAGACAAAAGAGTAACGTCAAAAATCAACAGGGGCATTACATAATAAAGGGATCAATTCTCTAAGAAAACATAATAATCCTCAATGTGCGCACCTTACACCACAACAACAAAATATGTGAGACAAAAACTGATCGAACGACAAGGACAAATAGATGAATCCACTACTATAGAGGGAGACCTTAACATTTTTCTATCAAATATAGACAGATCCACAAGGCAGAAAAGCAGTAAGAACACAGTTGAAGTCAACAGCACCGTCGATCAACTGGATTTAATTGTCATCTATGGACCACTTCATTCAACAACAACATAATACACATTCTTCTCAAGCTCACACGGGACATTCACCAAGATAGACCATGTTGTATGCCATAAAACGCAACAAATTTAAAAAGAAATTTCATACAATGACTGCTCTCAAATCACAATAGCATTTGACTAGAAATCAGTAACAGGAAGATAACTGGAAAATTCCAAATTATATGGAGATTAAACACAATTCTAAACAACACATGGGTTAGAGAAGAAATCAGGAGCAATTTTACATTTTGAACAAAATATAAAAATAAAACCTAAAATTTGTGAGATGCAGCAAAAGCAGTATTGAGAAATTTGCACCACTGAATCCATTTATTGGAAATGAAGGAAGATGTAAAAAAAGAAAAAAAAGATCAAAAAAAAAAAAACAACATCCACTCTTTCATCTTATAATACTAGGAAAAGGGCAAATAAAATCCAGGATAAGCAGAAGAAATAAAAATCAGAGCAGAAATCAATTAATTCATAAGGAAATCAGTAGAGAATATCAGTTAATACCAAAAGATGGTTCTATGAAAGTAACAATAAAATTGATAAACCTCTGGCCAGGCTAATTAAGGAAACAGAGAAAAGCTACCATCAGAAATCTAATAGGAAATATCACTACCGACAACACAAACATTAAAATGATAATAGAGGAATAGTATGGAATCTGTCCACAAAACGTGGTAACGTAGATGGTATGGATTCCTTAAAGACAATCTATTAAAACTCACCAAAATAAGTGGAAATTCTGAATGGCCTTTATCTGTTGAAGAAATGAAATCAATAACTAATAACCTTCAAAATAGGAAACACCAGGTCCAGATGAGTTCACTTGTAATTCTACCCAACTTTTTTTTAAGATTTTATTTATTTGCACCACACCCAGTGCTCCAATTAATCTTTTAACACTGAAAAAATAAAATATTTGGGAAAAAAATATTTTATTTATTTATTTGACAGAGAGAGATCACAAGTAGGCAGAGAGGCAGGCAGAGAGAGAGGGGGAAGCAGGCTCCCCACTCAGCAGAGAGCCTGATGTGGGGCTCAGACCCAGGATCCTGAGATCATTACCTGAGCTGAAGGCAGAGGCTTTAATCCACTGAGCCATGCAGGTGCCCCTCTACCCAACTTTTAAAGAACAAAATAATTACACCAATTGTCTTTCAGAAGATCAAAGCAGAAAGAATCCTTACTAACTCATCCTAGAAAGTTCCTATTATCCTAATTCCAAAACCAGGCAAGGACATACCAAAAAAAGAAAAAAAAAAAACAGACCATTATCTCTCATAAATATAAATACAAAAATCCTCAAAAGAGTATTACCAGATAGAATTCAACAATATATAAAAACAATTCTACACAACTACCACATGGGATTTTTCCCAGATCTCCAAGGCTGGTGGAACATAAGGAAAAAAAAAAAAAGAAAATCTCATCATCCAGCACATTAACAGGCTAATGAAGGAGGAAAAAAAAAAAAAAAAACAACATTATAAATAGATGCAGAAAAAGAATTTGACAAAATTCAACCCCTACTCATGATAAAAACTCTCAATAAACTAGGAAGAGAAGGGAACTTCCTCAACTTGATCAAGAATGTATACACAAAAAAACAAAAACCATTTCCATTTCGGCTAGTATCAGACCAAGTGGTGAGAAACCAGAGCATTACCACTGTGATCAGGAAGAAGGCAAGGGTGTTTCCTTTCACTACTGCTTTTCAGTATTGTACTCAAAGTGCTAGCTAATGCAGTAAGATAAGAAAATGGAATAAAAAATATGTTGAGAAAGACTAAAACTATCAGTATTTATGGATTAAATGAAAAAATCTTTAAGAATCAACAAAAATTTGCAACTAATAAACAATCACAACAAAGCTTCACTATCAGGGCTAATATATAAAAGTCAGTTACTTTCCTGTATACCAGTAACAAACATGCAGAATATGAAGTTAAAAACATTACCAATTACATTATTACCCCCGAAATAAAATATTTATGTGTAAATATAGTGATATATGTGAACGAATCATACAAACTGTTTCAAATAAATTAGTGGATATTCCATGTTCATGGATATTAAGACTCAATACTGTCAAGTTGTCTGTTGTTCCCAACTCGGTTACACATTCAGTGCAATCCCAAAGAAAACCCCAGCAAATTATTCTGTTGCTATGATAAACTGATTCTCGGGTTTTTATGGAGAGGCCAAACAAACAAAAAACAGGGTAGCAATTTAATATTGAATGAGAAGAAAAAAGGTGGTGGACTGATGCCATCTGACTTCAGATACTATATACAACTATAGTAATCAGTACAGTATGGCATTGGCAGAATAAACAAATGAATGAAACAGAATAAAGAGCTCAGAAATAGATCCACATGAATTATAGTCAACTAATCTTTGATAAAGAAGGAAAAGCAACACAGTGGAACAAAGATGGCATTTTCAACAAATAGTATTGGAAAAATAGGACATTTATATGTAAAAAGAAAAAATGAATCTCAACACAGATCTTAATTATTAAAATCAACTCAACATGAATCACAGACCTAAATGTAAAATGCGGAAGTATAAAACTCCTAGAAGATAAGGAGAAAACCTAGAGGACCTTAGGTATGATGATAACGTTTTGATACAACATCAAAGTCACAGTGCATAAACAAATAACTGATAAGCTGAGCTTCAAACTAAAAGCTTTTGCTCGGTGAAAAACAATGTGAAGAGTATCAAAAGACAAGCCACAGAGTACTATAAAGTGTTTGCCAAAGACAAATCTCAAAGAACTGTTAAACAAAATTTTAAAAGAACACTTTAAACTCAACAGTAAGGAAACAACCCAATTTAAAAATGGGTCAAAGACCTTACCAACCACTTCAACAACAGATAACATACAGTTGGCAAATAAGCATATGAAAAGATGTTCCACATCATTTAACAGAAAAATGCAAATTAAAACAACAGGATACCAATACACATCTATTTGGAAGGTCAAAATCCAGATTGCTGACAACACCAAAAGCTGGTAACATGGACCAACAGGAACACTCATTCATTATTGGTGAAAATGCAAAATGGTATAGCCACTTTGGAAGACAATAAATCTGTTTTTTATGAAAATAAACACCCTCTTACCATAAGATCCATCAATTCTGCTCCTTGGTTTTTACCCAAAGGAGTTGAAAACGCAGGTCCAAAGAAAAACCTACACACAGGTGTTTAGAGCAGCTTTATTCCTAATTGCTAAAACTTGGAACCCACAAAGATGTCCTTGAGTAGGTTAATGTTAACTGTGGCACATCCTAAAATAGTATTATTCAGCACTAGAAAGAAATGAGTTATCAAGCTGTGAAGAAACATGGAGGAAACTTAAATATTTATTACTAAGTGAAAAAAAACCAATCTGAAAAGAATACCTCTTCTATGATTCTGTATTACATTCTAGAAAAGATAAAACTATGGAGACTAAAAAGATGAGTAGTTTCTAGGGTTTAGGGAGTAGGGATGAATGAATAGGCAGAGCTCAGAGGATTTTTATGGTAGTAAAAGTACTATAGAGGTGGATATGTGTCCAATAAATTTGTCTAGGTCAGAAAGATGGCCCAATAAGATGCCCCTCATATAAAACCACTATTTAACAACCATAATTTGTCATTCATGCATGGAGAAACAGGCTTTTATGGGAGCTTTGGGGAGATAGGAGACTATGAAACCCTGGTACAGTCTAAGACCAAGGAGAGCCATTTTGAGAAGGCAGGTGCCATGTAACCTGTAACAGATTTTAGATTTCTTGAATCACCCCCCTTTTTCCTTCTTCTGCCCTATATCCTTCTCTAATGTATTGAATTACTAATAAAGTGAACCCACAAAACTCTAGACACCCCCGATCAAAAACCTTGTTGTGGCCCTTAAGCATGCTGTGTAACCTCCTGGATCAGTGACTAACAAACTATGTTTTGCCAAAGCTGCCTAATGTTTGTTGCTGAGAAGAATCCTGCAAACCTAACATCCCCAAGGGCCAGTTCAGTCAACATCAGCTCCAGTCTGGGAAAGGTCGCTAGGGCTCTCCACAAGTAACATGGGCTGAGGCAAGTGCATGAACCATTCCTGGCTAGTAACATCACAATCAAAAGGTAAATACTGACACAACAGATGATTACAAGAGGGTAAGGAAAATGGGGAAACGTTGGTTAAAGGGTACAAGCTTCCGTTATAAGAGTAAGTTTTGGGGCTCCAAGATTCAGCATGGTAGCCATAGCTACCTTCTGTATTATATACTTTTAAGTTACTAAGAGAATAAGTCTTAAATGTTCTCACTACACACATAAGAATTATGTGAGGTGACAATGTGTTACCTTACTATCATAACCATTTTCCAATGTATAGATATATCAAATTAACACACCATACAGCTTAACCTATACAAACATATGCAAATTTTATCTTAACAAAGCTAGAAAAATGTCTAAAACCTTAAAATGTTCAACAGCAAGAGTGAACTGTGGACTATGACTGTCAACCACACACTTTGAGTGATAATGGTGGGTCAATGTAGGTTGATCAATTGTCACAAACCTATTGCTCCAGTGCAGGGTGTTGACAGGGGGGACAGGAAGCATGTGGGAAATATCTAGACCTCTTCAATCTCGTTGCATGAGAGACTTTTGCTTTGGAATCTCTTGGGATACTTCATACAATGTAGATATTTAGAGTCCTGAGACCTCCTGGATCAGATCTGAGTGTGAAGCCCAGGAATTTATATTTTATTCAGTTTTTCCAGTAATTCCCAAATGTACTAGTGTTCCCTTAGGTGTCAGCATGGCTTGGTGTCAGGATGTTCTATCTCCTTTAGAGCTTTACTGAAATGAAAACTTCTCAAAGCTATCTTTTCTGACCACCCTAGGTGAAATTGTAACCTCTCTATCCCAACATCCTGCATTCCCTAACCCCCATCTCTTCCTTTTTAATCTCCATAATTGATCACTATTTTAAACACTTTATTAACCCATGTATTGGCGTACTTGCCCTTTCCCAAACCACTTCTCAGCAACTAGAATATAAACTCAGTGAGAACAAGTTTGGTTTTCATATATTTTATTCACGGTTGAATGCCCAATACCTAGTAAAGCCTTTGATTATAGTATTCAATAAATATTCATTAAATAAATGATTCACTCTACCAAGTATTTTAAATCCATATGGTTAACATACTGACACTCTCATCCCTTTCTCCTTCAAAAAGGAATCTTACTCTACCTCTTCCTCCCCCCTCCGTGTGTAATTTGGATCTATATGTGATCTTTCAAATGTATTTTGTGTTCTTCACAGCATACTCTAAGCAGAAAGCTTCTCCACTATCATTATCATCTTTGTGTATTTCTTTGATGTCAAACTCTGGGGTCAGAGATTGGGTGAGGATGAAAGTTAGGGAGAAAAAAAAATTAGAAAGTGTCAACCTTAATGGTAGCAATAAATAATGTTTTGCTAAAAACTGCCTAAGAATAGATGGAACAGTCTGTGTAGGTGTATGTAAATGATATGCAAATAAGAATCTAATTTTAATGCAAATGCATGTGTGGTCCTCCTGACTCTTTCATGCACCTGGATAGAGCCCCTAGGAAAATTCTAGTGGAAGAAATGTGCTCTCAGCAACGTTTTAATGACTGGGTATACTGGAGAGCAGAGGGTATCACACCTGGCAAGAATTTAAGGTCTGTTGGTTAGTTGCTAAAACAAGCTCTTATATATGGAATATTGCTTTAAAGCTTTGGTGAACTACCCATTTGAATCAGGTACAACTTAACTTACCCAGTTCTCTAAGTGGGAATGACATTGCTTTGCCCCAGGCTAGTGAGAAGTGTTATCAGTTAACAAACTGTTTAAAGCAGGCACATGTAGACATTTTCAGACCACAGGTACTACTAAATATAAATTATCCCAACTCAGTGCTTTGGTCACATTTCATTAGGAAAACAATCCAGCTTGACTAGGTAATTTGCATCCTACTAGGAGTAAGTTCTATAAAATGGAGAAAAATTGTTGGAAAAATTTATCACTTTATTAAGTCCTTAAACATTAAGTTGATAGAAAAAACAAAGGTTCAAGGAAATGTCTTAGTTCAGAGATCTTAACTAGGAAACAAAAACATCAAGCGCCATTTTGTCTAATGATAGCATACTACATGATTTGTCCATTTCAGAGAAGGACAGTTAATCCTAACAAATACCACCTTATATTTCCATGGCTCTTCCTTATTATCAGTGCTCTTTCAGCTCCCTTGATTGTAATAACAAGTAGATAGTCTTCTATTATAAACATACGATTTTTAAGAAGTAAATCAGACTTTTTTTCTTCAGGATTATGACTAACTGGGTGTTCTAGGGACCTTTCTGCAGCAAGACACAATGCCTTATAGAGCATACTTACTTTGTAGCATCATTGGTCTAACAAGAATAACTCTTACTGTCCCCTCTTAAAAAATGGTTTAATTCATTGTTATTTATTTCATAGTTTGACAGTCATTGTCAAGGAAAACATTTCCTAATAGGGGAATGTCGGACTTTCATCAGTTAAAATAAGAAAAAAAGCTCCTATTTGCCCACTAATAAGCACATAAGAAAGCCAGTATGAATCTAAAAAAAAAAAAAAAAGCAGGGGAAAAAAAAGTTTATCTGACCTCTAAGGATTACATAGTAGAAATATCAATTAGAGAGCCTAGATGAGGTATGTATGAACCCTTTAGAACACAAGGCAAAAAAACAATGAGCAATCAGTTCAACATGGAAGAAATAAGTATACTGAAAATTTTAAGGTGAAGTTTCTAAAAAATGATTATTGAAATAGAAAAAATGTATAAGTTTATTGTTTAGACATTACTTAAGAATTATTGAGCTAGAATAAAGAAATTATCCAAATTATAGTATGTAGAGAAAAATGATAAATATTAAAGACAACTTAAGAGATGTAAAGGACAGACTGAACCTATTAACTCCCATGTTTGGAGTCCTGGAAGCAGATTAGATTTTATATGGGAGAATCAGTATTTAAAGGAGTAATGGCATAAATTATCTACACCATTATTAAGTTAGTAAATTCACAGTTCTTCAAAAAATATGCTGAGACAGAAATTGAAGTCACAGAACATCAAAGACAAAATAGTCTCAAACATCTTCAAGACAAAAGATGACTAAAAAGGAAAACCAGAATGACAAATTTCTCAACAAAAATTTTAACAATTGTCAACTTAGAATCATGAGGCTAGCAAAACTATTCAAAACAAAGAATGAAATTGAAAAGCTCACAGAAAAAAAAATAACCTTAGAGAATTTTTAGTGGACTGAAAGACAAATCTCATTGTCACCATTATCTATACATTCAACAGATTATTTCTAACCATCATCACTGTTCATAAAACAAACTTGTACATACCTAAATTTTATTTCTAACAAGGCTGGAGGATTATTTTGTATCTCAGATCTTGTTTTTTTCATCACAGTAGTAAACTCATTCCTAAGATCTACCTAAGATTTTCAAGATCCAGTCATTTGCCTTTCCCACAAGACTACTGTATGACCAATTCAATGACTGCATTTAAATATATCTAATTCCCAATGACCATATGACTAAGGAACTTCCATTCTGTGGCCCCAATAAATCAAGTACACACCATTTGTGTTCTGTAGGAATTTAGCATTGAGCTGTATTTTGACCATTTTATAGCCCCTCCAATTCTTTCCTCCATTAACAAATACTCAAGTAAGCTGAACAAAACACTGGAGCACTGTTGGCAAGGAAGACTGTTCAAGCCTTCAATTTAAACCTCCAAGCAAGGAATGGGAACAGCTGAGCCTGTAATTCTCGTATACTTTTGTTTCGACCCCAATCTTGACTCTGCTCCTGCCTAAATTCTAACAAATCAGCCTTTTGCCTGATTGATTTCTTCCATATTACTTTTGTAGTATACCACCAACAAACATTGATTTGTCACAATCACAGCCTCATCTGAATGCCAGGACTTTCAGTCCAGGCCAACCATGCAGAAGGTCAAAATTTTCTAGACTTATTATTCCCCAATTTTCTTTGCAAGTCTCGGGTTACCAAGAATGACTGCGATTTTCAAACCTATTCTATACTGCTACACAGCTCTTCTACTCTATTGTTTGTTATCACCCGGGATTTCCTTTCTAATGGATTTTTGCTTATTCTGTCAAGGCTTGTGACCTTCTCCACATGGTTAGCTTTCAGTTCTCTCCTCCCTCTGTATTCAGACAGTGCTGTTGGGGGAGCAACAACAAAGTGAGCTATTGGTCCCTCAGTGCAGAGATCTCTGCCTTAGATCAAAGCCCATGCCTTATGAGCAAGCACTGGCACATTGCAGGTAGGAAGGAGATGGTCTCAGGGGTCTCACACACTTTTTAAAAACCACTGTGTTCCCTGACACTTAGGCTTTGCTGCTACGGCTAGTCCCTTTTCCAAGATTCTTTAACTCATGGTGATTTTCTCATAGAGACCTCATGTTCTCTTACTATAGATCCATCTCTTCAGGGAAAACCAAGTCTTCAAACTGGATTTGTACATATTTCAATACTATGATATCTTGAAGTTGTCTCCCACTGTGTTCTGTGTTCCACATATATTAAGTTATGGAGACTACATCTCTATTTCAAAGTCCTATAATGTGTCACAACAGTAAAGAATCTCCTAGATGCTTGACTGTGGGAGGCTGATTTGGTAACAAGACGGAGAGAACTTTACTATGCTATCAATAGCTCCCTGATTATGACTTGAACTCCATCATTTGTACTCCCATTTCCCACTCCTTCTCAAAGATGAGAGAGAAGCCCCAATAATTTAAGCATTCCACTTACTGCTGCCTACACAGGCTATGAATCATTTTGCCTCCTCTTAATGGGCAACTTGCCAGATCATGTAATCATAATGCATTTGGCCCAGTTTAACTCTGTATCAGAGTTAATTGCTCATTGTTAATATCTATTTTCCTTTTATTCTTAGTAAAAGGACTCCCCCCACCCTATTTCATTTTGGCACATGGTTGCATAGAGTATGAATATATTTTTCAGGAAAAATTTTTGCTAGGCAATGTCATCTAAGATGATGTTCTGGCCAATGGAAGTTAAATGAAATTTTTCATTTCACTTTCATAGACTCTTCCTTAAGAAAAACTGTGTGTGCTATCTTCCTCATGTGTTCCTCTGGCAGGAACACAGATGACATGATCATCTGATAGAACATGAGATAAAAGAATCCTATGCCACAATCACCCCACTATACCACAGAAGCCTGAGAGTGCCAACCCAGACTTCCATCTGAAAGAGAAATGCACTTCTAACCTGTTTCAAAATGCTTGGTATTTGGGGTTCCCACCCCCACACTCATACACCATCCAAATTCTAAATCATATAAACTCCATAGAAATGACCTACTGGGTGCCTGGGGGCCAAGCTGCCTGATGTTACCTGTTCCATCCTTCACTTTATTTTCTCAATCTCTTGTGTTACTAATCCTGGGAATCTCTATTTATGCCTTTACTCCTCTTCAGTTTGAAATGTGGCTCAGTTTTCCAAGGGCTCAGCTTTCTGATTCTTTGTCCAGCCACAGCTTTTTTTCTCCTCAGCTCAGTGATTTCACTAATATTCTTTCAATTATCACCTGACCCCCACTCAGTCCTGGGTCTTCTGGACCCCTAAAACATCACCTAAGGCAGAGTTGAACCTAATATGCATATGCAAAACAAAAGTTCCGTGTTCTCCAGCTTGTCCCTTAACATTCCCTGCAATAGAAGGCTTCTGCAAAATGTTTATTCACTTCACATTTCCAGTTAGGAAGGATGAAAATGTGCATAAAAAAAAAATTTACTTTCATGGACAGAGGGTTTTCTAGAAATACACAAATGAGTAATATCAAAGTGGCAAATCAAATACATCTTCCCTCTGATACACATTCCCGCCAAACACCTTTGACTGGTGGGATGGTTTTTCTACTGTCCTGCTGAATTGACCTTCTCCAGCCCTAGTCCCTGAGGTACTCCTAAATTCTCCCATATAAATGTCTCTATTATTTTCAATAGCATCAATGGACAATAAAAAAGTATGCCCTTACCTCAGTCCCAGAACAGAATGTCCATTATCATTAATGATGATCATAACCTGAGAAAGGAGTCAATTGACCTCTTAGCATATGCCCTCCGGCTACATAATCAGGCTTCCCCTGGGGGTTTGGTATGCATTTGATAGGACAGGATTAATTCAGCATAAAAATGTTCTTTGGCCTATTTGAACTTTAAGTAGAATACAAAATGACCTACTTAGACAATATATTTTTCTCACAGTTATTTTTTTCCAATTCTTTGTTCATTGCCTTGCCCAAGTGTGTATGTGAAAGAATTCTTCAACCCTTAAATCTACACCTAAACTCAACACTTTTCCCCCCCCAAACGCCACCATGTTGTTTACAAAACAGCACCTGAGCGTGAATTTAAGCAGGGAATTAGTATTAGCAACATTAAAAGTGAATCTGAAATGGAGACCTGAGGAGGCAAGTCTTCAAAAATTCCCATTGGTTAGGATTTCTGATCTGATGGTATGCCAGACACTTAAAGGATGAAGCTATTCAAGGAAAATAAAATTTATAAAATGGAAGACCAATACTTCAAGAACCACCAAGTTAAACTTTCATAAAAGTCGAGTCACTCCATCAGGTAATCTAAAAAAAAAAAATGACAATCTCACCAATTGTGTGTACTCCTCATGCCTTCAAATCAGTTATAATTTAAACAATGTATGAAAAGAGAAATAAAAAATAACTCTACTTATTGTGTTACAGTTCAATTTTGGTGAATCATCATCACATGTTTAAATAGCTCTTCCATCTGGAGTGTGTTCTGTTTCTATGAAAATCCAAAACTGGTCATCGTTCACCCGGTCTTTGTGTTGTAATCCATAAAATGGTAAGCTTTTTGAAGGAGAAGCTATCTCTCTTACACCACTCACTGGCTGTAGAGCTGTGCTGGACATGAGGCACTCAAGGAACTGTGAAATGGTTCAATCCTACTCAAGATTATGTGGCATAGTGAACTTTTTTTTTTTTTTTTTAGGTATCGGGGTGAGTTCCTTGAATTCTATAATTCATCAACCTTTTATAAACCTAAGTCTCCCCTACAGGCCATTAAAATCTTCCAGCTTATTGGAGGCAAATTGCTACAAATAACTGTTTAGCCCTAATGACAGAATCAATAATTATTTCAAAATATAATCATCAAGTTTTTGTTTTTAAGTTTTTAAATATAGTTTTATTCACAACTTTTGACGTTACCACTCCTTTAAAACTTTTATTAACAAAATGCCAAGACAAATGGCCAAATTAGCTAAGGACAATCAAAGGTACATGAAAGTCTTAAAAAGCATAATTTAGACAAGGACAAAGTAAGTTAACTTATCTATTTCTAGAGGCAAGGAAGGAGTCTTAGTCCTTAAATGAAGACATCAGTTATGATATAATCAAATTGGGGTTTTTCTTCACCTACCTCACCAAGAATTTAAGAAACTGATTGTGAATTTCCCCTTCATTACAAGAAGCAGATGCACAATTTGTATTGCTTATGGACTGAATAGAAATTCTTAGAATAAAAGAAACGGTTTTAAATTGGTTCATTTAACACAAGTACTTATGCAACCACCTGAAGTTCTGAGTCAAGTGTTCTGCAAGGCAGAGGATGTTTTGTGGTACTCATTAGGTATTTGATAATGGGGGTTGGTTTTTCCCAGTCGCATTCACACTAGTTTTTGGCCATCTTCTGGCCAGGCCAAAAGGTTGGCAACACAAATTGTCTCATTCCAGATTTACAGCACTGTCATTATCTCTGATACGATCATGTTTAAAAAAGTTTAGTGCCAAAACAAGTTTTGATCACTTCTTTCTCTGATGCATTGTTAGATGTTCTGGCCAATGGTCTGATAGGTCAGAGGCTGCAAAGCAGCATTTAAAACTGGAGATGTACAGAAAGTAGTAAATAAGTGAGGATTGGAATTTCAGATTCATATACACTAACTGAATTCAGGACAACAAAGTAGGTCCAGAATGTACTAGGCTCTATCCTGGAGAATCATGTTGCCAATTCTTTTAACTTAGAGGAGTATTCTACCTAAAGTATTTATCCACATGTAGGAGAAATTATTGTTAGTGGCAGGTATCACTCTGAATGGTTAACACAAAGTCTGAAGCTATTAGAGTTTATCATTTGGGCCACATAGTGGAGACTGGTCTTTTGAGGCTTGAAAGCTGAGAAAGTATCACTTAAAACTTAAGCTAAGATTCATGTTCAATTTCTCATCATCCTTTCCAATGGTATAATCCCTATCACGGAAACCGTCACCTAAATGGTATACATAAAAAGTGAACCAGTACTTCCTCTAATTCTCCAGAATAGTCCAAAACTTCATTTTATAAGTTCCTGAGCACATGCTTCAATGAGACATTGTCCCAAAAGGGCCCAGGGGTCTTGGATCCCAAAAGACTCAATCACATTGCAGACACAAGTTAGAGTAAGGGTAACAAGGTTTAATTTCTACAAAACAATGATACTCTACTGGGGTGTAGGGGTCATTTACCCTAACAAGAGTATGTCAGTTAGCTCTTCATTGAGAAAGACTAATGCCCTGTGTGTACCTCAATAATCCTATTATGTACTTTGAAAATCTGTAAAGAAAATAAATGACCTAGAAAAAAGCCCTGATAGTTTTTCTTAGCCCTGTTCTGTCTCCAACCCTGTGGATAGTGTTATAATAAAATCTGAAGACCCAACTGTTTTTTAAAAATTTGTCCTTTGCCTATTCTTCAGTCCAAACTGGCAGGGTTTCTACTGTTATAATTCATTTAACAACTTTATGAGCCTCCCATGCATTTCACTGGGTTCACTCCACTCGACCAAAGTCACACTCATAAATCTCTTCAAGATAGAAGTTGTATTGGTTTAGGGACTTTTTTTTTATTGAAGAAACCTGTGAGGCCCATCCTACAACTCTCCAGAGTGCCTCTCACATGACTTAATAGTACTCAAGGGCACCTGCTTTCACCTGACCGAGCTTTTAACAGATCTTAGAATCATACCCTGATTTTTGTCTCCAAATGATGTTTTCCTGGGAGTACCTGGAAGTCAAATTTTGCTCAGAATACATTTTGTATTTTTAGTATCACCTGACACCTGAAAGAGGTTGAGAATTTCCCAAAACAACAAGGCTTAGCTCCCTTTAACATTCTTTTCCTCAACTGTCTCCCTCCTCTACAGTTTTATTATAAGCAGCAAACAGAACCCACATAGCATCTTCAACACTTCACTTACACGTCTCCTAAGCTAGATTACTCAGTTCATTAAGCACATCTTACACCCCCCATGCTACTACAAGGAACAGAGGTATCGAGCTCCACGCTACTATGGAACAAGGACTTCCCCTCCTCCATCTTGTAGTTTTCAACAGCTCATTCTCCACTCCCTTCTGAGGTCTCACTGGCGGTACCTTCGAACTCTGTGTCTCTACTAAAAGGTGTTCAAGGCACTTTAAGCCTTCACGAACACTGTCCTCAAAGCTCACTACCGGGTTCCCAAACCGCTCCCACATTTTAAGTTTTTCCATGGCAGCACTCCACTTTCAGATACAAAATCTGTAGTATTCATCTACTAATATGTAACAAATTACCCCACCCCGACCCCACAAATCAGCAGCTTAAAACAACAAACATTATCTTACAGTTTCCGCGGGGGAGAAATTCACTTACCGCTTAGGTAAGTGCCTCTGATTCAAGTTCTTGCACAATGTTGCAGTAGAAACGCCTGCTAACCCCACAATCTTCACGAAGCTCAAAACAGGAAAAACCCACTATGGCGCTTACGCAGGACGCTTTAAATCCTCACTGGCTGTTAGCTGATGACACCAGATCCTTGCCACCTGGGCCTCTCATAATGCAGCTCAAAACATGGCAGTTGGCTTCCCTCAGAATTAGGTGAGACACCCCCCCCTATACCCCCGCTCTGTCTTTCTCAGTAAGTTATTTTATTGTAACCTAATTCTGGAAGCAACATGCTATCATTTGCCATATTCTGTTAATTAGAACCAAGCCACTGTGCCCAGCCCACTTTTAATGAAATAAGACTCCACAAATACCAGGAGATGAAGATCACTGTGACCACTTCAGAACCTGCTTACCACTAAGGCATGTCTGTATAAAACAGCAAAGATGCAATGGATGAATAAATTCATTCAGTGTTCTAGAAAGTCTTTGTGTTCAACAAAATCAGAGCTCACACTGGGCACGTGACTCACTCTCCACTGAGGGCCAAGAACCTTGAGCCGAAGAGATGCAAATAGCCTTGAAATGTAAGCATGTAAACAGACCAGCACGAGGAGTCTCAGCTGAACCTTGTTGAAGCTCCAAAGAGTGGAGCATTCCCTCCTTAAATAATAAAGCCTGTTACAACACAACCAAAGTGAGTTTTATTGAATTCCCTCAGCAAGGAAAAATACCACAAAAACAGTTCTGAAATGGAATTTCAGTCAGAATCAAACCTTATTCCTTACAGGTTCTACTCAGAAGTGACTAGAAAGGGGATATAAGGAGAGGATAACTAACTGAAATGGTGTGAAGTCTTTGGATTGATTGAAATGAGGCAAGATTTTGAGTAAGTTTTTGTGTAAGTCATAAAACATTCCAGAGTTATAATTGTATAAGTATGGGGGAGGTTGTTCCAGTTTTTAACAACTGCCACTTAATTTGAGACAAGTTAATAACATCATTGCCTAATAGAATATATCATATTTAGCCCAAATGTCTTCTAACTACCCTGAGAGACAAACAGGGAAGTGTGACTAGAGAGCTGGTTGTCGAGTGCACCAATTTAAATACTTAAAAGACCGGCAGTATTATTTTTTTTTTTTTTAAATGTAGACCATGGAGCCAGAATCCTGTGTTTACCTGCAACTCCATCACTTCCTGAGTACATGGCATTGCTCAGGTTGCTTTACCTTTCCATACCTCAGGTTTATATGTTCAAAATAGGATAAAAATAGTACCTCTGCTGCACGGTGGTTTTGAGAATCAAATGAGTTACTATGTGTAAATCACTTAGGTAGTGCCTGGTACATAGTTAATGACTAAGTAAACAGAAGTTTTCATGATTCAGATAATAATGATGATGTCCTACTGTTCCTGTCAGAAAGTACTTTCTGTCTGTGTTTAGGTCAACATACCCCCACAGGTGATCGAAATCAATCAATCTACCAACACAATATATGCTAACAGAAAACAGCATTTATGTACTTAATATCCAGAGGGTGTTGTACAGGGAATTTCACTCTAGCATTGGATATTTCTGGTAAGGGGTAAATTCATCTTTGGGTTGCCTGGGTACTGGCCCGGGCTGCCCCTGGTTGCAGTTTCTCAGGCTTTAGGGTTGAAATCTATAACACAGCATAGCAAACGCAATAACTGTGTCTGTCTCTTTAAAGTTTCTTCTTTCTGTTAGCTTTGGAGCTTAGAGGCTTTCGTGTATTTTAGAAAGTCTTTACTTAATAACAGATGACTTCTATTAATTTGTGGAAAAATGAGATATTATGACAGCTAACGCTGAACCCTTATAAGCTATACCTCCAGAAACCTGATAGAAAATCTCACTTCTCTGCCTGTCCTCTTCAATTTTTCTTTCTGTAATGCTGTTTCTAGTGCGATATCAGAGTCAGTAAATTTTTCACTTCAGGTGTTGGCGAGAAGCCAGGTGGTTTTAAAGTCACTTGCTCAGGCAAAAGAAGAATGGTACATTTCGAGTGGAAGTATCCTGGAGGGCAATGCTGCAATTAGGTAGATGAATGACCATGGTTTTTAATTAGAACACTAGGTACACACTCCATATCATTATTCTAAAAAACTGCGCTTACAGAGGGGAGGTAGTGTAATACTACTGAGTCAATATCCTGCAGATCTGTAAGCACAATTTCTAGGTAGGAGCCATTTTAATTCCATTTATTTATGCCTTTGCCATTTTTAATAGACAGAATCATTCTTGATTAACCCTACACGACAGTTCTATAATCAAATTAATTTTTGAAGTCAATCAGAGAAGGGTAAAGGATGAGCATTATGAAGATAGATACGAATATCTTTTTTTATGTCCTACACCCAGTAATAATGCTATCACCCTGTACTTCTTAACAAAGAACCTATGCTTTAAAAAAAAACAAAACAAAAAACTATAGCAGCTTTCTGCAGAGATGCTTCTAAAACCAGGATGAACATGTTATTTCTCCTCCTCTATATTCAAAGATTACAGACCAAACCCTGAAACTATTAAGTCCATAAATACATACATACAGGAAAAGTGCATTAAGAAATAACTCTAAAAATAAAATCTCTTCATAATAAAGCTGCTTCCATGCCTTCACTTACTCTTTGAATCATTCATTCAACAAGTTTTTCTTGACAATCACTACTATAACTTTACTGAATGCCTAGAGGACAATATGAAAGATTCTAGAAATATAAAGGAGGATAAAATATTATTTTAATATTTGCTATAATCTAAATGTGTGCCCTCCAAAATTCATATGTTGAAACCTACCCTCCAAGGTGATGGTATTAAAAGGTACAAACTTTGTAGGTGATCAGTTCCTGAGCTAGAGCCCTCATGATTGAGATTAGTGCCCTTATAAAAGAGACCCAAGAAAGCTCCCTATACGCTCCCCAAGTGAGGTTACAATGAAAAGATGGCCACTTATACAGACAGGCTCTCACCAGACGCCAAATCTGCTAGCCCCGTGATCTTGGATTTTTCAGCCTCCAGAACTGTGAGGAATAAATTTTTGGTGTTTATAAACTACCCAGTTTTGTAGGATTTTGTTATAGCAGACTGAACAGATTAAGAAAATATTAAATAGAAAAAAAAAGAAAAGGGCGCCTGGGTGGCTCAGTTGGTTGGGCAACTGCCTTAGGCTCACGTCATGATCCCAGAGTCCCAGGATCGAGTCCCACATCGGGCTCCCAGCTTCATGGGGAGTCCGCTTCTCACTCTGACCTTCTCCCTTCTCATGCTCTCTCTCACTCTCTCTTTCCTAATAAATAAATAAAATCTTAAAAAAATATATTAAATAGATTTTTAGAGGAAGAAAATAAAGACGTTTAAAAAATTAATAGCAATAGAGCAGAGCAAATTTTCTCCATCAAATTGGGCTTTTTGATAAGCAATGAGGCAATGCTGCTTTCTATGTTCTGCCCCTCTGCGTGAGGTTTGCTCGACATACTGCCACTCTGACTTCCTGACATAGAACTACACAGGCACAATTGTTGGATACCTGGGGAAGATTTTATGCAGATTCTTTTGAAAGAATTTTTTTTTTTACCCTACTCTTGCAAACCCACATCTTTCCAAAGCCTATTAAAAAATTATTTGGGATCTTCTGCCTACTTTGGCCCCATACAACTTTACAACAATGGTGGAAATATCAGGCTCAGATAACTAAGCCTAGAATCACCAGGCTCTACTCAACCCCTTAACCATCACCTAATTTTTCTCTACCTCCAAACTTCTATCTTCCTCCCTCCCAAGCCCTCCACAGCACCCACATCACACATTTCATCTTCCACAACCTCAACCACTTCCATTTCTTTGCCCTAATAGATATTCTGAAATTCAGTTATACCTTGAAGACATTATTTCCTTTGCAACTGTTGGAAATGACAATCACTATTTATTAATAATAGTGGTGATTTATTGAAAACTTCATCTAGACGCCCTTCTACACTGTAGGAATGCAAGCTGGTACAGCCACTCTGGAAAACAGTATGGAGGTTCTTCAAAATGTTGACAATAGAGCTACCCTAACGACCCAGCAATCGCACTACTGGGTATTTACCCTAAAGATACAAATGTAGTGATCCGAAGGGGCACATGCATCCAAATGTTTACAGCAGCAATGTCCACAATAGCCAAACTATGGTAAGAACCTAGATGTCCATCAACAGATGAATGGATAAAGAAGATGTGGTGTATATATACAATGGAATAATATGCAGCCATCAAGAGAAACGAAATCTTGCCATTTGCAACGACGTGGATGGAACTAGAGGGTGTTATGCTAAGCAAAATAAGTCAGTCAGGGAAAGACAATTATCACATGATCTCTCTGACATGAAGAATTTGAGAGGCAGGGTGGGAGGTTGTGGGGGGATGGGGGAGAGAAATGAAACAAGATGGGATGGGGAGGGAGACAAACCATAAAAGACTCCTGGACTCATGAAACAAACTGAGGGTGGCTGGGAGGTACGGGGGTAGGGATAGGGTGGCTGGGTTATGGACATTGGGGAGGCTATGTGCTATGATAAGTGCTGTGAAATGTGTAAGCCTGACGATTCACAGACCTGTACCCTGGGGCAAATAATACATTATATGTTAATTAAAAAATTTTTTAAAAAAGAAAACTTCATCTAGAAACCTTGTTAAGCAATTAACAAATATTATATCTTTCCATTTTAGTTAATCCTCCCAATAACTTATTACTTCTAATTTATAGCTAAAGCACGTAGGACAGAAAGAAGTTAAGTGGCACCAAAGCACAAAGCTATAAAGTGACAGAACTAGGATTCAAATCAAAAATTTCTACCTTACTCTTTTTAAAAACATTTCATTTTCACATAATTCCAAATTTATGAAAAAGTTTCACAAATAATACAATGAGTTCCCAGGTATCCTTCACGAGAATATTCAAGGGTTAACATTTTATTACATTTGTCTTTTTTTCCTCTCTCCTAAAATATTTAAGAGTAAGTTTTAGACGTGATGCTCTTTGCATTTCATAATAGTAACATTTTTAAGATTCCAGGGCATTTTTTGTTTGTTTCATTTTTATGATAGTACTTCAATTTGGGTTGGTGTCATGTAAACCTTACTCTCAACTACCACATCTGTTATACTCTCATTCCTCATCACACATAGTACAGCTGTTTTTCCAAAGACTGATGCTTACACATTAGTAAAACGAGTATTGAACTTCTGCATTCTTTTTCTTAAGGAGGTTTCCAAAATTGTATTAGCTTCAGTTCCCACAAAGTTAGATCTAACCCTGCCACAAATATTGCATCTCAGCATAATCAAACGGAATATACTAACTATTCTCACCACCTAAACTAATAGCCAGTAGTGCCAACAAGTGGTGGCACAAGTCTGAAATTCAGCACCATCCTATGTATCCTTGTGCACTCTAACATACAAGTGTCACAATCTTATCCATATGACTGATGACAGTTTCCAGAACAAGTCTGTTTTTCTTTGTTTCTCCATCATCACTCTCCAGTCACTCATGCCCTCCTTTCTGGACCAGAGCAAGTCTGATCTTGTTTCCTCCATCATCCATATCCTTTCTACTGTTCTAATACTACAAATTGAAGAGAATAATTCAATTGCTTACAAGGATTCAGTGGCTAGAAGTATACCTACTGGGATAAAATCAAAACCTCTTGAAGTTTCATTTAAAACTTCTGTGATCTAGTCCCTGACAACCTCTCCATCCACATCTCCTATTGCTTCAAGAATACTTACCATTACCATGCTCTACCCCCATTCTTCTTGCTCATATCTTAATTATTCCAAATAATCCATTATTCTAAAATATCCTTCAAGTGTACCAGTTAATTTTATAACTCTAAGTCTTTGCACATACTGTTTTCTTGGTCGGAAAAATATTTCTTACCTTCCCTACCTGATGGATTTCTATTCATCCATTCAAACCACTATAATCTCTTTGTGGGATTGTTTATTCTCAACTTTATTTTCCCACAGTTTTTGATACTTTTATCTTGATTTTGAGATATTCTTAAGCTCTTGGCACTTAAATATTTACCTTTGTAAATATTGCCTTTGTTGTCCCCCAATCCTCCTACCCCCAATAGCCTGCAGACCCTTTGGGAACAGAGACCATGTCTCGATGATTTACTATCCCTGTTGCCTGGACAGTGGGAAATGTTTACCAAATTAATGTACATCCTACCCTGTGGGTCTTAGATCTTTCCTAAATTTAATGGAATCTGCTTTTGCAGAAAGGAAGGATTTGAAAGGTGTGCCAGTCAAGGTCCGTGGCAATAAACAAAATTGTACTCCAATGGTTCAGGGGGAAAGAATTTATCAGAGATTACTTTCAGGCATGTGGACACGGTTCAGAGAACCAACCGGGGGTCTTGCATCACTGATGACTAGCAGCAGAGGGAGGAAGTAGTGTTACTAGAGCCTAGTAAGATCTGGAGATTAGCGGAGATACTACAAGCAAAGTAATAGGTAAGGAGGGACCCAAACACTGCTAGAAGTTCAGCATGAAAGCAGACGATGGAAGGGGGTGAATATCCTGCCTCCTCTGTTCTCTTGTGCTCCCAACTCCTGCTGGAACCCACCCCTCCAACCAACTGAACCCATTGAAAAGCCAGTTGTCAAGGGAATTCAGATAATATTGTCTCTGGGGTCAGCTTTCTGGGCCAAGAATAGATCCAGTTTGGGTAATGAAGAATAAACATCATGACAGCTAAGAAAAACTTTGCAGAGACATCTTTCATCCTGTATACAACCCTATATTTTAGGTATATTATCTCCTTCCCCTTAAAAAAAAGGAAAATAAAACTTAGAGAAATTAAAATAAAATATCTCACCTCATCCATAGCTGTTAATATATTATCAAGCCCAACACTGGCTCCCTGTCAGAAATCAAGTTACATTTTTTTTTTCACATGGGCCACAACTGTTACTTTCTCAAAAGCCCTACCTTCTAGGACCAGAAATTTCTAAGGTAGGTCTCAAGTAGAGAAGGAGATAGGTTATCCATAACCACTCTGCCTTATCATTTCCTTACAATGAATTTTAACTTCATTCTGAAGTCCATTGTGGTTTTTGCTTTGCAAATAGACATGCAAAGAATGGGGTTCCTATGAAGGTAAAGTATTTGTGGTCCACTGTTATTATGACTACTTCATTTTACTTCTAAACCACCATACCAGAATAAAACAACCTCCTAATCTTGCCTATATTTTGAAAAGAAACTTCCCCATTTTGGTTAAACATTCCTTTAAGTAGATAATTCTCTATCGTTGGAGTAACAAGCCATTTTCTTTTTAGCTCCTCAAGTCCACAAATTTAATTTTTAATAGAATATTCATTTCACTAAAATCCTCCCCCAAGTAATATGAAAACCCAGAGAGTTTGTTTATAAAGGAATTTCACACATACATACCTAGACTATTTACATCATTACTGGAGATTTTTACTTAATAATTTAAAAGGAAGCCAACAATGCTATATTTCAGAGAAGGGACACAAAGACAGCTAAAAGATAGTAAATTAAGACCCAGGAGAAAAGTTTGAAGGAACTGGCATTATGTATCCTACAAAAGAAAAAAAAAAAAAAAAACCCTGGATAAAGTCTAAATAAAGGTCTCTGAGAGTGTGAAATGCAGACAGAGAGAGGATGATAAATGCAGCTCATCCTATTCATCTGTGTATAAATTCCAGAGCAAGACACTCTGGAAAATACAGAAGTGCACAAGTAGAACCCCTACTTGGGGTGGGGAGACATCCCTGCAGACAAATACCCGCAAAGCAAGGTTCAGTAGGTGCTTTGTGCAAAGGAGGACATTGATTCCACAATGATGTCAGTGCCCCGTTATCTCTTGCCTGGGCTACTATAACTCAAATTGTCTTGCTCCACTCTTGGACCCTGCCATCTAGCATAGACAGCCAGCCCAATCTCAGTCCGATCATGTCCCTCCTTTGGCTCAAAACCCTGCAATAGCCTCCAGCATACTTCCTTACCAGGCGTCCAGGATCCTCAGTGGTTTAGCTCCTTGTCACCTCTCCTACACAACATCCTCCACTCTCTCCTCACTCAGGGCACTCCAGTCTCACTTGTCTCCATCTTTTCCCTCCAGTCTACTATATACTGTCAGCATTTGCAATTCCCATGCTCTCTTTCCTCAAAGATTTCTACACCAGGTAGTTGAAGCAAAAGATGGTTGTTTCAGCTCAAGCAGAGAGTGGATTCACCCTTCCTCCACCCTTTTGTTCTATTACCGCCCTCACAGGATTACGTGATACCCACTCACATTGATGAGAGTAATCTTCTTAACTCAGTCTACTGATTCAAATGCTATTCTCTTCCAGAGATACCCTCACAGACACCCAGAAATAATGTGTTACCAGTTACATGGGCATCCTTTAGGCCCAGGGATGGTGACACTAAAACTAACCATCACAGATGGCTTGCTCATTCACTCAACTCTCCCCTCCCAGATAGGAACTCCTCATGGAAGTTTTTCCTGACCTTTTCATCTAGAAAATCAGCTTTTGTCTCCTTCTATACCTTTTCTCTGCTTAACTTTTCTTTCTAGTACATACACTAGCTATTTTTATATTCTATATCCCTTTGCATATTAATTTATTGTGTGTCTCTCCCTACTCACACCCCTAAATGTAGAATACTGAGAGCAGGAACTTTGTCTTAGTCATGGCTACATCTCCAGCACCAAGAATAGTGTCTGGCAATAGACAGAGCTCAAAAAGCATTTGTGAAGAAAATAATACCTGATTTTAGTTGTAGGATAATGGGCATCATTTGTGGTTAAGAATAGTTTACAGTGTTCAAAACGGCAGAGATATTTAAACCTGTCTTGAAAAGATTTTCAACAGGGAGAAAAAAGAGAGGAATATAAGAAAACTAAGTATTAAATAGTACTGGAGGCAGGAAAAGTATATATTTTAGGAATAATGAGAAATTAAGATTGAGGTGAGCAGAAGAAATCTACGTAAGATCAGTGGAGATAAAGTTAGATCAGTAAAGGTGTCATGGAATCACAAGGAACTTGAGATGCCACATTTGGACATTGTATATTTAGCAGGGGAAGTGACTGAATAGCATCTCTTAGGAAATTTATTTTTGCCTACAATGTGCACTTTTTTAAAAGAAATGGAGGAAAGGGGGATGAGCTAGAGAGTCATGGTTTAGACAAGAAAGAGTAAACTTCCAAAAAAAAAAAAAAGTTGGGGTAAGAATAAAATGAGGAGGATTGCAGGGTTTGGGAGTAAGAAAGGTATGTTTTACTCAAAAGACTGAACTCAATAAACTGATGTTGGCTATCCCAATGAAAATAAACAGTGAATACCTTTCTGAAGTGGTAGCCCAAGATTACATAGGGAATTGAGATTTTCAAGGGAAAAATATACATAAGAAATAAGAGAAAAAAGCTCAAGGACTCAGAATTCTGAAATGCTCACATTTCTGGGGCACATTGTAGGAAAGAAGGCACTGGATGAGAATGATAACAAACCACCAGAGAGGAAGTGAATAGAGAGTATTCCTAGACTTGGAAGATAAAAGAGGAGATTTTTGAGCATAAGGTAACCAACAGAGTCAAGTGATGTTGAAGAGTCAGTGAGATGAGATTAAAGAGAAGCCCCGGAATTTGGCTCTTAGATTTTAACTAATAAACTGTAATAGGGCAGTTCACACAATGGGTGAGATAATGGTGCAAAGACCACAAGATTGAGTAGGAGGACTGTGGTGAGTGAAGATTATTACTACCAGTAGTGTGGAAAGGAGAAGAAGGTATGAGATGGGATCTTATATCAAGGGACCTGCACCATAAAAGATAAGAAAGGCTTTTTTCTAATAGTACACAGTGTCAAACACAGAGTAGGTAGACATTCAGTAAATATTTGCTGAATAAATAACTTGCATGTGTTTGTCATTTAATAAGGAAAGGCTGGAGGTATGATGGGATAAATTGTTTTAAAAAATTCTAGTGGGGTTTGGGTAATAACATTTTTTAAATTCCGAAGCAAAAGCTAATGAAAGGATAGATGAAAATACGGGAATATTGTACTTAAAATAAAACTGAAAATCTTTAAAGGCTTCTCAAGCCCTTCCAGAAATTGTCTTATGTCTCTCTCTCCGTCCACTTCTCTATTTCACTTGCTCCAGCCACACAAGCTTTCTTTTAGTTTTGCAAACACACAAGCTCACTCCCCCATGTTTGCAATTTCCCTAGCTTTTCCCTCTCCTTATAATGTTTATCTACAGAACTTCCCAACAACCAGCAATTTCTCACAACTCAGGTCTCGGTGTAGTTGTGACATTCTTTTTAAAGATTTTTTTTTTTTTTTTTTTTAGAGACAGAGACTGAGAATGAGAGGGGAGAAGGTCAGAGGGAGAAGCAGACTTCCCGCAGAGCCGGAAGTCCGATATGGGACTCGATCCTGGGACTCCAGGATCATGACCTGAGCCAAAGGCAGTCGCTTAACCAACTGAGCCACCCAGGCGCCCTAGTTGTGACATTCTTAAAGAGGCTTCTCTGACCTCCAAATGAAATGGAACCTCCACTTAAGTCACTTTTTATCACATCTCCCTGCTTCAGTGAATAGGACACATAGCCCCTCACTGAAATTATCTTTTGCAGTATTTATTTATCATTTGTCTTCTCTGTTATCCAAGAGAATAGGTGCCTTATCTGCCTTATACTGTTTATTCTCCTGACACCTAGAATAGTCTCTAGCACATTAAAAAATTATATATACATTATATGTAACAAATTAATAAATCTTGAAATGGAAAGGAGGAAAGTTAAGGAAACACATATTAGATGACCTAAGTCATCTCTATAAATTAAGTTGTAAAGCATTTTCTCAAGTCTTTTTTTTTCCTCTCCCTCCTGCTCCCACCCTGCTCAGGCCTCCAGCAATTGTGACCCAAAGCACTGCTATCTCCCTGCCTTGGTTCTCGTCCTACCTCAATATAGTTTCCCTACTGAAGCCAAAGTGATCTTCCTAAAGCCCATATCTGATTATTTCCCTACTCCACCTAAAGTACTTCATAGGCTTTCCATTACTCTTAGAATAAAAGCCAAACTCCTTACCTAACTTTTGGAATCATACTGCTATGGTTCTTGCTGACTTCTGTAACATCGTTTTTTCATCACTGTCTCATTGCATTCCTTGGTCATACTGAATTCTATCAGTATGCTATATTCCCTCACTTCTCAAGTATTTCCTCTTCCTGGAAACTTGTTTTGCACTTGCTTCATTTGAATCAATTCTAGAGACCTTTAGGTCTCGGTTTGAATGGTCATTTCTCCAGGCAATGTTAGACAGCCTAGTCTTACCCGGCTATGAGTCCCTCCTGTATACTCTCAAACACTCCCACAGCTATTAGAGCTCTTAGCTATAAGCAAAATAGCACATTACATGGTCTAAGCAGAAAAGAAATTAATTAAGGATTATTAAAGAGCAGACAATGTATCATCAGAGCAGAGAACTAGAGAATCAGGCTTGAGGGTGAGGCCAACACGAAAAGAAATGCCTGAATTTCTCCTGAGGAGACCCTGTCTTTGTTCCTGCTGGTCACACAGCACAAACCATCAGCCCTGGATACCTACAGCTGTCACGGTACCTTCCTTTGTAACGAGTAACTGAAAGCTACTGTGTCTATCCCACA
Source organism: Nasua narica (assembly GCA_028533885.1). Lineage (NCBI taxonomy): Eukaryota > Metazoa > Chordata > Mammalia > Carnivora > Procyonidae > Nasua > Nasua narica. Next base: position 57,264,600 of record CM052811.1, read on the forward strand.
CTCCAGTTTTTTGTTTGTTTTCCAAATCAGCCTTCTGAAATGATAGGTTGGTAGATCTAATTGGTGGACCCTTATTATAGGTGTAAACCCCCGGAATGCTGGGAGGCCAGGAAAGCGCTTTCCTAGCTTTGAACTTAAGAAAGCAAAACTTATAAATAAGCTGGGACGAGCTATGATAAAAGTCTACTATATACCTCTGCTCTCTGCATCATTGCCCTCATCACAGCATATCTTAGCCACTTGGTTTTTTTGTCTGTTTCACTCACTAAATCCACGAAGGTTAGGGCCACACCGATCTCATTCACAGCTGTTACCTAACAGCCAGCAGAGAGCCTGGCACATAGTAAATAATAAACTATTATTTATTGAATGAATGAATGAATGGGTTGTAATTGGGGCTTAAAGATAGTTTAGAAAAGCTGTTGGAATTATAATGCGGGAATTAAAATTGGGAATTAGGGAAGGCTAAGGGAATTGCTGAGTTGCACTTGAGTCCTGCCAAGTTTAGGGAGAATGCATTTGTGTTGGAACGGATCACCACTGTTCAGTGAGTTTCTCAAACAAAGGTAAGAAACCAGGAAAGGAGAGCTGAGGGATCTAAATCAGCTTGTGGTTGGGAGGAGGACTGGTGGACAGGAGATGAAAGAGAATTTAGGCTCCAACCAAACAAAATATACATGAAATGACTGACCCTACAATTTAGGTTGCTGAAGGAACAATCTAAACCAGAAAGGGGATAAACCGCCTGCAAGATTATGGCCAGATGAAATGACTAAAGATGATGATAAAGGCAAAGACACAGTTTTTAATAAGACAGGAGGAAGATATGTTCATTCTACCTTCCTCCCAAATCACTATAGCTGAATCTGCTGCCTCTCCCACCCTAGTTCTGTCCGTTTTTATGCACCAATCTTAACAAATCCTCAGGGACATCCTCAGTGTCCCTTCCCCTCCCCCATACAGAGGTGCTGATCATTAAATTGTCCACTCAGACCCACTAGAGACAGCCTGGTCCCCTGGTATTTTTCTCTTTGCAAAACAAAAGCCAATGTCCGTAGAATTAGCTACATTTGTCTGTTTGCCTTCCACTCCTTTTCTTCGCCTTCTCTCCACGTTTGTCTGCAAATACTAATCTTCCACTGCCAAACCCATCTGTTCAATCTTTAGAAACGGTTATCTGTTTTAGGTCTTATCTCTTATTTCTAAACAGATTGCCTCTGAAATACTCAAATGTGCTCAGAATTCTGCCCACATATTGTGGGAGCCTGCTATCTCGCCTCGTATGTGCCTGTCTTCATGGTGAGGACCAGAACCTTGCCCCAGTTATCAGCCTGGCAAAGGGGTCCTGTATGGATCTTATACGTAACAACTGCACATCATCCTATCTATTTTTTTAAGACTTATTTATTTATTTTGAGAGAGAGAGAGAGAGAGAGAGCGCGCAAGCAAGAGTGGAACGGAAAGAGGGAGAGGGAGAAGAATCCCAAGCCGACTTTGCACTGAGCACAGAGCCCCATGTGGGGCTCAATTTCACAACCCTGAGATCATGACCTGAGCCAAAACCAAGAGTTGGACACTTGGGCACCTGGGTGGCTCAGTGGGTTAAAGCCTCTGCTTTCAGCTCAGGTCATGATCTCAGGGTCCTGGGATCGAGCCCCTCATCTGGCTCTCTGCTCAGCAGGGAGCCTGCTTCCCCCCTCTCTCTGCCTGCCTCTCTGCCTACTTGTGATCTCTCTGTCAAATAAATAAATAAAATCTTAAAAAAAAAAAAAGGAGTTGGACACTTAAGTGACTGCACCACCCATGTGTCCCCATCCTATAGCTTTAATCTTGGACACTGTCTGGGTGGCCTAGCATTGGGCTGTGTTATGCACTGAATGTTTGTGTTCTTCCCACTGCTCAAAAAAAAAAAAATCATGTTTTGAAGCCCGAAGCCCCCACTGGATGAGTATTTGAAGGTGAGACCTTTAGGAGGTAATTAGGTTTAAAAGAGGTCCTAAGGATAAGGCCCTCTGGATGGGATTAGTGTCCTTATAAGAAGAAGAAATTGGAGTTCTCTTAGTTTATTGAAGACATGGGAAGGGGTGATCTGCAAGTCAGGAAGAGGGCTCACACCAGAACTCAGTCATCCTGGCACCCTCGTCTTGGCCTTCCCGCTGCCAGAACTACCAGAAATACAAGTCTGTTGTTTAAGCCACCCCATGTATTGTATTTTGTTACAAGAGCCTGAGATGACGCTGATTTTGCCTGAGCTGTGACTGAGCTGCCTCTCCCCTGTAACCTTGTGCCTTGCTCACTTTGTTGCTCCGCTAGTCAGGGTGGTCTCTACTACAAGGTCATCTCCACCATCCTATAATCTCAAAAACAAGTAATACTGGGGATTCATGCCCATTAGTGAGTCCATGACCAAATACAAGGAGAGTAGTATACTTAACGAAAGGATGGTCTGGGTCCGGCTGTAGTCACAAATGTCTCTGAAATCTCAATAACTTAAAGTGAGGTCAGAAATTTTTTTCTCTCAGGGCCAGAGGGTAACTAGTGAGGTCTCATGGACCACATGGTCTGTGACAGCTACTCAATTCTACATTTTACTGTAAATGGCACCACAGTCAATACATAAACGAATGAGGCGCCTGTGTTCCAGTGAAACTCTACTTAGGTAAGGGAACAAATTGTGCCTTAGTTTGCTGATCATGGACTTAAAACAACAGGTTAATTGATTGATATAAAACATTTTATTTACTTATTTTAGAGAGAGAGAGATGGCATGAATGGGGGGAGGAGCAGAGGGAGTGGGAGAGAATCTCAAGTAGACTCTGTGCTGAGCGTGGAGCTTGATAGGGGGCTCGATCCCATGACCCTGAGATCATGACTTGAGCTGAAACCAGGAGTCGGAGGCTTAACCGACTAAGCAACCCAAGGACTCCAAACAACAAGGACTTATATTATGCACACATTTCATATTCGTTATGAGTTAGATGGATGATCTGTACCACATTATCACTCTGGACACTCTAGGACCCAAACTGACTACAGAGCCGCAGCCTGCATCTCTACTTTCCATCGTAGCAAAGAGAAAAGTGAACTTACAGGGTTTTTCACTCGTTCTTCAAGTTCTGTCCAGAAGTGGCATACATGGTTTTCATGTGCATTTCATCAGCTTATGCATATCACATGTTAACTCCTGAGTTTAATGGGGCGGGGAAGCATTAATCCCCTACAGAGGAGGGAAACTAAGAATCACTGAACAGTAATGCAATGTGTAGAAAAGATTTGTGGTTAGAGAAGACAATTTCAAACTTAAAATTGTTGATGATGTACTTTTGATAATAAAAAGAAATTCAAAGTGATATTCTTTGAGACAGCTGAAGAAAAATGGCATAGCACTGAAGATAACTGGGGTTGAGGAATTACGAAATCTGTGTATTTCAAAGTTCATCAGTATGCATATTGAAATAAAGACTGTCCTCTATATCTGTAAAATGATAACACAATATATTAACTTAGATAATGTGCCAGATCTGTGTAGCTCCTCAATTCCTTTAATAGACTGGTCCAGTATTTGGAGACAGGAAAGAGTAAAGAGGTTTTGTTGCAATTATTTCTTGAAAGAGGTCATATTGTAACAAATAATATAATAATATAAAAACCACAACCTGTTCTTTTTTTTTTTTTTTTAAAGATTTCATTCATTTACCTGACAGAAAGAGAGAGATCACAAGTAGGCAGAGAGGCAGGCGGGGGGACAGGGGAAAGCAGGCTCTCCCCCAAGCAGAGAGCCTGATGCGGGGGTCAATCCCAGGACCTCGAGACCATGACCCAAGTAGAAGGCAGAGGCTTCAACCCACTGAGCCACCTAGGCGCCCCCACAATCTGTTCTTAATATACCCAAATATATTAGAAAACCCAAATGGTTGACCTAATTATTTATTTTAATTATCCATCTGTAGATATATATTTATAATATGAAAATATCCTGAAATAATAACCTGTACAGTAAATCAATTAAATATTATAATCCATTTGAAAAATAAGAAAACAATGATACAAATCTGATGCCAAAGTGCTTTAGCACTTTATTGGCTCATTGCTAAAGACTAATTTAACTTGTAAGTTTCTCTCCTTTTTGTCATAGTGGAACAAGACAGCAAAGATGAAAGAAAGTGGTAAACATGGAGTATCACATTTGTTGTGACAATTTTTTCTCCACAATGCACTGGAGAAATAAAGTTATCAGAGTCAAAATCTCTGAACCAGTAGCTTTTAATCTACTCCTCTACGTTCACAAAACCACATCAAAATCAAGGTAGGGAGAGCTCAAGTATAGAGAAATAACCTTGGACCCACTTTACTTTTTTATTAGTTTTAGGTGGAACATTTATAATTATTGTTTGCTTTTGTTTGTTTTGCCAGTTATCAGTAATAAGCTACTTGCAACCAACCTCAGCGTGATGGAAGCATGCTAACGTCATCACTCCCAGACCCCGATGTCTGAGGCTGGAATGTTACCAGCGCGCCCTAACTAGGACATAGGCATGGTTCCGTGAACTATTGTAGTCGGCACCTGCTTCATGGCCTACGTCATAGAGTTATACCCAATTAGCGTTCGATCATTTGTTTAATCAGTTAAGGACAATCCTAGGAGAATTTGTCTTGGTCTTTGCCTCAACTACATAATGGTGTGATAGCCTGTGAATCTAAGAGTGAAAAGAGGAGTTAGAATGGGACGGCTCCTATATGCACAGGAGCTTGGCTTTTACACTGTTTCGTATATTTTGTAGTTTCGTTTTGTTTGTTTGTGTGGGGTGAGGGGATGGGACATGGCAAGATGTAAAAAAAAAAAAAAGAAAAAAAATTGGAGAAGCCAAAAGAATTGCCACACAAAAACAGGATCTTAGATTTCTGTGCAATATGCTTGTTTTACATTAGAACAGAAAAAAACAGATGAGCTCAGGGAAAGTTTATCATTTTTGTTTACCATTAGACTGCATTTTCCATTTTGAATTTTGAAGTGTATTACCTCAAATCTAATTGCAAATACTAATTTGTTCCATGATTTAAAATAAATGTTGTTACTGTACTTGTAGAATGCTTCTGCATGTACATTACTACCTTTGCATCTTATTGATTGCATTGCTAGTTTCTATGGGAACAGTGGTGGAGAAGTTAATTAAGATCCAGAGGTTAGAATTGAAGAAAAATAGAATTTTCAGTACAGCTCATTTATCATGTACATTTAAATTTGTTTTCTTAATAAAATAGCTATTGGGGGAGAATGGTGATGGCTGAATCACTTTAATAAAAACAAATGATACATGTTAAAAGTTTAACATCACTAATTTGTACTCAATTCATCCCATTAAGAAGCATTTTGGCTTTGGTAATCAAATTAACAAAAGTCATTAATAAAGGTTTCTGTATCTCAGCGCTGTTATTTCAAGATTTCTGATCTTAAGCAATGCATTTTATGCATTCTTATTATCCTGGGTTTTTATTAAGTTATTGTCTTTTTTTCCAAAGCCTTCTTTTTAAACTTCCTTCATGACACTTTGGTTTCAATTATGCAAACTGCCTTTCTCAGCTGCCAGGAGCTTCCTAGGTTCTGCCAGTAGGGGGCAACAAGGAGAGATTAGCAGGCAGGAGGGTGAATTTTCCTGTGAATTTTCTGTGCCTGTCACAGCCATTTCAGCAATGATACTTCACCGGGGACAGAGTATTGTTTCCAGCCTCCAACACCCAAAACCTGCAACCAAGTTCCTGGGTAAATTCCCACCTTTGAAATATCTAGTGTATTTCTATTTTCCTAGTTGATATAAAGTCCATGATTGGTTTCATATGTAAAAAAGTAGAATGGTAACGTAAAAGAGAATAAATTCCATTTTTTCCTTTATAAAATTTTTGAGAAAAAAAGAAATGTAGGAAGAAGAAAGATTATTACTCTATCCCATCACCCACATAGAATTTATGCTAACATTTTGCTTCTTTACACTATTTTTTTTGCAGATCGTTACATACTTTTCTCATAATACCTATCATATTCTATCTCTGCTTTTGTCTCCCATGTTTTATTTTACTCTAAATCAAAAATGTTTCTATATTATTACAAACTCTTCATAAACATCTATTGTATAGCTGTGTAACATTCCATAGCCTATTTTACTACTATTCAGTATTTAGACATTTGGGCTGCTTTCAAATGGTTTATAATAATAATAAATTCTTTCATAAACACCTTTATGCTTTGAGGTTTTTTTTTCCATATTCAGGTTTAGTTCCTTAGGATTTAAACCTTTGTTTTTATATTCTTGTGCCCTCCTCTTAATGCAGAACCACAACCTTCTTCAAAGTCTGCACAACCACAAGTATTCTGGAATTTCTCCGAGCTGTCTTAAAACAGACTCACAAAGCATTCTTTTGTGCTTCTTTGAGTGTGTGGGTTTGTATAGGTGGGTATTTTCCTTACTAATTGTCCCTATAGCAATATTACAGCTGAGAGTACATGTAAAAAATATTTTAAACATCATTAAGGGACTAATCATACCACCCTGTCTTGCTAAGGGAAAATTCATATTTCATATATATTGAGCATCTAATTTTTAATACATTTTCCTATAAACGATACTAATTCTCCCATTACACAAAATATTACTCTCTTGTGCAAGAGAAAGAAACAGTAATCATGATATTATTATTTAAGTGAGTCATTCATTACAAGGCTATTTGGGTTAGAAACTAAAATGGTGATATTTAAATGGTAAACATGAACCAATTAAACCTTCAATATAAACCAGAGTAAATCAATGAATATCTTAGTTTTAGTTCTTTCACATGTATAATGGTATAATACTTGTGACAGTACTTATTCCAAAAAGTGTTATGAAAGTCAAATTATATATCTATGTCTATATCCATATTCATATCTGTATCTACATACATTAAGTATTATGAAACAACAGTAAATATAAGGTAGTCAATATTAGTTTTTCTACACAAGATAAAAATCAGGGATGCCTGGGTAGCTCAGTCAGTTAAGCGTCTGTCTTCAACTCAGGTCATGATCCCAATGTCCTGGAATCGAGCCCCACATTGCACTCCCTGATCAGCAGGAAGACTGCTTCTCCCTCTGCCTGCTGCACCCCCTGCCTGTGCTCCCTCTCTGATGAATAAAAAAATAATTTTTTTAAAGATAAAAATCAAAACCCACCACCCTATGTTTAAAAAAAACAGGACATTAATTCAGTATGTTCAGTATGTTCAAAGAAGGTCTGGAGTAACAAGCTTTGGACACCTTAAACATCTCATATGCTATACTAGTCTCAACTTAAGAGCCAAAGTTTTCTTTTGTACCCATTTCCTTCTGCTTCTTCCCTCAGTTTCCTGGCATGTCGCCTTCAAAAGGTAGCCTTCTGACTTTAGCAGATGTTAGCCACTTACAATGTGCTAAATTAACCCTTGATCTGTAGACCTAATCTTGCTTTTATTTATGGGTTTCTAGAGATCACAATATATTCATTGATAAGACTATAATAATAGAAGTAACAAAAGAGAAGAAGATCTAATTTTTTTTAAAACAAGAGAATTTTCCTTTTGAAGGAACTTCCAAAGTCTTATCTGTGTGATACTTTTCACAATTCCATTCAACCATTCCATTAAAAAAAAAAATATATTGAATGCTTGCAAGATGTTGTGTTTAGAACAATGTGTGATCTAATTTACACCTCACAAAAACCATGTAAGGTATTTATTATTAACTTTGTTTTATAAAACAGAAAGCTGGGGATCAGAGGAGTTAGGTAGCATTTCCACATTTGTGCAAAGTGACAGACTCTGCATTTGAATGTCAGTTGGCCTAGCACAATGGCTCATTTTCTTTCTTGGAAACAGTGATTATTTTTTTGATAGGAGTCAATAAAGCAAAGGTTATTTTTTGTTTAGCTTTGTTTTGTTTTGTTTTTTATGTACCTGTCACTGACTAGGCACTGGGTTTTAATGCAGTAGTTCTTATAAATGATATTTTAGCAATTTGCCTAATATATAATTACAATTAAGTTGGACACTTTGATTACAAGCATTCACTAATGTTGGTTTGCAAACTGGATCCCATACACAAAGGGCAGGAAGGGACACAAAAAAGAAGCAGGCCACTCTTGATAAGGAAAATCTGTGTTCTGAGGTGACTGACCAATCCAGCAGGGGAGGCCCAGTCCTGGCCCCAGGGCCATTCCAGGCTTTCCCTTAGCCCCACCAGCTACAGCTGCAAGAGTGGCACAGATACGGAAGTACAAGTGTGTAAGATTCCCCCTTTGTCTGTGCTCAGGGCTCAGACCTTGAGAGATTACTCTCTTCTGGGCCTGCTAGTGTGAAATAAACCTCCGATCCTCCAAGGTCTCCGAGTGCCACTTGGTTTTTTTAGGCCAGGAGCCAGTCCACATTCCATAACATTCGGTTCCCTGACAGGGAAACCCAACCACACTGGCCCATTGTTGCCACAGATTTGGGGAGAACAATGGGGTAGTGACGGAAGGAGGGGTCGTAAGAGAGAAGGCAAGCCCTGCCTAATCTTTGGCACTCTCCCATCCTGTCACCTCGGACCCGCTTCACTCCACTGTTCCCACCAGGCCCAAAAGAGACTTGGCAGGTGAGGACCTGGTCCCGATGTCGGATTCTGGAAAGGCCTGGGGCCCCAGGACCAGTCAAACCCATGCGTCGGGGTGGAATAAGAGCTTGATCACCTCCCAGAGATCTCCAAGTTCTCACAGGTAGGGCCTCCCAGAGAGGGAGGTACCTCAGGTCAGGAACTCCCCGACAGGGGGGTCAGATAGGAATTTCAGAAAGGAATTCCACAGGCAGGACCTCCAAAGGGGGAGGAACTGTAATAACTTCAGTGTGAATGTGTGAGTGAATGTGCAGTTTGACCTCGCTTGTCAGGCAGAATGATTCTGTGGCTCCACAGTCTTGGGACTACAGAGTCTGAGTGGGCCCCAATTTGTTTCCGTGGTGACCTCATAGGGTTTATGGCCAGCCCTTCAGGGTGCCAGTCCAGGATTTATACAGACTTGCTATGGCAAAGAGGCGCCCAAGTCTCTTCCAGGAGGGTAGACAGGCGGGCCTCTTCTTGGTCTCTCCTCTGGAGAGGCACCCACCCTTTGTCTGTCTCTGTGCCACTGCACACGGGAACATCACTATGGGATCAAGGCAGAGTAGACCTACGGTCTTAGACTGTATGATCAAAATTTCAGGAAGGGGTTTTTCAGAAGACTATGGAGTTAAGATGCATCCCGGCAAATTAAGAACCCTCTGTGAGTTAGAATGGCCCACCTCTAATGTCAGATGGGCTTCAGAAGGGACGCTGGATGTCCCAACAGTTCGTCAGGTGTGACAAGTTGTAACAGGGGAGCCAGGACCCCCCGGCCAGTTTCTGTACATTAACTCTGGCTAGGAACTGACCAGACCCTCCCCCCTGGGTGCGATTCACTTCCAATAGGCAGGAACAGGCCAGGGTCTTAATTGCCTCATCCAAGCGACCCAAAAAGACCAACAGAAGCCCCAGTCTCCACAGATCCTAGCCGGAGATCCCAAGAATAAACCGATCCTGCTCCGTCCGTACACACCCCCAAGGCTGTCCACCACCAGTTCCAAACACTCCACCATCATCAGTCTCCGTGGCACCCCAGGCCCAGATGACCCACTTCCTCCAGGCCCAGGAACCAGGCTGTGCCCCAGGCCAGGCCAAGTGCCCTCTCAATGCCGGTACAAGAGAAGCAAGAACCTGAGAGGCACAGTGAAGACGGAAGAGTCCAGCCCAGGTGTTCCAGGAAGTATTATCAACCTTTCTCCAACACCAACTCTCTCAACTGGACACAAGAGCCCACCTGTTCATTCTGGCAAAGAGTCTTCAGAGTGGCCATATTGACAGGTCTATAAGGCAGAGAGGCCCCAACCACCGAAAGGGGGGGAACCCAGAACCCTCTTGGCCAGGGATCAACGTGCCTACCGTAAAGAAAAGGGGACCTTATAGGCCTTACGGAAATAGATTCAGACCGAAGGGGACCGGGCTCTCTTCTTCTTGGCCCCCATGAGCCCACGGTCAGAATAAAAATAGGGGGCCAACCAGTGATATTCATGGTTCATACGGGAGCGAAGCACTCTGTTGTCACCTCCCCAGTGGCCTCCTTCAGCAAAAGGACTGCAACCATCCTTGGGGCTACGTGGACATGGGCAATACAACAGCCCTTTTGCCAGGCTAATCAGTGTAAACTCAGGGACCACAAGGTCCGACACAAATTCCTTTATCTACCTGACTGCCCAATATTCATGGTCGATATTCCCCTCCTGGGCTGAGATATACTATCTAAGCTTGGGGCTCAGATAAACTTTGAGCCCACTGGGCATCCCAGCCTCTGATTAAACCCAGGGCAAGAGGAGATGGGATCTCTGGTACTAATAATTACCACACCAAGGAAAAAAAGTGGAGGCTATTCTGTGCCCAGGCGCAGCAAGTGGCCTGCCAGAGTTCAGGCTTGCCTTTGGTATGAGCTAAAGGCAACCCACCTGGACTAGCCCAAAATCGCGCCCCTATCATTGTTAAACTGATTCTGGGAGCCCAACCCCAGAGGCAAAGGCAATACCCTCTCCGACAAATAGCTAAGATTGGCATTCAAAAACACCTGGCCAGACTTAAAGAAGCAGGTATCCTAATCGAGTGCCAGTCGACCTGGAATACCCCACTCCTGCCAGTTAAGAAACCAGGAGGGGAATATCGACCAGTCCAAGACCTGCGGGCCATCAACAAGGTAGCCATCTCCCTGCACCCAGTGGTCCCAAATCCATGCGCCTTCCTCTAGTATGTGGATAACCTCCTCCTCGCCAGTGACACACAAAAAGACTGCACAAAAGGCACAAAGGCTCTCCTATAGCTCCTATCAGACTTGGGATACTGAGTCTCATGAAAGTAGGCACAAATGTGCCAACAACAGGTCCGTTATCTTAATTTCCTCCTTACCCAAGGGAAAAAACTAGGGCCAGAGAAAAGAGTCATCACGTCCTTGCCACAGCCCCAGACGAAAAGGGGCCTACAAGAATTCCTGGGGGCTACAGGATTCTGCCGCATCTGGATTCCTGGGTTCTCAGCAATAGCAAGACCCATCTTTAATCTCTTGGGGGACTAAACAGGGCACCCGCTGCCTGGACTAAAAAAGCAGAAGCCGCCTTCACAGACATAAAGGCTGCCCTGGGGCAGGCTCCAGCCCTGGACCTACAAAAAAAAAAAAAAAACAACAACTTTCAATTTCTTTGTACATAAAAAAACAGCACTTGGGGTACTAACCTAGACTGTTGACCCTGACAACGGCCAGTTACACGTCTGTAAAAGAGACTGGACTCTGTGGCAGCAGGATGGCCACAATGCCTCAGGGGACCAGCTGTCACAGTCCTACTCATTAAGGAGGCAGACAAGCTCACCCTGGGACAAAAACTTAATGTCAAGGTCCTTCAAGTAGTTGCAACCCTCGTGAACACACAGGGACACCATTTCCTTTCCAACTCTCGGCTGGCACGATACTAAGGGCTCCTCTGCAAGAATCCATGGGTCACCCTTAAAACAGCAAGGACATTAAATCCAGCAACCTCCCTCCCCAAGGAAGAGGGGGAGCCAGACCATAACTGCTCCGAAGTAACTGATAAAGTCTACGCCAGCCGTCCAGACTTACGGGATCGAGCCATAAAAAAGCCAGGGCTCACACTGTTCAGCGACGGCAGCAGTTACCTACAAGAAGGTGCCCCAAAAGCGGGTTATGCAGTGACCACAATCACTAAAGTCCTAGAGGCTAAGGCATCACCAGCTGGATGGGGAGCACAATGGGCTGAACTACACGCCTTAGTCCAGGCCCTCCCCCTCAGCGAAGGCAAGCGGGTCAACATCCACACTGACTCTCGTACGCCTTTGCTACTGGGCACACACAGGGGGCCAGCTATAAGGAGAGGGCCCTCCTAACTGCTGTAGAAAAGGCTATCAAAGATAAAGAAGAGATAATGAAACTCCTCGAAGCTGTCTGACTTCCAAAGGAAGTAGCAATCCTGCACCGTAAGGGACACCAGAAAGGAGAGACCCCATAGCGCAGGAAATCATCTGGCAGATGAGGTGCCCACACCACAGCCAGTGAGGACACGGACAAAGCCCCTTCCCTCACCAGGGCCCTGACACCCCCGGAAGAAGTCCCTCCGCCCAGTGGGCCATGGCTGAGGGGGCCACCCTGACTAAAAAGAGATGGTGGGTGATGCCAGACGGACGCATCCTCATCCCAACAGCAACAGGAGGGCCTCTAGAAACACCACCAAGTCACCCACCTGGGAAAAACCGCATCAGAGGCCCTCTTCCAGAAGCACTCCTGGGTCGGCCAGCTGCTAGCACTGCCAGAGCAACCAGCCAGCAATGCATAACCTGCGCTAAAAATAACGCTCGGCCTGCCCCGAGGCCACCGCCGGGTGTCCAGAAGAGGGGAGTAACCCCTTTCAAAGAGCTAAAAATAGACTTCACAGCCATGCAGCAGAGCAGGGGGTTCAGATATCTCCTAGTGATAATGTAGATATTCTCTGGATGGGTCAAGGCCTTCCTGACCAGGACGGAGCAAAGCCAGAAAGTAGCCAAAGTCCTCTTACGGGAGATCGCGCCCCCGTTAGGCCTGCCATTAACAATCCATAGTAACGATGGGCCCGCATTTGTAGCAGACATTGTACAGGTCTACACCAACTCTCTCAACAACACCTGGAGGCTCCACACCACCTACCGGCCCCAAAGCTCAGGGAAAGTAAAGTGACTGACTCGCACCCTCGAGGGAACCTTAGAAAGTTTTGTCAGGAGACTAGCGTCCCATGGCCAGATCTGCTACCCCTGGCGCTCCTGTGTGCCCACTGCACACCTGGGACACAAGGTCACTCCCCTTTCAAATTAGTGTGTGGACGTCCTCCCTGTGCCTGAGGAGCCTTCCAGGAAACTTACATCAGATAGGGCATAAAGAAATAGAAAGACAACTTCAGGCCCTGGGGGCCACCCTAAATAAATTACAAAGGCACACCGTTAAGAGGGCCCCAATCTCCTTAGGGTCCCAGGTGAACTCCTTCTAGGCAGGAGATTTAGTCTAGGTCAAAGATTGGAAAAGGGATCCCCTCAAACCACAGGGGACAGGACCTCACTATTTTTATAACCACCCCTACTGGCCTTAAGCTCTCTGGTGTCACCCCATGGGTCCACCTATTCAGAGTAAAAAAGCCCATCACCCGGAGGAGAAACCACACCAGTGGAAAGTGCAGCGAAACCCCGCAGACTCGGTCTGGCTTCAGCTCCAAAGAGACCCCACCGACTGATGGACACCTGCTTGCCGTTGTCCCTAGTTCTCACGGCACAACAGCCCTCATCCTAGGGGTCAGACTCTACACTGTTGCCCCTTCTGACCGGACTTTTCCTCCAGAGACTTGCTATCGTTATTGGTTATCGAATAACCCTGGGGTGTTTTACTGCCCTTGCCTGTCTACAGGTTTTATCTGCTGTTGGGCTAGCCACAATGGCTCCCTCTAACTAAGGCGTGGACCCCACTTTGGTTGGCCCTCTGCTGTCTACTCCTAAGGACATTTCGCTATGGTTTTCCCGACCTCAGGCAGTCCTGGTCTTCTGCTCCCTGGTTTGTCGTTCCTCCTCACTGCCTTCAGTTTGCCGGACCCGGTGGGGGCCAGACACCCCACACCATCAATCACGCACGCCTGTCAGACTCTTACCCGGTCTTTCAGTCCCCTTCCTGTGAACCTGTTGGCCGTGTCGGGAGCTGCCCTTAGTGCCGCCGGCATGGGGATGTCACAAGTTCAGCACCAGGGGCCAACTCAACAACTCTCGGTGGATTTTTCTGCCCTCACTCAGTCAACCCTGGCCCTGCAGCGCCAGCTCGATTCGCTGGCTTCAGTGGTCCTCCAAAACAGGCGTGGACTCGGCTTACTCTCAGCCGCTCAAGGGGCACTCTGCCTTTTCTTACAGGAAAATTGTTGTTTCTGTGCTAAGAAGTTGGGGGTAGTCCAATAAACTCAGAAATGAGGAAATCGCCGGTGGGCGACTTTATGAGATTCCCTCTCACAATGGTTCCCTTGCTTTGCCCCCCTCCTCGGCCCCCTGCTTGGGCTCCTCTTCACAGTAGCATTTGGTCCTCGTATTTTTAATGCTCTGACCAGGTTTATCACTGCACAGATTGCCAAGGTCAGATTCCACTCGCTCCTCACTCACTATCACCCCGTAAATAATAAAAATGATGCCCTCTAAACCAGGTGTTTAAAGGGGCATCAAAGGGGGGAATGATAAGGAAAATCTGTGTTCTGAGGTGGCCAACCAATCCAGCAGGGGAGGCCCAGTCCTGGCCCCAGGGCCATTCCAGGCTTTCCCCGAGGCCCACCGGCCACAGCTGCAAGAGTGGCACAGATACGGAGGTACAAGTGTCTAAGATTCCCCCTTTGTCTGTGCTCGGGGCTCAGACACCTTGAGAGATTACTCTCTTCTGGGCCCGCGAGCATGAAATAAACCTCCGATCCTCCAAGGTCTCTGAGTGCCGCTTGGTTTTTTTAGGCCAGGATCCAGTCCACATTCTGTAACACTCTAAGCTGGTAAAGGGGCAGTTTTAATAAACAAGGGAATTGAATTACAAGGTTTGTATCCGGCAGCCACAGGATGAGTAGAACTCCGCACTTGCCCACCAGAACCTTTAAGGTGTGTACAGAAACCTTACTTACCTGGATTCAGTCCAGGGAGTCTCAACAACACACTGTTCTCTCAATACTACGTTCTTGAAAATAAACTCCGGCTACGGGAATGGTAAGCAGAACACACAAGCCAAGGATAAGGGAGGGGGCAAGGAGACTGATTACCCGTCCGGCTTGTGGGTCAACCAGAGGTCACATGCTCTCCATGACCTCCTCCAACAATGAACTATGTTTCTTTTCTTTTTTCCCATTATTGTAAATTTCTTGGTTCTTCAAGCTCTAAAGAAAAAACGGGCTTGTTCCCAGCCTCCTAAATCCAGAATCATCCCATTCTTACTCTCCTGACCTTTACTGTCCTTTTCAAGTTGACGGATACTGAAAGATTACACCTGGAAAGATTCTGCTACATTATATGTGTTACAAATATATAAAACTATATGGGGGTGCCTGGCTGGTTTGGTCAATAGAGCATGGGACTCGTGATCTTGGGGTTGTGAATTTGAGCCCCATTTGGGGTTGTGGGTTGTGTTTACTTAAAAAAAACTTACCCACAAAAAGATTGTGGGTAAAGTTCACTTAAAAAAAAACTATATATACTATAGTACATATTTTTATAAAGTGGTTTTATAAAGTGCTCTCTAGAGAGCACTTTATAGGCACAGTATAGAGCACAGTGCTCTAGAGAGCACTTTATAGGCACCTGGGTAGCTCAGTGGGTTAAGCGTCTGACTCTTGATTTCGGCTCACGTCATGATCTCAAGGTCATGAGATAGAGCCCCAAGGCAGGGTCCACAGGGGCATGGAGCCTAATTAAGATTATCTCTTTCTCTCTCTCCCTCCTCTCTCTCTCTCCCTCCATCCCCCATTTACCCCTTCCCCATCTCTAAAAAAAACACAAAAACAAAAGAGCTCTAAATGTTTGCCCACTTCTGTGGAATGAAAAATATTATGTTTATATAAAATATATTTTTTATTCAACACAAGTGGGTAAACATTTAGAGTCAATCCCTTCAAAGGATATCATTTTGACTCCACCATTTTTTCCTAAGGTATGAAGTCAAAAGCAAGGTTAAATCCATCAAATATTACCTTATTATTGCAAAAATCAGGTACCCAAGCTTAGGTGAAAGCTTTTCTTTATGTGTGTGTGCATGTGTGTATGCTTCCTATAGGTGTGAATCACTGAAAGACAACCTCATTGAAATTATGTTTAAAAAAAAAAAGGAAGAAAGTTTTTCTTTTAGAAACTTTGAATACTGGTCAGTCTTCCTCCACAGCACTGTTACTAAATACAACATCTGTCTTTTCATCATGAAAGTGCCTTGAATATTTAGATAATAGTGAAGGTGACTGTTGACTTGAATCTATAAATTAAGAAAAGCTGAAATGGGCAACCCTCTCAGGTCCCCTCCCTCCTCAGGAGCTTTGTACCATCACTTTGCTATATTGCTCAATAAACCTTGATTTGTTGCCCACCAAAAAAAAAAAAAAAAAGCTAAGATGTAAACGCAAGCAGTACGTTGAACCAGAGTACTGAGCATCTTCTCATTCACCTACACAGACTTACTTGATAATACATGTCCCAACAAGGCTCTTGGAAGAACTCTTTTGGGAAGTCAGGCTGTTAAGTAGACTTTCATTTTCACTCTTTTAGAAAAGTCGGAACTGGAAAGGATTTGACAGTTTTCTCTCAACAATGAATTTTGGGCTGTCAATTTTGGGGTCAATTTAGTCAATCATGCTGTTGGTATTTGTCTACAAATGACGTGACTTTATTTATCACTGAGCTGACTGTGACTAAGTACATGAACACAGTGCTGGCAGCCTGAGGATGTTTCAGGGGACTAATAGGGCACAGGGTGAATGATTACAAATATTCTCACATAGAGCTGACACAGGCGAACCAGCTATTAAATCTGTATAGGCAATACAATTATATATGAAACTATCAGATTGAATTAAATAATGACTGTTCTTGGAACAACAGCCTGTCACCCCAGATTAAAACTATAAAATGACTGAAAGAATGAAGAGCAGCTTATTCCACTGATTCAAAGTGAAAATTAAAAAAAATTAAAATACTATATTCGCTATATTTTCTTACATTCTCTTGCTCTACACCAACAAGGAAATCTGCACTGTTTCCTTGCACAAAAAAGAGTCATCTATTGGGTTAAATTCTAATATATGGGGTCATTAGAATAATTGCATGGACTAGAATTCTCATGTGACTCTGAATGTTCATGATTTTAACCTGAGAATGACATGTTTGCTGTTATATTTGTTTATATTATGGATATATGTGTGATTACCAAACTGCCTTTTAGTACCCTTAACAAAATGCTTTTGAAAATAACCTGCTGTGAGCCTATGTTTAGCATTCAGTTGTCTTGGATCTTGAGATGTCTGCTTTCTAATGTAAAAGCTATAAAATTCAGTCTCCCCAAAACCCCTATTTATCTCTTCTGTCAAGAATGAGGCATTGTGAGGGATGCCTGGGTAGCTCAGTCTTTTAAGCATCTGCCTTCAGCTCGGGCCATTATCCCAGGATCCTGGGATAAATTCCCGCATCTACTCCCCTTGGCTTATGCTTTCTCTCTCTCTCTCCGACAAATAAATAAAATCTTTAAAAAAAAACGAGGCATTGTGGTAGATGTGTAAAGAAATTGGAATAAGTAGGCTTGAAAGGCAAACAACAGTAATTTTGTATAGATGGTAGGGGAGGGTGGGGAATGTAGGAAAACGTCATTATTTTTAGCCTTTTTCCTCTCTGAATATGACCACATGTTTGTCCATTACTGGAACATACAATGAGAGAGCACATAAAATTTTGACTATTCTCATGGTTACAGCCTTCCTTTAGCTACTGTATAGTGACTTTTCTGTTGGAGACTTTTGTACCCTCAGTTAATTGCATTTTTCCCCCACAGTGAATGTAAACTTTCAGAACTGAAGAGCAGAGATCTCCCAGATGTGACCCCAATCTTGACCTTCTTATGTGCTGTAGGGATTTTCTTTTTGAGTGACTGAGGCCTGGTATTGAGGTAACAATGGTCTGCTGGCCCTGCCAAGACCTCTGCAAGGATATCAGCCTTTTACATTTATTCTGGTCTAGGAGATGATTCCCTGTATTGGGTAGAGGACATCAGTGTTTCTTTAAATAGAATTCCCTGTCTTCCTTCCCCACCCTCTCTTCACTGGTATAAGTGACTGCCAAAATCGTCCCTGCTCTATTTTAAGTCAACACCATTTGACCCTTTGCTTTACTGGAAGTATGTGCTCAGTCATGAGCTATATGTATTGTACCATTTGCTGTTTGCCTATTTAAAGCTTTCTGGTGATGTAGTCTCTTTACATAAACTCCAAAACCAAAATAATTTCCCTGACAATGTTTTGATCATCTCGGTGCATTATGACCACAAATATTCTATCAAACACCAATGTATTATTTATGAATAAATGAATGGAATTTCGGTTTGAATTCCCTGGAAATTCTGAATGACAGAGTAACTCTCAACACGTTTGCAGAGATGGAGATACGTTTCGTATAAACTTTTTGGGGGCAGAAGGAAATTTTTTTTGTGTAAGTATAGTTAAATGCAGTCCCAAAGGACAAAAAAATTGAGTGTCTGAACTGGCTATAAAAAGCCAATTCAACTCACTGCAACCCATTTAAAACCCAGTTAACCTGGACCATGCTGGGTTTCAGCACTATATATTCAAAATACCAGGACAGATGTCTGCCTGTTACAGGGGCTCTCTGAGAAGCTTCAGAGGGTCTGGCACACCCAAAGCACCTTTTGTGGGATTTCTCATGCATAGATTACTGTGCTTTGAACCAAGTGACAATACCACCTTTGCTATAACTAGCTGGACAAGGAGTGGGTAGAGGGTACATATGTGGCTATAAGTGGTCTGGTCAGCATACTAAGATGTGCCATGAAGGGGCAGTTTTGCTCAACAGGGTCACTCTCTGAGGAACAGAAAGAAACTTACCAATGAGATCTCTTTTCAAGGAGATTCAGGAGTGAAGAGATACACATGATCCTTAAATGATCCTTATGAAAGTTGTGAGGAGTTAGAAACAGAGGAGGAAGCAGAAAGAAGAGCAAAGCAGGAATGGGTTGACTCACAAAACAGTCAAAGGTGGAAAGTGATGTGCAGTGATTGTCACGTATCTTGAGCTATGGCTTTGCTGCATTTAAGGTCATTCCCTTGGTTTCTGGTGCAAGGGTACTGGGGGGTGTAGGGACAGGGTCTGAGAAAGATTTCTAATTCCTGAAAAAAAGAACCTTATCTCCACAAATTAACACACTCAATAAAGTAGGTCTCTGAAGAAAGAGCATTTAAAGCCTAGGAGGAATTCTGTAGCTATCTCACCAAGTAATTTTTTTCATCCTACAATATGATTTCACCATGAACCCCACTGCAGTAGGACTCATATTTATAAAAATCCTTTCATGATGAAACTATCTTGCAACACATACACAAACAGAAGCACAGACTGGGAAAGGGTAAACTATTGGCAAAACTGAGATGAATGTTCCCCTATGATAGGACCACTTCTCCATAAAACAGCCAACAGATATACTATATCAAAAAGTAAAAGACTGACTCTGTCCATAGGGCTCTATGCAGGATTTTAGTCAGCCTCGAAGTGATTAAGAACAGCTGCACTGTGGATGTGGGGAAAATATGATCTCGATAAGGAATGGCAACTGGACCTCACAGTTTATCAAAGATGTCTGAAATGCACATCTCAGAAACTTTTCAGTCATTCAGGTACAAGCTCTCCCCTAAACAAGAAATCAGGTAATAAATAATTTTTTTCATTTGTTTTAAAATACCCATAACATAAAACTTACCATCTTAACCATTTTTAGGTTTGCACTTCAATAATGTTAATAGCATTCATATTATAGTACAGCCATCACCACCATCCATCTCTACAATTCTTTTATCTTGTAAGATGGAAACTCTATACCCATTAAACAACAGCCCCACATTTCCCCTTATCCCTAGTGCCTGGCAACCACGATTCTACTTTCTGTCACTATGATTTTAATGATATTAAATATGCCACATAAGTGGAATCATACAAGAGGCAGTTTTAAGGAGATGATCATATGTGCTTGCAGAAAGAACAGTTGGAAATGACAATGGAATATCTAGGTGGGGTTCAACATTAAGCTTTTAGAAATTTCTTATTATCCATAAAGCATATCAAAGCTGGGAGAAACCTTGCAGATTACATAGTCCATATCACTCATTTAAAGTTTGTGTAACAAAAAGTATATGCCACTGTCCTGCAGTTGGGTGACTACAGAACCGGGATGAGAGCCTAGCCTGCTAAAACCCAGGCCAAGGTTTATCATTCCTTATTCTGCCAAACCAGTTTGCAAAGCATTCTAACTTCCAAGATGCCTAAAATCTCAATTTTTTGGACTGATGAGTAGAATATTTTATTCTGAGATGGCATAATTTTTTTTAAAAACTCTACACTGTAACATCATGCATATTATATAACCAAAAACTTAAATGCAGGAATGCCTACATATCACAACAAACGTGACTTTTAAATATAAGGAAAACTTATTTCACAGATATTAAGTAATTATCACTCTATTGAAATGCCAAGGATGTTGTCTATTTTTATAGGTATTCCATTACTTTTTCTTTTTTTTCTTTTCTTTCTTTCTTTCTTTCTTTTTTTGTCACATCTTCCTTGTCAGGCACTAAATTTGTCTGTACCACTTGGAGATGGAGGTGTTCTTTCACAATTTCTCTTAATGAGGCTATGAATAAATGTCTTAAGATTTTTAATATCACTTTACCCACAAAGTTTCATCATTTTCTGCATTAAACAGAGAGACAATTTAGTCACTATGAAGATTTTGTTCATTGAAAATATTCAATCAATGGGACAATCTAATTATGGTTAGCACTAGCTTAAAAGCTAGATTTTATTTGAGACCAAGTTGTCTTTTTATCTTAGACTGTTCTCCACTCAGGTCATTTCCCTGCTAGCTATTCAATGTTTCTAAAATTGGAACATTCTTAAGTCTTCCAGCAGGAGAAACATTAGTCCAAATATCCATGAATGCCCATTTAAACTTCCAGTAACTTTTCTTTTTTTATCTCTAGAGATTAAGATACAGGCTTAATGTATATCAATTCATTCAGAAAATATTCATTAAGTTCATAATATGAGCCAGGAATTATGTGTGTGTGTATACATATTTACATAGTATGTATTCTACATAAATATATGCATGTATAGTATATGAGCTAATAAAACAAAACAATTTTAAATTTTACTCTAAGAGAGATAATGAAACCATTGTAAAGTTTTGAGTCAAGTGATACAATCTCTCTTCCATTTCTCTTCCACTGTAAATTATCCATAAAATAAGAGAACGTTTATAGGATTTATCAAGTATAAATGCATAAGTGCTTTAGTGTAGGCTCTGAGACAAAGAGAAGTGTCAAGCAGAATACCAAGGTCTTGTCTTAAGCACCAGGAAGAATAAAGTTAACATTTGCTGAGCTTGATAAGACTCAGAGAAGAGCTGATTTAGGGAGAGAATTCAGGAAAAGCTTGAGAAATACACAAAGCTTCAGCTCTGAATATTTCCTTAAATTTCTACAGTCTAGATTGGAAAATATAAAACCTCAAGCTCCCCTTTACCTCTCCTCTTTAAAGATGAAATCGTAGAATGAATATTTTTGCAAATCTCTGCTTCTTTTTTTTTTTAAAGATTTTATTTATTTGACAGACAGACAAAGAGAGAGAGAGCATGAGAGGAGAGAAGGCCAGAGGAAGAAGCAGACTCCCCGTGGAGCCAGGAGCCCGGGGACTTGATCCTGGAACCCAAGGATCATGACCTGAGCCGAAGGCAGTTGCTCAACCAACTGAGCCACCCAGGCACCCCACAAATCTCTGCTTCTTATTCTCCATCCATTCTCAGCTACTTAACCAAGAATTGAATAAGTCTTATTAGCACCCAAATGCAACTTTCTGAGCCTTACTCCAGTTCACATTTCAGAGAGGGAAGAAAGATAAAATGATTCTTAACTGTTTTGTTTTGTTTTGCTTCTACAATATTACTCTATCTCCACTCTATCAATATCTTCACATATTCCAAATCGCTTGGATTGAGGGGTTTTTTTTCCTATTCTAAGTGTGTTTCTTATAGTGACCTTGATTCCATTCCTATGTAAGAACTTGCCCTACCCCTGATTTTCTAGAAAATAGCACCTGGAACAGGGCTTATATACTAATGGTTTTTTGGGAGGTGGAATCCAGGACAAGAATAAGGGGGGAAAGGACATGACCCAGCAAAAAGGACAAGAAGACACACATTGCATTAAAGATTTGGCCACAGTTTTATAAGAAAACTCATGATAGTAACAAGGAAAGGCCATATAGAGACACACGTTGTTGGAGGAATCTGCCCAAGGAGAGAAGGGGGAAGCGTTTTAAAGAGCTCCTTCCTGTGTTTTGTCTCTCATTGGCCAGAAGTCGGTCCACATGGCTTTAATTTCTCTTCTGAGAATTTTACTTGGGCCCTCCAGGAAACTGCTAGGAAATGAGCCTTTGTGGTTCCAGTCAGGCTGGAATCAGGCATTGGAGATGCCTCGTGTCTCCCACTACAGCAAACACATGGTGTTGCAGTAAGGCTCAGGTTTAACCATGGGGAGAAATGAAGTCAAATGGTAGGATCTGAAGATGAAACAAGAGCAACGGCCAAGGCATGAAGTCTCTGACAGTGTTTTGAGTCGGACCACTCCTACAGAGAAGCACTAAGCACGAAATCACTGGATAACACTAATTATATCAGGAGAGGTACATAGTTTGGATCGGGCAGAATACATTTCTTGTCCTACCCAGAAATTTGGACACCCTCTCTTATATAAGCAAAAGATGCCTTCACTTTCCCCCTGAGAGGGATGGTCCCAGTTCAACCCTTCCAGGACTGAACAGTTGCAATATCCTAAAAAGACTTGAGGAGGATAAGCAAAAACAAATTAGATCTCTTGATCTCTTGATGTTGTAGGTGGTTCTAGAATAATAAATGATCCTTAGCATCTTCCTCTTCCGCCAGCTTGAGATTTTATTTTTCAGTTTTTTTTTTTTTTTAGAACTTCTCACCTGTATTCCTATCTTCTTTATCCCCCCGTCCTTTATCCCCAAGAGGTATCCCCAAGGCCCTTAACTACCTCACTATTTGAGGGGCTGAGGTTTGCTGCAATTGCCCATTCACGGCTACCTCTGGGCACTAAAAATAGAGATACCCCAGTAAATCCTCGGTTCTAGACATACTCCTCTTTGTCTTAATTGAGTAACATCTACCCCAGTTTAGCATGGCAATTATTTATCAGCTCTGAGAACAGTAGCTCTTTTCTTTTCCCACCAGTCCACTAGTGGTGGCCAGATGGCAATAGCAGCTTCCACTTCAGTTGAAAACTCTTCTGTTATCTACTGGCGGAAGTGTTAGAAACCAGGATATCTAACTTGGCAGAGACTAATGTTGCAAAAATAAAAAACAAATTCTGTAAGAGGTCCCGTGAGAGTGATGCTGTGAAGTCCCAATCGTACTTCCTTCCTTTGGGTTTTGGTCTTCTAGCTCTTAGGAACACAGGACCATGTATCAGCCATCGGTTCAGTGAATACACTGTGTCCTTTAGTTTAGCTCCCCAACTCACAAGGTGTCGTCCTTGAGCTGACAGATTAACTGACCCTTCAAAATGCCATTCCACTTACAGTTTCTTCTTGGTAATGGGAGGTCAGTAAACCCCATATTTGTAACTCTATTTTTAAACCTCTTTGCATCAAAACAGTTTCCTTCGTCTGAGACAGTACTGTGTGGAACATCATGTTGATAGCTCAGACGTTCTGTAAGTCCTTGGGTAATTATATCTACTCTGATTGGGAGGGATTTCTACCCTCTCCAAGGTACAGATACAAAGATTCACACACTTTTACCTTCCACCCATAAGTGCATCAACTTACCGCTTTTACTCTCTCTTCATTTCAGGCCCTTAACCAACCTGTTAAGTCATTCATTCCACTGCCCTGAAGTCAATGTATACCTGTCTATACATCACCTTTCCCTCTATACTAAGTGGACAATCAGGTGTGTTTATTGCAGATCTGTCTACTTCTATTATTTCCCTTCCCTTGTTCTTAGGTGCCCTCCAAATATAAGCATGGACTGACACTTAACTTCTCCCATATTTATATATAAGAAACCCAAGGGAGATCGTCTTATAAGTCCATAGATATGAATCGAGGCAAAAGTATCAGTACAATAGTGATGGATGACATGTAACTTACAAGTTCATGTAATTTACTTGTGCCTTCAGGACTCATCTCAGCCAGTCCTAACTGGATCACCTGCATCCTAGAATAGACAGCTGCTTGCCTGATTTTAGAGCTCTAACTCCAGTTTGTGATGAGTAGATGAAGTTTTATAGTTTTCTAGTGTCCTACGATCCAGTGATCACTCTCCAGTAGGGCTCATTTACATACAGAGAGTCATTATTCCAATGGACAGTCTTCTGCTACAAAGATCTTGCTTTAGGGGTGCCTGGGTGGCTCAGTGGGTTAAAGCCTCTGCCTTTGGCTCAGGTCGTGATCTCAGGGTCCTGGGATCGAGCCCCGCATCGGGCTCTCTGCTCAGCAGGGAGCCTGCTTCCCCCTCTCTCTCTGCCTGCCTCTCTGCCTACTTGTGATCTCTCTCTCTCTCTCAAAAAAATAAAATCTTTAAAAAAAAAAAAAAAGATCTTGCTTTAGTGCCCTGAAAGTCTCTATTACTTCCTTCTTAGTTGTAGCAGAAATGAAATGCAACAAGTTGCTAATTTATAGTGCATAGTTCAACATGCTCCAGACCACTGGACCCCCTAGAAACTTCCTTCAAGTTTCCAAATCATTACAGGATGTGTCCCTTACCTTTGGGAACATCTTACTAGGGCTTTTAGGCTAGTTGTCATTTTCTTCTCCTCTAGTGTAATTACCATGATTTCACCAACACAGTAGATCTGTACGATGTTCTATGGCATACCAACATAATAAAAACATCTGCAAGTTATGAAAGAATAGGAGATTAGACCTAATCCTGAGGAAAGAAAGTGAAAAGATATCGCTGACCTTTTTCCTTAAGAATAAATTCTTCATACCAAATACCAGAATTTTTAACTGAGTTGCTTGAGTGAATACCCCACGTCTTATAGCAAGAGCAAATAAATCTACCACCTGGATAAGTTTATAAGAGTTTATCAACATCCACCACGATCAACCAGGTTTTGGTAGAAATCAAACAAGTGAATTCAATGCAGCTGTAATTGAAACCACCAACCCTGTCTTTGTTGAGGATTTAATATTGATGCTGATCTCTACAATTTTTCCCTAAATATATCATTTCTTCTAATTTTCTGTGTCAGCTGGCATAAAAGGACACTTTCAGAAACTTCCATTTTTCCTTCCAACCATAATGGCACTTACCCCACAGGCCAGAGAGTCAATGTGGAATATTTTTCAGCTACTATGTTCACAATTAAATATTTGAGGTTCAGGAAAATTACCTTGTAATAAACCCCAACATCCACCGGACCAACTGTAAAAACATTTGGCCAAAATTTCATTTATTATTTAGCCTCCATAAATTGTTACTCTACTCACAGGATCATAATGACATTTTTAGTTCCCTGGTGTCACTATCATGTCAGAGAGCTCTCAGAAGAGCACGGTTACCCTAGAAATTATCTGTAAGTCTGTTTGGAGAAAGACTGTGAGAATATTTACTATATATACTCACAGTGTCTTTGAGGACCCTCCTTAAGAGCACTAGGCTTCCCCTTCCATCGTTGAGTTAGCTCATTAATCTGAGAGACCTGGAACCAGGGTGTGAAGCATGATTTTCATCTTGACAGTTTGTGTACACTGCTCTGCTAGCCAGATTTCCTTCATTTTATGAATAGACAAATTAAGCACAGTCCAGTTAGCTGAGAGCCATTGCTCTAGATCTCTAAGGACTGAGGCATCCTTTTTGCTCATCTAGTTTGGCTGTCCATTTCGGCACTGCATTTACCTTATCTCTGATAGCTGCAAGCTGCCAGCTGGCCCACACCATGTCAAATGCTATTGATATCTGGAATCCAAGTCTTAAGTCTGGAATCCAAGAATTAAGTCTTAAGTAAAATAAGCATCACCTTTCCTCAGGTGAAGATGTTGTGTGGTATTCAGATATGAGGAAACCATTCTCCTTTTGCTGGGTGTTTCTACCAGCCAGAATGTTTCAGTGGAATTGGAAGGTTCATGATTCTCAGGTTTATAAACTGATGATCCCAACTCATATTTCACAGTTGCATTTTTTCCCCAAATCAAAGGCTGTACAATCAATTTCATGTTGCAGCTCTGTCATCATTACAATCAAGCCCTAAGACTCATTTTTAGTTTAAAATGCTCTGTACATCAAGGAATAAGACTCATTTTAGAGTTGCCTTTATGACCTCTGGTTTCCAAAATGTATTTTAGTTCACCCTCAAATGCTGTTGAATTCAGCCATCCAACCACAGTCTTGTAATTATCATTGCTCCCACAGTTGTCAGGTACCTTAAACATTTGATCTTTCAATGTTCTGTCTTCCATTAGCACCTCAAACCATTAATAGGTAAAACTGTTAATAATTGTAAATATCATAAGTTATTACCATCTCACTTTTCACCAGTAGTGGGGGCCCTATTACCCTCAGTCAGGTATACAATCCAACTGTAAATTCCTATCCTGAGGGCCCATTTTCCAGATAGTAGTATCAAAAGCATTGCCTAGGTCTCTAGAAAACAGAGCCTGAAATGAAGCTCTCCTGTGGATGTTTTACTGTGGAAGCACAATCCCAGGAAATGGAGAACATCCCTGGAGAGTAAGGGGGGGGGGGGGAGAACGAAGCAGGAAATAAAGGAAAACAAACACAGGGAGTGCATTACCAAGTTGGTAACAGCTTTACAAGGAAATAAAGCTGATTACTCAGTCCCTGAATTTATCTGTCAGCTACCTTCTAAATACTGTCTTTGTTTGGTCAAATCTTAGTTATAGGGCATTACCCCTCCTGAACTTGCAGACTTTGATGTTGTCTTATTTGGCTTCTCCAGACAGCTGCTGAGAAAGCCAGAGCATTTTAGGGCTTGATCAAATGGACCAGAGTACTTCTTCGGCTACCACTGCAGAGAGTGCCTTGAGCCTTTTTTAAAACCTGGCTCTTGTCACTAGAAGTCAATTAGAAGCTGTGATAAGATCAGAGGTGGCCAGGTTTGGTAAGCCTGGGAATAGCCTGTGTAGTCAGTGGGTCACTCAAGCTGGGAAGCAGAGGAAGTGGCTGAGGCCAGAGAAGCTGACAAGACCAAGTGAATTTGGGGAACTATGGAAACTGAGTTGAGTGAAGACTCATCACCTTGTAAATCTCTACTCAAGAATGCTAGTTAGCACCCTGGGGACTTGAATATTGGGCTCTTCACAGAAGCATGATGACTTGGATGAAGTTAAATAAGAACTAGAAGATCCAGGACTTTGCATATCATGAAGAAAAGTCTAATTCACCAAAGACCAGAAGTAGCAACACAACAGGGAACAATATTAAATAAATGAAAAGACATTACAGAAATCTGCCCTCAGTGATACTTGGGGCCTTACTAACAATTCTTTGACACTATCCACTATGTATTTAAAAAGCAGAAAAGCAAAAGTAAGATGAAATGATAGTTTTCTGGAGGCATACTGGGAACATGAGATGTTTATTGATAAAATTCAAGGTTATTCTTTATTTTCAGAAAATATATCTTCTTTGTCTTTTGAGGGTCTGGGCCTTCCTAAGAAAGTAATTGCTTTTGTGGAATCGCCCATTTTCTGGGAACAAGTATCCATTTCTCTCTTCAAAAACATCTTTTCTTTTACTATGATTTTACCACTGACAGCAATAACTTAATGTTCAGACTCTTCCTTGAAATAAATTTGACAAGGAATATCAGAGGTTTTTTTTATCCAAAAATAACAGTCATAACTGAGCTAGTCTGTCAATCACCTTGTACGGAGTACATAAAAATAACATATTAAATATAAGATTGATCCAATAGGCATTTCAATGATTATTATATGCTCAGTGAAGTTCCACAAAGATTCCTGAGTATGTTGTAAGTAGAGCAAGGGAATTGAACAAGGGTAGATTTGAGAATAAAATAAGAAAGGGAGGAGAAAAAGAGGCAGATTATGTGTCAGCTTCAGGAAATACATAAAATTAAATAAAGACATACATTCATACTATTGTTTTAGTCATTTAGTCAAATAAGAAGTCCATTTAGCTTTTTCCTTTTCTAAATAAATGCCCAATTTTATTAGAGTAATGCATCCTCATGATGAAAAATAAAAAATAGAACGAATGAGCTCAAGATGTAAAGGAACAGACCTCTGTCCACCACTCCCAGCTGCAATCCCACTCCTAAAGTCAACTATCTGATTTCTTCTGATGAATGTCCTTCCACCTCTAATATGCTTGTAGGATACACAATCAATTCATTAATTTTGACATATCTACTGAGTTGTTGCTATGATAGATGTTTTAGTGCATATGCACTAAAACCACCTCCTGTACCTATTTCCTAAGTTTGCTAGTTATATTAATAATTTTAGTTTGTCTCTTAATTATTTATGTAACTCAAGACACAAACCTGTTTCATGTTCCACTTGCGTTCAATAATTTTTCTTGACTGCCATTTCATAAAATTGCTATAGACTTTCCACTTCCACTGTCCACCCCGCCTACACAGCCTAACTTCTGTTATCTATACTATGTTTATTTTTATATTGTCAGGATATCTTCCTAGGAGTCTGTGGGATCATTCTTTTACAGAATGTAGGACCCAACAAAGGAAAAACAAAATGTTTACTAAAAGGTTTTTGTTTTGTTTTTCTTCCTGGTCACTAAGCTACCTGTTAAGACCAGGTAGCCTTAGCATCTAGAATTTATTAACATAACACAGTCTGATGCAGCTGACAGTGTTTAAAAAGCAAGCATAGGAATGGCTTCTAGCAATATGCTTTAGAAATGCCAATCAGTTTTGGCTGCAGGAGACCCCAGTTGTAACCCTAACCCCTCTTTGACTACCACTCATAGCTGATTAGCATATAAATTCTTAGCCATCCTCAGTTACTTGAGACTGCTAATTCCACCCAACTAAGACCCTCTCTTTAGCAGGGCTTGGGGCAACAGGTGAAGTCCTTGGTCTATTATTGTTGCAATGACCCGGTATTGCTGATGGGATTCTTTCAAGGCTGTGAAAAGGACCTGACTTTTTGATACCAAATGACTATTTGGAAAAAGCGCACTCCATCCTTGCCTGCAGCTTGTGCATTATTTTGCCAGCAGTGGTAAAAAATTATAGATCTTACTATCCCTTTTTGGGGATTATCTTTTCCTCCTCCCCACTAAAGTTTACAAAGAAAGTAAGATGGCATTAAAGCTTCCTTTTATTCTTATATTCAACAGGTGTGAGTATAAGATTGTCTGTGTAAAAAATTCATATTCTAATCTCCACCTCTAGTATTAGAACATTAATCTTTATTTAGACATCTGGTAGTAATATTTACATTGTATTCTGCAGCATCAATGAAATCATCTGAGAGTTATCTAAACATTCATTGTAAGAGTTGAAAGATCAAAAACAGTATTTACATTATTATGACTGTGTAAATATTGTTTATTGTGAAACCAACTAGATGTATATGATTACCACTCCCTCCATGGGCTCCCTCATTGCCACTCAAACAAAAATATTAAATGGGATCTCCTTCATAATACTCCAACACTTGCTTAAAGTCATGGCATGCTTGAATTTGCTTTATATCAGGAAAATTATTTTCTTGTACATTTTATTTGGTATTTCTTGAAGTAACTTATGGCCCTTCTTCATTTATTTGGGTGAGAAGAAATATAGCCATCTATCTTACAGCTTATTGTCTAGTCTTCTTTTTGAAGATATACATCTTAGCAACCACTGATGTACTTTTCTAGTGTGTACAACTGGTATTTCCTGTTATTCAAATCCTGGATTACTCTTACTATTTTGTATATGCTTTGTCTTCCTACCTTTTCATTTTTCATTTTTGTTTTGCTGAGTTCATCCTCAAGAAACAGTCTCAAAAATGTTTATTAAAAGTAAAAATAAAAGTACTTATGCAATTAGAAGTCATCTTATTGTCCCCCCTACATCCTATTGATGAGATGATTGACTAAACATAAAATTATTGATCAAAATGAATTTTCCCTCAGAATGCATAAAGGTCGTGCATACTCTATCTTCTAGTATTAATTTTGGTGATGAAAAGTTTGATGACAGTCTGATTTTTTCCCCTAGGGTGGCAACGTATTATTTTGTTTGCTTGCTGTTTTTCTTCTTGGGAAGATTTTAGGATCATTCCTTTTCCCCAGATTTTTATAAAATGTCCACATTATTTCTTAGGAAATTTAGAGAGATTTCCTTTTTTATTTTAACCTTCTTCGCATTCAATGAGTCCTTTCACTTAACTACTTAAGTCACTTTTTAATTCTGGGGGATTTTCTTGTTTTGTTTATTTGATAATTTCCTCTTTGCAGTTGCTATGATTTCTTTGTGGAACTCTGATTTAAAAGATGTTGGCTGGGGGCACCTGAGTGGCTTAGTGGGTTAAAGTCTCTGCCTTCAGCTCAGGTCATGATCTCAGGGTCCTGGGATCGAGCCCCAGCCCCGCATCAGGCTCTCTGCTCAGCAGGGAGCCTGCTTCCCCCTGCCTCTCTGCCTACTTGTGATCTCTCTCCCTCTGCCAAATAAATAAATAAAATCTTAAAAAAAAAAAAAAAAAGATGTTGGCTGTCCTGACTCTTTATGTCTCTTACTTTATTCTTTCATTTCCCGCATGTATGTTCTGCAGGGATATTTCTAAAACTTTAGCCTCTGTGTCATTAGCTTTGAGTACTTTTTGTGAGTTGAATTTTAGTAATCATAATTTTGAACTCTGTTATTTTTAGATTATAATTTTCTATACTATCTATTCTCTTCTTATGGAAGTTGTATGTTCTTAAATTACTCTGAAATACTAACTAATGAAAATTCTGTTTGTTTTTTTGTTTTCTGAGAGAGAGAGAATGTTTCCTGGGGGTTGGGGGCAGAAGGAGAGGAGAAGGAGAATCTCAAGCAGGCTCCACACCCAGCATAGAGCCAGACATGAGGCTCCATCTCACAACCTTGAAATTATGACCTGAGCCAAAATTGAGAGTCTGCCGCTCAACTGACTGAGCCAACCAGGCACCCTAGAATTCTATTCAGTTTTTGTTTTTTTAATTTATTTTTGTTACCTGATATATTTCTTACCTTTAAGTTTAATTTTTCAGTTTCTTTAATCTCTGTAGATTCTTTCATTCTGTAGATTATCCAAAGACATTTTATGTTCTTTGGTTATCTGTTCATATTTAAGAGTGACTACAGGATGGCTGACTTGGAGTTCTGTGTACTTCACTATGAGTAGATAGAGAGCCAGCCTTTATATGCCCTAGTTCACTTCCAGTGCTGAAATGAAAAGGCTTTATTATTGAAAACTAAAATTAAAATTCCACATAGATGGAATAGAAATCCTCAGATCTTTCCTTCATATCCATCAAAGACTATCTATTCCCCACCTCCCTGTCCCCCCACGAGTAAATACATTCCTGACTGCTTCCCTTTCTAAGAGAGAGACTGTTCTAATATGTTAAGTTTGAAGCGAGGGACAGGGTAAATTCTCTCCATGCTAACCTGCTATCGATGCTGCATTTTCTTTCTCAACTTTCACTCTGGGTTTCTGTCACACATGCTACCCTGAGCCAGGGCTCTCAGGGGTCTGGAACAGAGGGGAGATTAAGTCTCTTATCAGCTCTCTCCATGCATAATCTAGGCTGTTTCATCATTCCACAAGCTTATATTCAATTTCCATATTTGAAATATTTGTTAAAATCACTCCTCTACTGAAATTCATTGTTCTGTCATCATTATTACTGTCTTCATTGTTTTGGAACAAAACTTTCTTCATAGATTTGCTAATGTTTTTGTTCTCAAGAGGAAGAAAGACCAACATTTTTTCCACCAGCCATTTTAAACCTGAACCCCAACTATCCTAATAAAGCAACACAATCAAATTAGTTGTGAAAATTTTATTAGCAACTAGCTAAATTGATCTGTCAATGAATCAATAATTGCTTCATAAAGACTGAAGAGACAGAAAGTAAATAATGAAAAAAAAAAACAGGCAAAATACAGATTTTTTTCCTATACATAAAAAAATTTTAGTCAACATCTAGTCAACATAACCTCTCTGAATTTCCTTACAGAAAAAATTCCCTTAGAGAAGGAATTGTTTCAGGTGGTGCTTCTTCTTGCCTGCTATGGACTCAATATCTAGCACTTTCCATCTAATTACAAATTATATCAGTATTTTATACCCATTGTAGATAAGAATTAATTTTATTACCTTGATTTGTTATTAAAACTCTGAGATTCTTTATTAATGTCAAAATATGACCCTTTACACTTTAGTGAATGTCATTAATTTGAAGGGAAATTGATAGATAGTTTTACAGGATAGAAAAAAGATATTATGTTATCCTGTGGGTTGGCTTGCATGTACAATTTCAATCACACTGGTTTCTAAGAGGCCAATCATCTATAATTTAGCAGAGATTGTAGTGTTGGAGCCTTTTGCAGACACCATTTCTCTTACTTTTAAGAGTGCTTGTCTACTTGATAAAAAGAATAAAAAGGAAAAGAAAAGAAAAAGACATCACCTGTCTTATTTCTTAAATTCAGATGAGCTGATAATGCTATTTGATTTTCTCCCCCCAACTGGTGACGGGAGTCAGTCAACAGTCTGAAAAGAA
The DNA here is from genome assembly GCA_028533885.1 of Nasua narica. Lineage (NCBI taxonomy): Eukaryota > Metazoa > Chordata > Mammalia > Carnivora > Procyonidae > Nasua > Nasua narica. The sequence goes on from CM052811.1 coordinate 57,297,272, forward strand.
AACACATCTCAGAGAAAGCAGATTCTACTGTTTTAGAACCCTGGACATCAGTTGTCTTTCCCAAGCAGCCAACCAATGTAATCAAAAGCAAATCTCCTTAAGACTGCCAATTTAGTGTTAGCTTTTGTTTGGTGGCAAAATAGTATGTTTAGAGACAAGTGTGTCCCTGAAATTGGTCTGTAGTTTGGGTATCCATAAGGATGGTAGATACACTTTTTCTCTTTGTCTTTTCTTTCATGTTTTGTTTTCTCTCTCTTTTTTAATAACAGGACAGTCATTGTGGAATAAATCCCAGTGTGGCTTGTATTTAATGCCATGCTTGAAGATGTGATGGAGTGTTTGATCATGAACGCTTTATCCCCTTAAAATCCTTCCTGACTTCTCTGCCTTCCAATCTCAGTCCATGCCACCTTGGCTAAGTGGTCTGTGGCTCTCTTCCTACACCAGAGAAGAGAAGAGGAGGAAAAAAGAAGAGAGGAACATGAAATTGGTTATGAGTTCTTTAAGGCCAAAGAGTTGAGTCTGTTATTTGAGGTCCTCAAAAAAAAAAAAAAAAAAAAAGAGAGAGAGAGAAATTCTACAGGATCTCAGATCTTTTTTTCCTTCCCTCTCTCTGCATTGTACTAAACAGAAGATAATTTTAGTAATTAATAAACAGTCATCCTCAAAAGCTGTATGAAAATGAGATCGGAAAAAAGAAACTGTTTTAAAATTCAATTAAAAAAAAAAAACAAGCTTAGGAGATCAGAAAATGTGGAGAATAAGATTTTAGGGGATTATCCTTAATTACCAGAGGTCTATAGCACTTTATTTTTACCATCATCTCTGAAATGACTTTACCTCCCACTCAGATCAGAAGTGCTATGGAGCTCTCTTTATAGGTATATACCTTTGCTTATAACATTCATATTGTAATATATTATTAATCATTATATGTACAAAATGCATATATCGTGTATGCATATATATAAAAAACTAATAGGATATTAGAAAATGTTAGTTTAAATTGTTAGGCATGTTGAAGACCGTGATCATTGCAGAAAAGGAAAAAGCAATTAGTCTTACGAAATAAGAACTATCTACCATGACAAGGGACCCAGAAAAGAAAAGATGGGAGACAAGGCCTCTTAGAGAGCTAGAGAAATAAAACCCTCCCATTCGAGGTAGAGTCTGTCAGCGAGGTCCTGTAGTTTAGTACCTAGGATTGTTAATTTCTATTATAGCTATCAATGGAACCGTTTTATGGTTCATTTTCACCTCTGAATTCTGAAAGGAGCACACTGGCCAACTCATCTACCTCGAAGCTCATTAAAATTCTTGATTTAAAGTTCACTGATGGGAGTGAGTGGGAGAGAATTCATTTTTCCCCAATCATCAAACACAAGAAGCCAAATAAATGCCATGGGAAAGATCATTTGCTATTACCCTTCTCCTTCCTATCTCTTTTCTATTACATATATATATTCAGAGAGTAGAGAAGAAACAATCAAACGCATTTCCAGGAGTCACTGTTTTTCACTTCTGTCCTCACTTGATCTCTAAAGAATTGTAGGGAAAATTTTTTTAGAAAAGTATCTGGGAAATCTTAATTAGGGCTCTAAAATTCAAATCCACACAGGAGAGCAGAAACACACTTGTAGAATCTTCAAATCAAGATTTAAAAAAATCAAAATCTTTTGTCTGACGTGACACATTTCCCATGAAAGGTCCAGGTTAAGAACTAGCACATATGTCATAGACACTTATGATTGCTTGCTGTTTTTTACAAAGGCAGTCCTCACATCTCAGTATCATTTCAGCGGCAAGTAATTTCACAAATCCCTATACAAACAGAAGATATTTTCATTTTAGACTTATGAGGTCTGTTTTTGCATGTATTGACATTCTGTGCTTTAATATCTGATGTTATTACCATTATTTTTCTTATTCTTCCAGAGGCCAGAGTCCTAGGGAAAATAGTTCTTTCTGACCATTGTGTTTCAAATCGAAAGCTTTTCTATTCTTCCCTTTTCTTTAACCTTCACAGGAATCCTTGTTTTTAGGTTAGTGACACTCACCTCTTCCTTGTGGCTAAAAACATCAGAGTAGTTCAGTGTTTTTGTTACCTGTGAACTGAATCATTTTTCATGTTTAACCCAAGGTTCTGCCTACATCTTAGTTCTATGAAGCCTCAGATCTCCTGGAAAATTTCTTCTAGACTGTGTTTTCCAAGATCCTTATTAGGAAATTCTAATCCACTTTTCTTTCTAAGTTTCAGTCATGAATTTTGTTTCTCCCATCTTTCTTTTGCTTGAAATGAGACTCATCCCCAGACTAAAGATAAGCAGGAGAAACAAGTAACAATTCAACCAAACTATAAGTCAGAAACGATAATGATGTAGTAACAATGAATACGTTCTGGAAACCCACTAGCCATTCTCTTCTCCTTCCTTACCCTTAAGATTCTTATTTTGTAATGTGGACATCCATCCCTTAAAAAAGTTAAAAAAAAAATCTCCTTCCTGATCTCTCCTGTAGCTAGGAACACCCATGTGCCTACTTCTGGCTAATTAGATACAAACAGAAGTCTTCTGGATTGAGTTTCCAAAAAAGGTTTTCACAACAGGGAGACACTTTGCTACTCTGCCCTTCCCTTTGTTCCTGCCAGGAACACAGAGGCACTGTCTAGAGATTCAGCAGCCATATTGTGATCATGAAGATAAAATCCTCAAATGAAGGACGCCAGAGCAGAAAAATAAAAGAAGCAGATACACCAGCCCTGGAATGCTTACCTCTGGATCTGTTCTAGGAAGAAACTAGAGTCCTTATTCATTTCAGGCACTATAAGTAGAGTTTTCTGTTACTTAGAACATTTTCCTTACTGGTATGGGAAGTAGAATAAGTATCAGCAATTCACCTGACATAACAGGAATCCTGTCTGAGCTCATAGCATTGGCTATTGTGTAAGGCACCCGAGGTTTCCTTGAGGCCTATAACTCCCTGAGTTGAAGCAACATTCCTGAACCTGTCAAAGTAATCTCTCTTTCCCTCCAAGGTGCTCAGTCTAACTAGTGTAGCCTGGAATTAAAACACATTCTCATTCTGACTTACAGAGTTGACAACTCACCTTTTAGCTTTTTATGCCTCTCTGCAGAGCCCTAGAGTGTAGTAATCGTATATCTGTGAGGCCTTCTGGATAAGGGAAACAAGCTTCTGAAAGAGCATCAAAACTTCTCACAAGAAGAGCTTTTATTTTTAAAAACAAATAACAGATGCTTTAAACAAAATTTTTTCTTTTCAACTAATAGCAAATTACACTGGCCATTTCTCTAAGAGCTGACATTATTCCTTAGCTTGGCAGCTTTCTTCTTTATTTTTTTAAAGATTTTATTTATTTATTTGAGAGAAAAAGAGAGCAACAGAGAGAGAGAGAGCACAAGCAGGGAGGAGGGGGAGGGAAGCAGGGAGCCCCGATGCAGGGCTCTATCCCAGGATCCTGGGATCATAACCTGAGCCAAAGGCAGATGTTTAACCAAGTGACCCACTCAGATGCCCCAGCAACTTTCTTCTTTAAATAATTAAAGATGCTTACTTATTTTTCTTCATTGGAAAGAGCCTTCCTCTCACCAAATCTCCCTCCAACAAAAGAAGTTCAAGGTCAATCACACATTATCTCTCTAAGCACATTAATCTACTAAACTTCTTCCAGGCCATCTTTCCCACTATTTGTTTTTACTGATACAATATAACCAAGAATTTCTATCAACGTATTGACCTGATGCAAAAGTAAATCATCTACTCTCAAAATCCTGTGAAAATGTCAACTGTGTCCCTATGCTAACTATCTTGTCCTTTCACTTTTTGAAAAACTGGATCCACTCTCCATCTTATTATCTCCCATACCATAATGTCATTAAAAGGAAATGAGCCTTAGGGATCTCCAGGTAAGTTGCTCCACAGTTTAAACTGGGAGCTACTCCAGATGTTGAATGAGCTCCTGAATTCTCTTAAAACAATTATTTAATCAGACCCTGAAGTTGGGGGCAATTTAGAGCTTGTTTGTGTTGTACGTTTTTAAAGTCTAAAGCTTGCCAATTATTGAATGGCATAATTTCATATGACGTAGAGCTTAAGTTTACCTTGAATTCCTTAGCTTTTCTTCACCGTGAAGGTGAGCTGTTAAAATGAAACTAAGGCATCATATGAAGATAAGACATTGTCAAGAACTTGAATACATTATGGAAGTAGTTATTTATAATTAACATACTATTTACCAATCTGGTCTTATCTAGTCATTAAAACACGTGCTCTGAGTACCTGGTCAGACAAGGATTTGTTGCATATCATCTCTATCATCAAAATTAATGCATGCTGCTGTACATCACTTTCTGATTAATTCTCTTTCTAAGACTAGCCTTGTACCTACCCCTCTCCTTCCACTCAACCCAGTTAGTAAGATTCTACTAGTTTTATCATTACTTAGAGTTTGAGATCATCAAATGAAACATTAGGTGGAAGCATTTTGGTGGAGTTTTGCTTTATTTATTAACTTTCCCATTAACTCTTTGGAGGTGACTATCAGTTCTTAGCTTGTATGGATCTTCTCATCCATGCCCATTCACAGCTGGCTCCTGGACTCCCCTTGCTGTTACACATCTACTTTAATTCTTGTGTGTTCTCATATCTGCTTAGAACTGTGTTTCCAACACTCCTTCAAGCTGCCAAAAATGTAACCCACATCTCCGGTTCTACAAAATATTCTTCAAACTCCTTGAGTGAGAAAACCTGACCCTTCCCCATTTGACTCCCATTTACATTTGCATTCAGATTTTCTACCTGGGATTTTTGTGATTCTCCTTCCATGTCTTTATTTACAAATCCCTCTTTCTTCTCAGCTCTCAAAATTCTTGTTCTATTCAGGTAAGGACACCCAACTGGCCATCCAAGTCTTTCCCCTGGACCCTCTTTCCCTGTCAAATGTTCTCTGTTCCCTTTTATTCAGAATGATAGCACTCATGTTTGAACACCTAAAACACTCCGTAGGAGATTTAGGGATAGGAGTAGAGGTTTTATGTGACAGATTCAAATCCTATCTTTGTCACTTGATGTGACCTTGGAAGGTCAATTTCCTCTTCTCTAAAATGGGAATGATAGTAATAATAAGTAGTAATCCATGTAAAGTTCTTAGAACAATATGTAACATAACAGAAGCCATCAATAAATGTTAGCCATTGTTGTTTATAGCCATGATTTTTTACTTCTCTGTTCTCATCAGTCATATTTATCCAAGGATGTGTTATCTCTCCAACTTGATGGTTACTGGCTGAGGTCAAGGCCTCTGCTAATATTTCTTTGAGTGTTCAGTAACACCTGGAGACATTTTGCTCATACGCACTCAGTGTTTGCTGGTGGACTGAAACCATGACAGGGCCAAGAGTCACTAGCAAAAGATGTCCTATTAAAGCTGGCAAAAAAGTGCTTTCATAAGTTTCTGATGAAGCAAAATCTTTTGGTTCTCACCTCTGAAAAATGAAAGGCATATAGCCAAGGCAAGAAACTGCTATGTTTCAACCAAATGCTCCAAGCTACAGTTGAGTAGTTTAAAATAGCTGAAGAAATGGGGGAGTATATTTAGAACTCATTTCATTTTATTATCTCTTCTTGTCTATCAAAAATATGTTTACCAAAAGCTCTTTAATATGCAGGTTTTATTTAATAAGAGCCCTACTACATTGCTGGATATGTAACACAGGCAAATAACAATACTCTAAGATAGGCTATAAAAAAGAATACTGATAAATCAGAGCATTTAAAATTTTAATTTCATTGTGGATATAATAAGTATCACTTTGGGGGCCACAGGTCAAAATAAATAGTGATATCCTATGGTAGATAAATTAGGAAGAAATCAGAAACTCTTTGGACAAGAAAGTGTTGCTATGGAAACCTTAATGTTCACAAGCCTGCTTTTGAAGGCTCTGCTGCCTTGACAGACTTTTTACATTTAACTTTCTTTCAAGCTTTTTATTTGGGAGAAATAAAAAAAGTCCTTTTATTGCTGCGACCTAAAATGTGACAATGACAATCTATCCTCTAGCCTTCTAGAATCCATGTAAATAACTTGTCCTAGGCGCTGCTCCCTAGCATGGAAATGATTTAATTGAGGTTGAAAAGAAAAGAAAAAAGAAACACCCGTGTGTCCGGGCTTGATTTGAATTTCCTTCCACAGTGGGGCTGTGGGAAGGAGCTGGAGCAGGAACTTGCTTCACTGAAGCAATGTTTGTGCCAGGTCACACAGCTGACAGAGGTGGCTTCTTAAGCACAAGTTGAAAGCCATCTAAAAATATTTCCCTGGCACAGAACCCTCTGAACCCCAACGTCAGTGTTTCCTGAGACAGGGAAAACGGTGCCTTCGTGGAATTCACAAACAAATCCAAAGTGTCAGAACTCAGCCTAGAAACTTCTGGCTTCCAACTTTGTAAATTTTATTTATTTTATTCCCCAGGCAACTTAAATGTAACACAGCCACCTACGTGTCTGGTAAGCCGAGACTTAATGAGGCTTAATCGACTCCCGTACCGCCAGTCTTATCTGCATTCTTCAGTTTGTGCCTTTTGCTCATCTTACCCTGCCCACACACTCTGTGGCAATTTTCTGCTAGGAATGACTGAACTTTAAGTCACCGTGGTTGAGCTTCAAGATAGACATTTAGGTCATACTTGGAGGAAGTAGTCACTCTGTGAGCAAGGTTCCTTGATGAACACCCTCTCAGATGATAGATGGGAGAGACCCAAACCTGTTTATATCTGTGCCGGCCCAGTTTTCCAGAAAGATTCTGAAAGTCACCACCAAGCTCTTTGATTACCCTCCCCAGGGGCTGAGAACTAGAAACCTAACAGAGTTAAAGAGACACAAATAAATTACAGGGGCTTTCAAGCGTAACAATTTTTCTTTAGGATGAATGGTTTCCTACTTAGAACAATTTGCATGTGCTGTGTGCTTTCTACTCATTATGACCTTGATATTATCTATAGGAACATTACATTAGGGAGTATTCAGGTCCCATGTCATTTTTGAGAAATGAATCCTAAATTTAAATGTAGCAAAGAACAACAGCTTGATGGCTCTCTATACCACCAAGAGGAAACAAAATGAAAATAAGAATAGAAAAGCTTACAGCTTTTTATTGGATTCATTGCCATAACTGACTCTAAAGTCTTACTCCAAATCTTCTAAAATATGCTTCCTCCCCTGAGAAAACTCTGATTCCTTTGCACTAATGAATAGCTCATCTAGTTCCATAAAACAAGATAGGAGTTATACAATAAATTATATTGAATACAACTGTAGTGATTGATTACCGTATCGCATAGTCATGTTATCATCTACTTTAAAGAACTGTACTTGAATATTTTGCTGCATGTACTGGTGACATTCATTTCTAAAAAGTTTGACATCATTTCTTTGGCCTACAATGGTATCTCAATCTGCGTTTCTATTAAAGCTTCGATGGAATGGCTCAAAATGTAAACTCGTATTTATTGTTTAGAAGGAAGAGGCAGTTCACAAGATTATTCTAGTGGAATTGTCTCAAGAAAATACTAAACACCATCAGTCATCTGAGGAATTTTAGTTCTTACAAGTTCCTATGTCTTTAGCTTGGTTGACATCGGCCATAGGTAGAGAGTGGTGCATAATGTTGGATGTAAGGAAGTAAGTTAGGGATAAATGATAAATGATGGAAACCATTTAAATAGAGAGACACTGCTAGCCCACATCTTATATTAAACAAAAATCATCTCTTCATTACTAAAGTTGCACTATTTCGTTTGTTTTTTGTTGTTGTTTGCTGGTTTACCTTGCTTTCTTCTTTCTAGATCACTTAAGATATGTCCATGGTTTCTGGTTCTGTTTGTATTCTGTTGTTATTTAAATGCTAGGTGTCAATCAACATGTTACACTTGTCTGCCATTTTTAATTCCAGTAAGAAATATCTCATCTGGATCTATTTCTTCCACATGAATTTTCCCACTGTCACTACTCATTCACTGAAGATCATTTAACTACCTGGTTTCTTAAAGGAGTATACTGAAAATATAGACAAAATGGGGGCAAAGATCACACTTAAACAGCATTTCACTTACAAGCTACTAGTAGCAGATACTTACTTTAAAATTTATAATAATAAAAGCAACATTACTAGGATTTGGGTCTGTGTTTGACCCTGTGTCAATTCTGTCACCCAACCCTGTGTAATAAGCCCACTGAATCAGAGCGGACCTAACAGAGTATATATGATATGTCTATGCAGAAAAATAAATAAATAAAAGCAACAATCAGCACAGCTAGGGACCCCGACTGAGGATATAAACATACGAAACCCATGTACTTCCCATCTCTGGATTGTACACTTTCTCATTATTTTCAGCCTCATCACTCTTTAGTTACCATATTGTTTAATAAGAGTGCCAGTTCCCAATCCTTGCTTTCTTAAGAAAAAAAATATTCTAGACTGGACTGTCTATTATAAATAGACTGTATTTACTATTATAGGAAAGAGAGGCAATATGTGAGATAAAGCTTTACAGCAAGCACTGATGGTGAAAAAAAATGATCTGATTAACATTTAGCTGTTAATTTACAATGTTTTATCAACTTCTTAAAAAATATATTAATTACAAATTCTTTTAGGGAGTAATTCAGGGTTGGTCTGAGAATACAAAAATAAATTATATACTCTTTTGCCCTTGTTTAAGGTACTCATTAGTTTTCATAACAATCCCATGGAGCCTTAGTAATTATTGAAACAATTTTACAAATTAAGAATCTAGAAATCAAAATAAAGCTAAGTGGGATGAGTGGAAGACTCAAGACTTGATCCTAGGTCTGTTGACTCTATTGAACTAAAGAGCCAGGGACCCAAATTTTCCAAGTAACAAACCAAATTTTAAAAATTTTCCACGAATTCCCCTACTCTAAGAAGGGCCAGTCCTATCTATCACATATATTTAATGAAATAATGAATGTAAGATATTTTGAAAGTTGTAATATACAGAAAAATACTGATTTTTCTAAGACTGTGCTACTTAAAAGTGTCTCTCTACCTTTTACATTATTTAGAATTGTAGGTTTGTGCCAAAAACCTAAAATAAGTATAAGGATTTAATATTTCCAAGTACATATTCTCTCTCTGAAAAAAAAAAAAAAAGTGGAGCTTTCCAAATATGTGAATTCTAATAGGGTAGCCTTTAAGGAAAACATGTAAGCTTAAAGATAGATGGAATTTGGACTAACACGGCAATATTTAGCAGCAGTTTTTTTTAACCAGAAGGCACTTACATAAATTACATTTCAACTAGAAACTCCTATCTTGGATTTGGCTTTATTAATCCTTTATAAAGGAATTCTTGAAATTCTACTTGATGGGCAACCGAAAGAACTCGCATACCATGGTAAGTGCTCTAACACATGCTGAGTAGACAAGGGTGGTCTGACCCTGTTGCTGTTGTGTCATATGATCATTTATGTCAACAAACTTGGGAAATAAGAAAAGGAACAGATCTGACACATATTCTTTCCTCTACACTGTTTCACTAAACCTACATGATATCAACTTCTTTTCTCCTAGAAAATCCCAGGGTGTACTGAGTTTATTGAATCACAAGTAGCAAAATCAAAGAAAGCATCCTTAAATATACAGCCACATATTAGTCCCCGGGGAAATAAGCGGGGTCATGCAAAATTACTTTCCTTCCCTTTCTGAAGCTTCTGGTCTTGCTAGAGTATCTAATTTCTTGCTGTTTTTAATGCCATATTTGAGTCCATTTGTTTTCAATGTTCCACATTTCCCATGGTCCCAACTGACTTGTCACTACTTAAACTTCATTTCAATGGGCTGTTTAATGTTTTTGCTGGTTTGAAACAAATATTATTTTGGTTTCTTTTATTCCAGAAGAGGGAAACTTTGATCCCGTAAGTAATTCCCTAACTCAGTTAATTTGATCTGGGAATTACTGTACTTTGTGGTGGTAGGTAGATTGTGGGGTCTGTGCATTTTATTTGAGACTGTAAATTTGTGTCTGAGTGATTTGCTGGTGAGCTAAGATATTTACTGTGTCCCTTCTTAAATGGATGTGATCGAGTGATTAGGTGTCTATCAGTATCTTTTTGTTACATACATAGAAGAAAACTCCTGAAGGGGTGCCATCATTATCTTGGTAAAGATAACGTGATAATTTTGAGGAACAGGTAGGTAATGGCTCTTTCATCAAAGGGGAAGAAAGACTCTAAGGAACAGGAGAAGAAAGTAAAAGAGGACAGCTTCAGGGAGCAGAAAGCAAGTGTAGGAATGTGGTCATATGAGAAACTACTTGAAGTACACTGAGAAAAACCCAAGTGTCGTTTATTATTTCATTTGTATGACACTAATAGATATATGTAGTTAAAAATTTAAATGGAACTAATCAGCTTTCAAAGAAACAAAAGCAAAAAAAAAAAGTCTGTGATTCTCTGTTCCAACCTAAATTCTCTAGAGGAAGCAATTTTCAAATCATTATGAGGAATTTCTGGTAGTTTTCTCCATGCTGATAAATACCAATGGTTTTATTCCTTCTTTTATCAACTATAGACACCATCTACCAACTTCTGGTAGAAGTCGTTATTTCTCTTGAATAACCTCTTTTTTCCTTACTCCCGTTCTCTTTAAAGAAATGACAACCGTTCACTGAGCGACAGAATGTGCAACATCTCACTACATGTATATTGTCCACCTAGTAATTTACCATGATTATATGTGGTTTCCATAATTTTCTTTTTGCTTTTTTTAAGGATTAAACGTGTATTAAATTTCATTTGTAATCTCCAAAAATGGGGGGGAAATCAAATATCCCTCCTCTAGTGAATGGATAATCCTACTATGATAAATCCAAAAAATGGAAGAATACTTAGGAATGAGAAGAAACCAAAAAGACTAAAAGGAGTAAATTATTTATATACTTAACAACATGGATGAATCACAATGCATTGAATTGTGATTTGAGTTTAAAAAGCCAGACTTGAAAGCTAGATACTGTATAGTTCCTTTCCATTAACACTGGGAAAAGGCCAGACTGTGGAGACAATGAAGTGAGCGGCTGCCAAGAGCTAGGAGTGGCAGAGGGATTAACTATCAGGACAAAAAAGAGATCTTTTGGGGATGACAGTACTTTTTTAGATTTTCTGGTGGTAGTTGCACAGCTACGCATTTTCAACACACACAGATCTGTATACAAAGATTGAATTTTACTGTATATAAATTGTGACTCAATACAAAATGAAAAAAATGCTTTAAAAGTAACATAGTCACTTGCTGCTTAATTTTCTGGATGTTTAGCATTTTTTCTTAACTCCCTAATATAGCTGTCAAACAACAAGAAATATATTTAGCCAATACTGAACACATCAGATAATCTATCAACTGGTTTCACACCTGGAGCTATACTTCTTACTGCCTTCAGTCTAGCTACTCCGTTAAGGACCCATCCTCTCTTGGTCCGATATATAATTGTTATTCTGGGACTTCTGTTCACCAATATCATGAGTTGGATACCTTGTTAGGGGGCTCCAATTCTCTTCATTGTTTCCTGCTTCCTTTTAACAGCGCATAGTCCCTTACCAAATAAGGAGGTAACTCTTTTTACTCTGGCATAAAATACATTTAAATTTACATACGAATATAAAGCTTGGGTGTGGGATCAATCAGATGGGTTTGGTTAGGAGACCCAAAGTCACAGAAGTCACAGAAAAATTGGAGATATCAATCACCCAAGATGCTCACAAAGGTACTTCCAACGCTTCTCCTGAAGCATCATATTCATGGAGAACAATGAAGAGGTAGGTTGGGGAACAGACTCGTTCTCACAGCTGAATCAAATAATGAAATAACAGCAAATATCAAAGATCCTAAAAAAAAATGATTGATCTTTGCTTAAGCCTTTGGCTGCTGGTGGAAAGACTTATTTTGCTTTATATGAATGAACTACGTTTAAATCCCTCGGGCCTTTGCCTTTTTTTTTTTTTTTTTTTTTAGTTTTATTGACTTATTTCAGAGACAGACATAGAGAGCATGAGAGCATGAGAGTGTGGAGGGGCAGAGAGAGAGAGAGGGAGAAGAAGACTCCCCACTGATCAGGGACCCCAATTCGGGACTCCATCCCAGGACCCTGGGATCATGACTTGAGCTGAAAGCAGATACTTAACTGACTGAGACCAGGCACCCCAAGCAGGAAACATTTCTACTTCTCATTAACAGCTCCAGACATACCACTAAATCCTGGTGAAGGATGATCATCTGACTACTCCGTACCACGAGTTTTCTAATTGAGCCACCAGTTGTGCCCTACGCGTTATCTCATATACTAGTGTCCGGTCACGCATGCCCTGTAGCCGTTTCTTATTCTGTGCAAGTACACATGAGATCTGAAGCAGGCAGGTCCCAATAAGACAAGAGGCATACAGGAGCTGATAGCTAACATTCCCAGCGCATCTGCTTCTTACACACAAATGACACCCAAGACGTAGGACAGCCAAGAACTAAAACATAAAGGAAACACAGGAATGTTCCAGGTAATTGGGACAACCTAAGGATTAAAAAATAGAAGTGGTACTTTGGAATGTGAGTCTGTCTGGAGAGGAGAAAGTAAGAGGCAAGTAACGCAGGGTAAAAAGTTTTGTCCTCTGGGTAATGTCAAGATAGTGAAAGCCTTTAATCTGGGAGTGAGCAATGTGTTATGAACACAAGTGCATTTTTAAAAATATATTCAAACCATGATGCTTCATAGGCGGTTAGATACACAGAGGTCTGACACGTTTAGTTTCAATATACTTATTTAAGTCTTTGGAATAGTTCATGCTCATTAAAACTAGGAAAACGAATGAGACAGTCCAGTAAGAATAAGAGTAATCTAAGAAGCCTTTAAGTCTTAAGAGGTTAAAAGTCAGGTTTGACTACTTAGGTGACATTTATAAGTTCATTGAATCATACGGACAACCTACTAGAAAAAGTAGAAATAACAGTTCTTTACTAACCATTTCTAAAATTGGCTGAGGTAAAAAATGTATCCCTGATAGAATATATCACCAACATTCAATTCTTTCTTTTGCTGCTTACTCGGAATAATAAGAAAAGAACTTGTGGTTTGTTGAATATAGTTGGTTTTTTTTTTTAAAGATTTTTTATTTTTATTTATTTGACAGAGAGAGAGAGAGATCACAAGTAGGCAGAGAGGCAGGGGAAAGCAGGCTCCCTGCTGAGCAGAGAGCCCGATGCAGGGCTCGATCCCAGGACCCTGAGATCATGATGTAGCCATGCCAATACACGGGATTCGGAGCGAGACTCCCGCCATATCTATTTGAATACACCCTGTCAAAACTGCAAAAGGAAATGTGTTGGCCGTGCTGTGACTTCAAAACCAAAATTAGAGCTCATGTAATAAAAACAAGAACAAGAAATAAAGTATGGTTGATGAAAACACGTGACTCTTGCTTAACTTGTCATTAGTCTGTTCTATTTAAGATGGCTTTCTGTTATGCTAGTGCTTATCTCCTAGATTTTTACTAAGTTTGAATGTTCGTATCTAAAGAAAATCGGATTTCAGAAGTACTATTTCAGAGTACAGTTTTTACTACAATTCTTTTTTTTTTTTTTTTTCCAGGACCGAATGCTAGCTCTTTCTTTAATTCAAGGGCCCCCTCAACAAAAACAAGAGTATATGGCGTATCTACTCGCCAGGGCCTTAAATACGATAAATATTAAAGAAATAATTATTCATAAAGCATCTGATGAGTTCATTACAGATGTATAGTTTCCCCATTTCTCACTTATTCTATTTGCAAAATTCCAATGTGCTGTGTTGATGAGGTTTGGTAGAAATGGGCGCTCGCACATGTGGCTGGTGGGAATAATAAATAATAGAGTGCATATGGATGGGAAATGACAGATCAGTGCTCTAAGAAGGAAAGGGGACAGGAACTGGCAGGTTAAATGGCAGTGGAAGGGCACTGACAGTAGAAAGAACCAGAAAAGGGGGCCCTGCAAGAGTCAAAGTAAGCACAAGAAGGCAGAAATTTTGTTTGCTCACAAAGATACTTCAGAAAAAGATAAGGACGAGTTCACTTCTGGAATAAGGGAAGAGAGATCAAAGCAGAACAAAGCAAGTCATTTGACGTTTCACATACCTGGGTCTGAATTTCTGCCATGTGCTAAGTGCCTTATTGTGAGCGAGTTAATTAACTGCTTTCAACCTGGATTTGCTGCTCTATAAAGTGGGGATGGTATGAACTATCTCACCAGAGTTTTTGAAGAGTGTCAGATTAGAGTATAAATACAAGAACCTCTCCTTTCCTTTTGATGACTGTTTTTTAAAGAAAACAAGGGACGAGAAAGGCAAGGGGGAGGGAGGAAAATGTGATCCTGGGGACTCCAGCTGAAGAAACAGGATTCCATTTACCAAAACAGAATGTGCACTTCTGGGAGTTAAATATGTAATATTTTTAGTGTCTCTGTCAGACTCTGGCCTTTTCAAACCAAATCAAAGCTTTCTGGTAGTATTCTTGGGAGTCAAATTATTCTCGCATTGAGGCAGTTACTGCGGACCATTTCAGCGCACCAACACTCACAGACCCAAGGCAAGCCTTTCTCCGAGAGAACATGGCAGAATGGCTCTTTATCTTTACGCTTAAAGGTGTGACGTCGTCTTTGCAGGAGTCACTACTATTCCCGGCTACACTACTGGAAGGCAGGCTACCTTCAAATGACTTTGCTTGGACAGATTCCCAGCAATGTTCCCCAAACCGTCCCACCAAGAAATCCATACTTAGTAATACCTTAACATATCAAAAAGAACACAGACGGCTGAAAATCGCTTTGTATTCTGAGCTGCTTACCTCCTCTTGGAGCCCACGGCGCATGCTTCCAGCCACAGGGTGGCAAAGGATCTTGTCTCAGGTCACTGCTTGCTTTCCCCTCCACCTTATTAAGAAGAAAAAGCAGCAGAATATGGAGGTTGCCTTTTGTTAACCACCAGGTGATTGGAACTTCTTGCTGAGGGAAAAGGGCTTGTGGTTCCACGACACTTACTCATTTGCCGCAGCTGCTGTAATTCTAGGGCCCACTTGAGTTTCCTGAAGGGTTTCTATTTCTGAATGCCTTCTTCTTCTAGAATGTATCTTATTATCACCCTCTCTGACTTTTAAATATGCACAGGGCACCTCCCTAGACATATGTTCTTTGGATAAACTGTGTGAAATGGTCTCTCTCTGTTTCATTAATGTACGGTTGACACAAAATGTTACCTTAGTTTCAGGCGTACGACATAGTGATCCCGCAACTCTACACAATATGGGGTGCTCCCCACAAGTGTAGCTGCCGTCTGTCACCACACACTATGAAGAACCATTGATTATAGTCCCTGTGCTGTACCTTTCATTCCCATGACTTATTTATTCCATAACTGGGAGCCTCTACCTCCTACTTCCCTTCACCATTGTGCCCATCCTCTGCCCCAGCAACCACCACTTGGTTTTCTATATTTATGGTTCTATTTCTGTTTTGTTGTTTATTCATTTTGTTTTAAAGATTCTACATATAAGTAAAATCATAGGGTATTTATCTTTCTCTGACTTATTTCACTTAGCATTAATACCCTCTAGGTCCATGCATGGTGTCACAAATGGCAAGATTTCCTTGTTTTATGGCTGAGTAATAGTCCATTGTGTAATATATACCATATTTTCCTTATCTATTCATCTATCGATGGACACTCGGGTTGCTTCTTTAGCTATTGTAAAGAATGCTGCAATAAACACAGGCGTCCATAGATCTTTCCAAATTCATGTTTTTGTTTTCTTTGGGTAAATAGCTAGTAGAGGAATTATTGGATCAAATAGTAGTTCTACCTTTAATTGTTTGAGAAAACTCCATACTGTTTTCCATAGTGGCTGCAGCAATTTACATGCCCACCAACTGTGCACGAGGATTCCTTTTTCTCCACACTCGCCAACACATTGTCTCATGAGCTTCTGATTGTAGCCATTCTGATTGGAGTGAGGTGATCTTACATGTGTTTGATTTGCATTTCCCTGATGATTAGTGAAGTTGAACACATTTTATATTCTAGTTGTTCTTTTAAACTGCAGTTTTTTTTTTTTTTTTTTTTTGTACCTCAGAGCATCTGGGGCTGGCGTGGGCTAGGGTGCCAGGTCTTCCTGAGACAACAGGCCAGCTCTGGCGCCCAGAGGTCTGCCCCTCTCCGTGCTGTCAACTACGGAGAAGAAACAATAACCGTGGTGCTCACGAGCCCCTCTGACCCCAGAGAGAGTGTTCCAGGAGGCACCCCTCGGTTTGGCAGGGTTCTAGGGCTGGTTCCTTTATAGTCTAGTTGCCCTTTTAAACCGCAGCTTTTTTCCTGTGCCCCAGGCAGACAAAGCTGCTCCTAGCTCCTCAGTACCACCCCTCCTCACTGCAGATCTCAGAGTCGGGGCTGGGGGTTCCTGGCCTTACCTCATCTCCGTCTCTCCTGCTGTTTTCTCTGTGGCCCATCCCTCCTACGTTGTGTAGAAACTGTTCAGTCACCTCTCGGTTATTCTTCAGGAGGTTTGGTGTATCTGTGGAGACGGCGAGTTCACAGTCTTCCTGTGTCGCCATCTTGGACCCGCCCTCTCTCCGCTGTTTTTAAGGCCTCATTGTCTCATTAACGTCCATTACCTTCCCCTGTGTCTGCGGTCTGTGTTCTGGTCCTCTAATGAGTTCCACAGTCCAATTCCTCTTCTCTCAAACACAATAAAGGGACACCTGCATCAGAATCATCAGAGTACTTATTAAAATGCAAATTGATAGACTGTATCCTAGCTATTTTCATTATAGCTCCATTTGCAAAAGATGAAACCATGCATCCAATGCTTGGAGAGACTCCTTTACATTAGGTTAGAGTCCTTCTGAGCGAACTTAACAACCTAAGTGGACCTCTGGAGGGCTGGAAGGAATTACCAAGAGTAGTTAGGAATGCTCTCAGTAGCAGCTGTCATGAAATGTGTATGTACATGTAGGCTCATGTATTATTAAGGCCAGTCTGATCACAAGAAACATCCTTAACACTAATCCAGAATGCTACTTTGACTTATGTTGAAAATCTCATGGGTACAAAAAGAATGATGTGCATGCCAAAGCCAATTTCCCATTGCCTTTTAGCACTGATTGTGTTAATATGGTAAAATGGACCCAGCATTTCACAAGAAGCAAATGAATAAGATTCTAATTATAACTTTTCTTGATAGACTGATTATACAGAGATTTTGTTGGCCATTCATGTGTAACAGTCAAGAATGAGTATATCTTTATGGCCTGGCTTGCACTTAATTCCGATTAAAGACTGCCATTGGAGATTCTCTAGCAAATTAGAAGTTAAGCACTACAGCTTTTGCATTTATTTGCCCAACCAGCTGTCCTGGAGAAAACATCAGAAAAGGAGGTGGATTGCTTGGTGAGGTAATGGCTACAATTTTAGTTTTCTCACAAATATTCCAGAACTGTGCTGCCCAATATAGTAAACACTAGCTATAAGTGGCTATTTAAATATAAATTAATTAAATTTAAATGGGAAAAAAATTTCAGTTCCTCAGTAGCACAAGACACGTTTCAAATGCTCAGTAACCCCATGTAGATAGTGACTACTATATTGGATAGTACAAATAAAACATCTTCGTCATCACAAAAAGTGCATTTAGGATCTTCATTCATTAGCATCTTCAGGAAACAAACCCCAAAGTACATAGGGCAAGGATTTATTTGTTTAATGAATTAACTCTAGCTGTATAGGAGAGTTCATCTTAAGCTAGTGTATTAAGAGCTATCCTTAGGTGGGAGTAGAGCAGGAAAGGGAGGTATTTAATTCTAAAAAACCTGTTGCTAGGTCTGATATATATATATAATCAGAGTATCAAGAAAAATTTCATGGGTCTCTCCAAAATTTTTTTTGTGTAGACGTCAGAGCATACACGTAAGTACAGAAATTGAATATGCTACTTTCTTCTCTTATCACTTCTATCTTTGAGGTTCATCTTTTCCTTAAATCCCTTCCTTAAAACCTTAACCCAGGGGCTCCTGGGTGTCTCAGTTGTTTAAGTATCTGCTTTCGGTTCAGGTCATGACCCCGGGGTCCTGGGATTGAGCCCTGCGCTGGACTTCAGCCTCAGCAGGGAGCCTGCTTCTCCCTCTCTCTCTCTGCATTCTCTCTGTCTCTCTAAAATAAATAAAATCTTAAAAAAAAAAACAAAACTTAACCCAATGTGATGTGTATTCTTTAAACTTTATGGATCAACTTATTCATTTATTAGTACATATTTATTTAAAACCTACTAAGTGTCACCACCTCATGAAAGACAATCCTTTTGGAGGTGCCTGGGTGGCTCAGTGGGTTAAAGCCTCTGCCTTCAGCTCAGGTCATGATCCCAGGATCCTGGGATCGAGCCCCACATTAGGCTCTCTGCTCGGCGGGGAGCCTGCTTCCCCCCCTCTCTCTCTGCCTACTTGTGATCTCTCTCTTTGTGTCGAATAAATAAATAAATAAATAAATAAATCTTAAAAAAAAAAAGACAATCCTTTTGGTCAAGAAGTCTACAGACTAGCGAAGGGAAGAGAGAAGTAAACAGCCAATGTGAATACTTAATTATGTTCTATAATAGATGACTTGAAGGATATTATGGGTGCATAGAAGCTGAGGTAGCCAGAGCAGTTTTCATGCAGAAATTACACTGGAGCTGAGTTTCTTAAGAGAGAAGTATTCTAGGCCGAGAGACCACCATGCACCAATGCGTGGAGGCCTGAAAGAGCATGGCAGGGTCGGGGGGTGGGGGCAGGAGTAGACAGCGACAGTGGTGAAGTTGCCAGGATGAGCATCTGGCAGAACATAAAGGGCTTGTGGAGCTGGTGAAGGAGTGTGTATTCGAAGTTGTGAGAAGACAGAAAAGACTATAAAAATTACATGACAAAATATGTCATACATGCTGCAGTACATCTCAGTTTAAGATGAAAAGTTTAGTCCTGAAAAGTAATTGTTCTGGGCAGAAAGTGTATCAGGAGCCTGTTTCCCAGTATTTTATACAAGAAAGTTTATGTCATTGCACATTAACCTCAAACCCTTATCCAACATCTTACAATATGTATGTATTATTATATACTCATCCATAAGCAACCTGTATGTGTATAACACTTAGAGGTTATAACACTGAAAGCTTTTCCTCTAAGATCAGGAACAAGACAAGGATGTCCACCCTTGCCATTTTCATTCATCATAGTCTTGGAAGCCCTAGCCAGAGCAACCAGACAATGAGAAGAAATAAAATGCATCCAATCAAAAAGGAAGAAGTAAAACTGCCTCTATTTGCAGATGACATGGTATGATATATGGAAGCTCCAAATACTACACCAGAAAACCATCAGGACAAATTTTTAAAATTCAGTAAAGTTGAAGGATATAGAACCAACAGACAAAAGCAGTTGTGTTTCTATACAATGATAACAAACTATCAGAAAAAGAAATTAAGGAAATTAACTCTTTTAAAATAGCATTAAACAGAATAAACTACCTAAGAATAAATTAAAGTGAGGAGACGAGAGACCTGAATATTGAAAACTGAAAGACATTAATGAGTGAAGTTGAAGATGACACAAAAAAACAGAAAGATAAACCAAGTTCAGGGATTGGAAGAATTAATATAATTAAAAATGTTCATGCTGCCCAAAACAATACACTGAGTAATGTAATCTCCACCAAAATTACCATGGCATTTTTCACAGAACTTGAACAAGCAATGCTAAAATTTGTGTAAGACCACAAAAGACCCTGAAGAATCAAAGCAATGTTGAGAAAGAATGAACCTGGAGGCAACACACATCTTAATTCCAAACTGTTTCACAAAGATATAGTGATCAAAATAGTATAGTATTGGAATAAAAACAAATAGATCAATAGAACAGAATAAAGATCTGAGAAAGAAACCAACACATATGTAGACAACTAATTTACAACAAAGGAGCCAAGAATATATAATGGGGAAAGGATGGTCTCTTTAATAAATGGTGTTGGGGAAACTGGACAACCACATGCAAAAGAATGAAACTGGACCATTATCTTATACCACACACAAAATTAATTAAAGACTTGAATGTTTCACATTATTTTAAATTTGAGAATCTGAATTCATTGTATGTCGGAGTTTCACCGCTCAATTTGCCTCTGATTTTCATTTCTTATAGATTGTCTCCTCCTGTTTTCTCATTGAGGGAAAGTCCTGTCTTTGTGTGGGATTTTCTTTACTTTTCTTTTTTTGTTTTTTATTAACATATAATGTATTATTTGCTTCAGGGGTACAAGTCTGTGAATCATGAGTCTTAGACAATTCATAGCACTCACCATAGCACATACCCTCCCCAATGTCCTTAACCCCACCACCCCATTTCTCACCCTACAACCCCCAGCAATCCTCAGTTTGTTTTGTGAGATTAAGAGTCTCTTATGGTTTGTCTTTCTCCCCAGTCCCATCTTGTTTCTTTTTTTTCCCTCCTTCCTCCCACAGCCCCTCGCCCTGCCTCTAAAATTCCTCATATCAGAGAGGTCATATGGTAATTGTCTTTCTCTGATTGACTTATTTTGCTTAGCATAATACCCTCTAGTTCCATCCATGTGGGATTTTCTGATCTGATGTCCTGATATCTGCCTCATTTTGCTCAGGCCCTCGACTGGATCTCCTGTTGTCTGTTCAGCACTTTAATCTGACACTCTGAAGATTGTCTTAATCCCTAGGTCACCAGGGATTAGAAAATGACTCCACAGTCTGCTTCTGTGCTTTCTTTTTTTCTTTTCTTTTTTATTTTTTTAGTGTGTGTGTGTGTGTGTGTGTGTGTGTGTGTGTGTGTTTTCTTATATATCTGGAGTTACACTTTCTCATTGATTTGGTTTCGGGGAACTTTTTATTACTTTCTTTCATCTATGCATTTAAAAGATTTTTGAGCACTTCAGTCAACATTTTATTTTGTTTTTGTTATTAATCAGATCAGTTTTTAGGGTTTCTAATATGACATGTTGCTGGAAACAAATGATTTGTAAGCAGGAAGAAGACATAATGAGATGTTCATTTTAGAAAAATCACCAAGGAAAGATGGTATAAAGTGTAAGACCACTTCTTAGGAGACTTTTATAGAAATCAATCCACAAATAATGAGACACCAAAAAAAGCAATCATGCAAGCACAATGAAGGATTGGGCACCAGAGATATACTGGGGTACAACAGACAGATCTTTTCAACCTTCTGATTGTAAGAAAGTATCGGCTATCCTGAATGACTATAATTTTCTAGCTTTCTGTCTTATACACTGCAGTTGTTGATAATGACTTTTATTAAGATAGACCATTTGGGAAAGGTCCAGGAAAACCCTCCCTTTACCACATGAATATTAAATATCTATGGACCATTTAGAATTAGAACACATATGTATTCTACTACTCTTTTATTACTACCTTTATTGACAGAGAGAGAGAGAGAGAGAGAGACAGTAAAGAAGAAATGTTCATTCTTATTTCTACACACTGGCCCAGGAAAGAGGGAATACTATTCCCGAAGATTGGAGGAAAAATGAAAGACATAGCTAGGAGCGAGTTAGAAGATTGCAAAATGAAATATTTGCTCGTAGAAATGCTTACCAAAAAAGTGTTCATAATTGGATGTCTCCATTTACTTTTTTGTCTACTTCCTTCTCCCTGTTACACACCCTATTCACCCTGAGAATTAATGAATGAAGAAGAAATCTCCCAAATCAGTGAGTGCTAACAAGAGTATATTCAATATGGGCGCCTGGGTGGCTCAGTTGGTTAAGCGACTGCCTTTGGCTCAGGTCATGATCCCGGAGTCCCGGGATCGAGTCCCATATCGGATTCCCGGCTCTGCGGGAAGTCTGCTTCTCCCTCTGACCTTCTCCCCTCTCATTCTCAGTCTCTCTCTCTAATAAATAAATAAATAAATCTTTTTTAAAAAAAAGAATATATTCAATATTTCCCTGATGATGATGAAGTAATCATTATCTGAAGGACCAACCATCTCCTAGCTAGGCAAAAGCAAGAACAAATTAGAGAAGAAAAATTCTAAGTTGATCCCCAGTTTTATGTCGCTATAATTCTGCTCAGGTTTTCTTTTTTTTTTTTTTTTTACTCCCCATGAAGCCTTTATAATTAAGAAACAATTTCCAGTCCACTTTTTCTCTACTAAGATCTATTGGATAATTTAAAAATCAGTTTGCTATTGCTTTAGGAAGTAAAAATTCCAGACGCTTTGTGTGCTGATTAACATCTAAGAAATCTATAAAGTTTAATTAGGAAAAAAATGAACAATAAAGTTTTATTCACCCTGCTAAATTTTAGTGGCTAATGCGCTGCTTTATTTTCCATAGCTTTATTTCTGTGCAATTCTAAAAAAGCCTTGAAAATTTTAATCAGAGAAACATATTCTTACTTTGCATGTGTTGAGTGGTGGAAAGTAAAACAAAAACTTCAAATTTGTTGTTTTTATTACCCTTTTTTAATGCTCAGGATTAATTTAAGCAATTGTCTTCAATATTCAGTTTCAGTAGTTGATTATATGTACTCACCCTAATACTTTTATTTACTTTTTCCTGTGTTTAGGTGTCATCTCCTGGATTAGAGTGGAAGATCTTGGTGGACAGAATCTTAGATAATAGAAAAATACATAGATATATGTTGGTGTCTGCCTCCAGTTCCTGGCACAGAGCTCCTGAAACCTTTGTAATTTCCTGGGTGATTAATGTATTTTGTTCTAATGAGGTAATAAGTCTGGGTGGGCTCCTAGATGAGCACAGGCACCTGAAAGACCATACCATGATTAGAAGCTTAGAATTTTAGGGGCGTTTGAGTGGCTCAGTGGGTTAAAGCCTCTGCCTTCAGCTCAGGTCATGATCCCAGGGTCCTGAGATCAAGCTCCCCCCAGGGTCCTGGGATCAAGCTCCCCCCCCAGGGTCCTGGGATCAAGCCCCGCATAGGGCTCTGTGCTCGGCGGGGAGCCTGCTTCCCCCTCTCTCTCTGCCTGCTTCTCTGCCTACTTGTGATTTCTCTCTCTCTGTCAAATAAATAAAGAAAATCTTTAAAAAAAAAAAAAAAAGCTTAGAATTTTTAGCCCCGCCCCCCATTCCCTCGCAAAGGGAGAGGGATGAAAGTGCGGTTAATGATTGGTCCCGCTTATATGATAAAGCCCGATAGTAAAAATCCTGATAGCAGGTGGTTTGGAGAGCTCCCAGGTCAGTGAACACATTACATTCTGGGAGATGTCATCCCCGCCCCCCGCCCCCCCTCACCCCACTCCACAGGGACAGGAGCTTCTGCACATGCTCCCTTTGCATCTCTTTATCTAGCTGTTCATCTGTATCCTTTATCATATCGTTTAATAAACTGATAAACAGAAGCAACTGCGTCTGAGTTCTGTGAGCGCCTCCAGCAAAGAACTAATTCCAAGGAGAAGGAGAACATGGGAACCTCGGACTTGTAGCCAAGTTGGACAGAAGTTGTGGATAACCTGGGGACCTGCTTCCTGCAGTGGGCATCTGAAGTTGGGGGACAATTCAGGGGACTGAGCCCTTCCCTGTGGGATCTGATGCTATCTTCCATTAGACAGAGTTAAGGATAGTGATAAAAGTAGGACACCCAGTTGGTATCTGGCAGGACTGCTTGGTGTGGGGAAAACTCCCACCAGAAGTGATCAAAACTGGCAGAAGTGAAACACATTCTGCATGAGTAGTAAAGGTGACATAAAGGAGGAAGACTACTGGGTTTTTCCAACATAGAATCTAATTCCTTTAAAGTTCCGTCAGTAGCTTTCAGGGTAGTGGGCATGCATAAACAGAATGATTTGAAAATGAGGAATTAATAAGTGGAAATTGACTAAAATTCCTCCCCCATTATCCAGTATGTAAGGAACTGGCAAACTTTTTTTTTTTTAAAGGCAGGGAGGGCAGAGGGTGAGGGAGAGAATCTTAAGCAGACTCCACATCCACCACAGAGCCTGACGTGGGGCTCGATCTCACCATCCTGAGATCATGACCTGAGTTAAAATTAAAAGTCAGATGCTTCATCAACCGAGACACCCAGGTGCCCCCAGAGACTTCTTGATGAAACAGCTTTAACATAAATTTGACCATAATTTATACATTAAAATATATGACCCTGGGGGCGCCTGGGTGCCTCAGTTGGTTAAGCAGCTGCCTTCGGCTCAGATCATAATCTCAGCGTCCTGGAGTTGAGCTCCACATCAAGCTTCCTGCTCAGTGGGGAGTCTGCTTCTCCCTCCCCCTCTCCCCCTCTGCCTACTCACCCTTTCTCTCTCCCTTTCTCTCTCTCTCTCACCCAAATAAATACAATATATTTGTATATATATTATATTTGTATATATCTCCCCCAAATCCCCCAAATATATAATCCATAAAATCAAATAAATACATACAATCCATAAAACCTATTTTAAGATTATATATATATATATATATATATATATATATTTCCATTCCTGTCCTGTCTTCTGTAATGCTAGCTTCTAAATCTAAATCATTAAAAGTGGCTCTGGTAAATTAAAAAGACAAGTACCCTTCCCCCACATGATGGATAAAAAAGCTTAGACTTAAAGGGATGAAGTCATTACTTGCCTAAAAATTAGCACAGAATTTGAGACAAGAACATGGGATTCCTGGTTCCTAAAGGGTATTTCTGATTGTTTCTGTTACAACACAGATTTTTTGACATGTTTAGGAGCTGGATGAAATACAGAAGCGTGTTACATCTGCTGGATGTTGGGAATGGGTATGATTTTTAAATACGAACATATTGTTTCCATTAATGTAAAAAACCCAAAAAGACTTTGAAATTTCTGAGAAATCCAAATCACTTTACACACTTTGCTGACATCACAGGGACAAGGAGTATTTTCCTGAATGTCAAGGAAAAAAGATAGAGCCCCAACGTAATTTTCTCCTCTTGATGCATCCAATGAAAGAGAATGAGCTCTTTGATGTCTCTCTCTCACTTTATATGTTACATGCAGTACATATATTATTGGCCTTATAAAGATTTCTTTTCATAAAGATATATTTATTTGCATTCTTTATATATATAAAATGAATATTAAAATTTCCGCTTTTCAATTAATTGACAGAATTGACTATGGTCTCAGGACCTCTAGTCATTCATTTAGCATTGATTTAGTTTTACTTAATAATCCTGGTAGCCATTCAGTTTAAGTCAAAGAATGTGTCCTGGATGCCTATTATGACAGTAAGCCATAGTTTTCACAAGCATTATGCCCAACAATGGTCACAGTCATTAGGAGAGACTGTGGACTCTGAGCAACAAACTGAGGGTCTTGGAGGGGAGAGGGTGGGGGATTGGGTGAGCCTGGTGATGGGTATCGAGAAGGGCACGTATTGCATGGAGCACTGGGTGTGGTTCATGAACAATCAATCTTATAACACTGAAAAATTAAAATAAACATATTTGGGGAGAAAAAAAAGAAACAAAATTGCCAGCCAATATTACCTCCAGAATCTCCTTTTTCTAGTCACTGCCTCCCCCAAAGTAATCACTGCCCTAACAACAAAACCATAAACTCGTTTTCTCTGCTTGTGAAACTTATATAAATGGAATCATATGGCATTAAAAAAAAAAAAGAAATTAGTTTCTTATAAAGCCTGGCTCGATTCTTACATTTTGGGGAGCCTGGGTGGCTCAGTCAGTTGAGCAGCCAACTCTTGATTTCAGCTCAGGTCATGATCTTGGGGTCATGATCTAAAGGTCGTGGAATCACGCCCTGTGTGGGATTCCATACTCAGCAGAGAGTCTGCTTGGGACTTTCTCCCTCTGTCCTTCCCCCTATTTGCATATGCTCTCTCTCTCTCTTCTCTCTCTCTAAAATAAACAAAATCCTTAAAACAATAATTCTTAGGTTTCTTTCTGGACCTTCTCACTCATTTCTTTGTTTTAGGTCAATTTCAAGGTCTTTGAGGAAATGCCTTCTGTCAAATCCTCTTTTTAAATTACAGAACCACAGAGGCACATAACCGTCAGTCCATTCGCTATACTTGTTTACAGTAGTCATATTTCAAATTAAATCTAATAAAATATCGTGAGCATGTCTAAGTATCTTATAACTTTAAAAGATGGGCAATATTAGACCTCAGTAAGAAAACAATAGCAGTGGGGTGCCTGGGTGGCTCGTGGGTAAAGCCTCTGCCTTTGGCTCAGGTCATGATCTCGGGGTCCTGGGATCGAGCCCCGCATCAGGCTCTCTGCTCAGCGGGGAGCCTGCTTCCCCCTCTCTCTCTGCCTGCCTCTCTGCCTACTTGTGATCTCTCTCTTCTCTGTCAAATAAATAAAATCTTTAAAAAAAAAAAAGAAAACAATAGCAGCAGTTAAGACAGAGTCTCCTGGTCACGGAAAAATTGTACATTAGAAAAGTTCACTCCCACTAGCAACTCCAAAATGCATTATGGAAGAAGCTATGTGACACAGCATTACAAATTTCATACTCTGAATGCTCAGTGATGGCAAGGTCATTGTGAGAGTGTTTGTTGTGAGAGTTACTGTGTGTGACACTATAGATTGCTTAATCCTCTTTTAAATAGAATGATAACACATGATTTTCATACCTGTTCGAGCGTTTCTACTCTAATACATTAATTTCAATGAAATAATTCAATAAAAAGAAATATGTCTGTCTGACATGATCATAGTACAATCAAAATGGTGAGAAAATTAGGAAAAACTAAGGGTAGGACAAAATTATTAAGAAATACATTGTGTATGGGGTACCTGGGTGGCTCAGTCAGGTAAGCATCTGCCTTCGGCTCGGGTCATGATCCCAGGTTCCTGGTATCCAACCTCAAGCCCCACATCAGGCTCTCTGATCCGCAGGCAGTCTGCTTCTCCCTCTCCCTCTGCCTGCCGCTCCACCGGCTTCTGCTCTCTCTCTCTCTAATAAACAAATAAAACAAAGTAAATAAATAACTTTTAAAAAAAAGAATTCATTGTGTAGCTATGCCCATACCATGATGTCCAGCCAGCAACGATTATCATAAAGTCTACGAGAATGTCAACCCATTTACAATTCATAATGGCACCATGAAACAGATCTGGAACCAGGAACCTACACAGGTCCACGGTTTTAAGAAGGTGTCCAACCCTGTGATCTAGGTGACCAGAAAGCAACATTCACTGACTCTTCCAGCCACATTTGGGATGGGGCGTTTTCAATTCCAGGTTGATTTCCTTCTTCCTGCCATGTGCTAGGGCACACCTTAGTGGACAGTCTAGTCTCATCTTTCTTCCTTTTCACGTATGCAGCCTGTAAAAATAATAAACTCACCACGCCAGCATTTGTCCAGGGATTTCTCTTTGCCTGACGTGGGAGCACCCTTCTTAGGGTGGCCCGCCTATCTGTACACAAGAAAATCTTGTCACCCAGCACGGAGCAAGGGAGGTCCTGGATGGTACTGTGATTCCGATATCCTGTAGAGCTGTGCACTCACCCTGCCGGCTGACATCAGCCCTCCGAAACAACTCAGTATCTGCTGTTGCTTGGTTAGCTCGGAACATTGCTGCGTCCACACGGCATGACTATCTCAGCAGCGCCTTTGATAGCTTGGCTCCCTGCCCGTTGCTCCCGCCCGGAGAAGGGCAGGGCAAGCGTGATCATCTGAGTGTGAGGTCAGAGCCGTGATTACTTAAGAATCACTAAGCACATGAAGAGGCAAGTTGTTTTGAGGCTTCCGTTTTCCCCTCTTCAAAATCACTCAAGCTGATCACAGCTCGCACAGGAGGACCCCGTTCTGTGTTGATTTAAGGTGTTACCCCCAGGAGCGTAGTATTGTCGCGGGAGAATTCCCTCAATCACTAACAGGAGAAATATCGAACCAAGCACAAATTCTCAGCACTCAACAAGTCAATCAGGAAACCCCACGGAGAAAAGGATTTCTTCCTTTGGCTGAAAGTAGATAATGCCTTGCATTTCTCTCTATAAAAGAAAAGGAAAGAGCAGATTAAAAGGAAAAGGTTTCCGAAGGGTAACATCATCCTTGGCATGGAAGAGGGGAGGGGGAGGGGAGGCAAGAGAACCCATAGCTACCTCCCTGCAGCGTTTCAGGAGGAAACACAGCTCAAAACTTGCCGGCATTCTTCCTAGCACAGTGTGGCTTAATTTCTTGACTGCATTGTAATCTTTGGCCCATTCCTTTTTGTGAGTCAAAAAAAATCTGGTGGGAACCAAGTGTCATTTGACAGGCCTATGGCTTTCTAAGTTGAAAGTTCCATGATGAGAAAAAACCTATCTGTCGCACTCACCTCCCTATACCCAGTGCCAAAAAAGAGGCTGGCACACAGTAAGTTCTTAATAAATATTTGTTGAATGACTGAATGAATGAATGAATGAATGAATGTGTTATCAGTTGTATCCACCTGCAATTCTATTTCAACTTTTTTTTCCCTTAACCATGCATCAATCAAGGCTTGAAACAGGTAGTGACAATAAAATAGAAGTCCTATCCCATTCTTCAGCCATGTAGGATAGAGTGAGGTGAAGGACTGAGATAAAATGGGCAAAAGAGAAATTGATAAATGGAGAGAGGAAGGAAACCTAAGGAAATGAAAAGGCAAAGGGAATACATTTCCCCCCATCAGATTGTGGAAATAAACTCTTAATGGATGAACCACTGGATAGGCTCCCTTTTCCTAAACCTGATAGGATAAAAAAAAAGCAGCCAGACTAATGGAGAGGGCGATGTGGGAGGATAGATTGATTCAAGAAAGCACTGTCTGGGGTTACTTTTACTTCATTCCTTTACTCGTCATCACAAGTAGGGTTCTGACACTTTCACCTGGACTCAGGAAACCGAAGCCTTATTTCTTATATTTCTACTGGTGGTAGAATCAGATTCTAATGAAACACATTTCCAGTTTACCAGGCTTATGCCATAGCGGGTTCTAGTGAGGTTCATGAAAGAAGTCGGATGGGGCTTCCCACGATTGACCCCAAACACAAGATAGAAATTGTCTCTCTTTGCAGTCCTCGTCTAAGAGAGAAGATTTTCTTTTTAATTTTATTCTTGCCCTGTCCTTGTGCCAGATTTAATTTAATTATTGCCTCAACATTTTGTATCCCCGCCAAGAAACCCTAAGGCCAGTGGCAACGTTTTTAATAAGTCAAAAGGATCAAATCAAATAAATAAAAAATTTGAGTGGCAAAGGGCAAAAAAAAAAGTTCCCCATGAAACTCAGATAGGTTTTTGGCTGAGCTCAAATTGGAAGCTGCACAGTCAGCAGATTTCCAGAGGTTTTCAGGTTATGAGACAAAGGTTTTTACATTGCACTAATTATGGGTGGAGTTAGAGAAACATAAAACAGAATAAAGAAAAAGCAAAATATAGTGATTGGGAAATTGGCCACAGCTATCCCTCTGTAAAGTCTCATTTCTCATGACAAAATGCCAGGAACATAGCTCTTTGCAGTAAGTTCCTAAGACTAAGCAATTTTGGAGGATCTATCTCTATTTTTTTTTTTTTTCTTTTCACTAGAGTCATTCCTTCTGCCTCAGGGGGAAAAGTGGGGTCTTTTGTTTGTTTTGTTTTTCATGGGCAAAGGTGGTTTGATGGCTTTTTCCTTCTTCTAAATGCACTGGTCTGTCCTTGAACCATTTCTAAAGTGTCCTGGATTTTTTTTTACCACCCCTCCCCCATGCACACATACTGTTGAGAGACTACAAATGCCCATTCCAACATTTTTACTCCAAATTCGTTAACTATCCAGTGTGCATTAGCGCGCACAAGCATAAAGCAACTTCAGCAGCACGGCTCCGTTTACTGCTTCTCAAGTATTGCCTGGGTTTTAAAAAAGTTTTACCATCTGTTTTCTGGCTTAAGCCAAAGCTGAATTAAGACGGTAAGCTTTCGCTATTGCTTCTGTTACTGTTGTGGTATGATTGTATTTCAGGAATGGGGAGAGGGGAGAAGTCAAAATAAATCTATTACAAAGTCTCTAAGAGAATAGAAGATGAGACTTCACCTTTGGCATTGAACGATATTGTTTTTTAACTTGGCCATGAAGGCTACTTCTTTTCTCCTTGATGAGTCCCATCAAAAAGAAGTTGAAATAAATTTATGAATATATAAGTAAATCAAACAGTCACATTTTTGTCAAATTTCTTCTGAGTTTTGATATTTACTTAGGTTCTGGTGCTTATGTAGAAGACAGGCATAAACCTGAACCATTGCCCTCAGGGAACTCACATTGTAGGTGGGCTGGTGAGATGAATGTGTATGGAATACAGGGGAAACCTGTCCCAATTAGGAGGAAGGACTTTTAGTCACAAAACCATATATAACCATAACTGTTATATAACCATATATAACCATAACTCAATTATATAACCATAACTGAGGAACAGGAAAAGTAAAAAATCAATGCTCTCAACTGATTCTTGCTTGTAACTAACACTATTAGGTGTACACATTATTCTTCTACTAATATTATTTTAAGCTACTTGTGGTGGTATACATAACATGCAACAGGGTTTCTCCGATCGTTATCAGGATAAACCAGAGGAATTCTATGTTTATAGCCTAAGGGAATGTGGACAGATTATTCCATGGAAAAAAATTCCGACAGGTATCTTCATGGGATTTATCCAAAACCTTGGTGTCTATTAGAAATACCTGGAGAGCTTTTAAAAATTAATAAATGTATATATTAATTAATGAATTAGTAAATTAACTGATTAGAAAATTAACATGCCTTGGCCCCATCCAGGCCCCCAGGGAAAGGCCCGGACATTACTAGTTGTTAAGGTCTGTCAGGTGATTTTAATGAATCACTAGGGTTGAGAATCCTTGTGTTAAGTAATTAGACCCACATTTTAATATTTGAATTTTTCTTTTCTTTCTTGAACATTTAATTCGTTTCTCCTCTTTTAGGTTTGCTGTAACAAAATCAACAATTCCCAGTGTCTGTCAATCAACAGGGAGAGATTTTTTTTCTTACTTTTAACAACCAGCAAGTGCAGTAAACTCTTCTTCTTCTTCCACTTTCTTGTCTTTGTTGTGTTCTCCTGACATTCCTCATACCTTTGTGGCGGCTGCTCCTTTGTAAGATGTTCACCTATGAATATCTGATGTCCACAGAGCTAAACAAAGAAGGTGGATTCTTGTAAGCGTCACTAAATCAACCCTAATGGCTACCATCACTGAATTTCTATTTAGGGGAGCCATTTCCTTAGTAAGAGAGTTTCAGTTGTGTTTTCTGTCACCTACAGACAAGATGATCCAGTCCTTATGGAATATTCCAGCCTCATTTTGCAAACTGCCCCCCACTCCCTTAACCCTGGTACTCTTACCTTCTGTGGTCCAGCCTCAATGATTTTCGTTCAGTCCCTCATGTGTCTAGGCTTCTCTTAAGACAAAGACTTAACTTCCAACCCTCTTTCCATACTTCATGGGGTTAACTCCACCTTCGTGACTTAACTGGCCAGCTAACTGATTTTATTTAGTTCACGTAAACTTAAATTTATCATCTGCTCATATTTCTTTGGTAAAATAATAATTTGAATATATGATTCATTGGCATGTTTCTTTGGTTACTATTTGTTTCCCCAGTGACATGCAAAATTTTTGTGGGCTCAAAATTATATATTGAAAACCTAGCTCGGGGCATTAGGTCACCACAGATGATTTCCAAGTATTTGAATATTGGAACAAAAAAATGTTCTTACCTGCCATCAATGGGGGTATGGAATAATTTATAAGTAACTATATTAAGATTAATTACTATGTATATAAAAATTGCTCAAAATCAATCTAAGGGATGTGAACAGTGCATTGAGCAAATATACAGGAAAAGAAAATGATTCCAACTTTGGCATTTATAAAGTTTTGTGGCGAGAACTGATATTTGAACTTACGTATTATTGAGAAAGTCTATAAACACCTAACTATAGACCAAGGTGGAATGAAGGAAATAATAGATACATAGGCAATAAATCGATGAATGCAGGAATAATAGATCCTAACTGGGTTGACGGGATAAAACTTTACAAAATATTATGAAGTGGGCCTTGATAGAAGAGAATGAGTTCTACTCATAAAGAACTTAGTTCTTTTTAGGCTAAGGTACAAAACAGGCCAAATGACAGACACAT
Organism: Nasua narica; assembly: GCA_028533885.1. NCBI lineage: Eukaryota > Metazoa > Chordata > Mammalia > Carnivora > Procyonidae > Nasua > Nasua narica. Next base: position 57,329,517 of record CM052811.1, read on the forward strand.
GCAAATACAAGAGAAATTGTCTCAGGCTCATAGGAGTTAAGGTAGCAAGCACCAATATAGAGCATAGACTTTATTTTAAAGATGGGATAGAGGCATCTGACTTCTTAGAAAAGGAGACTGGTGTAATTAAGATTGTGTTTTGTAAAGATTGGATCAGAGATGGTAAGTGTGGATCAGAGAGAACAGATGGTTGCTACAAAAGTCCAGTCAAAAAGTATTCTGAACTAACTAACCAGGGATATTGCACACATAAAGAATTCAGCCTATCCAAAAGTGTAGAAAAGAAAAAGAGAGATTTTTAAAATTCCACAAGATGCCAGGCATTATTTAAAATATTTTTGCATTATTTTCATTCTAATTGTATGGAAGGTTGATAATGCTATTAACATGTAATGGTTTTTATTTTATTTATTTATTTATTTATTTTTAAAGATTTTATTTATTTATTGGACAGAGACACAGCAAGAGAAAGAATAGAAGCGGGAGGAGTGGGAGAGGGAGAAGCAGGCTTCCCGCCAAGCAGGGAGCTTGATGCGGGGCTCGATCCCAGGACCCTGGGACCATGATCTGAGCTGAAGGCAGCCGCTTAACGACTGAGCCACCCAGGTGCCCGTGTAATGGTTTTTAAAGATTTTTTTTAATTTTTAAAAATTTTTAAATATAGATTTTTAAAAAGATTTTATTTACCTGAGAGAAAGAGAGAGAAAGTGACGAATGGGAGGAAGGGGTAGAAGGAGAGGGAGAAGCAGATTCCCCACGGAGCAGGGAGCCCTATGTGGGGCTCAATCCCAGTACCCTGAGATTATGACCTGAGCGGAAGGCAGATACTTAACCTACTGAGCCAACCAGGTGCCCATTTTTTTTTAAGATTTTAATTATCCATTTGAGACACAGAAATACAGAGAGAGAGAGAGAGAGAGAGAACGAGCAGGGGGAGAAGTAGACTCCCCGCTGAGCCAGGAGCCCATGTGGGTCTCTATCCCAGGACCCGGAGAACCTGACCTGAGTTGAAGGCAGATGCTTAACCATCTGAGCCACCCAGGTGCCCCTATTAACATAAAGTTTTAAATGAGAAATAATGAAATCAGTTTGGTAAATGCTGTGTTTGAGATACTTGAGGAATAGATAGTCTAGGAGCCAGTTGGGTTTGTATATAGCTTTGAGGAATGATAAAATATTAAGAGTTATGGATGAAGAGTAAAAACAGAGGGGAAAAAAACAAGAGAAATGGTCACATCTTAACTTTAAGGTCCAATTTCCTGAATATGGACAAGTTAGTCTCACTCTTGATATTGGCTCAGCTCATGGTCTCAGGGTTGTGGGATCAAGCACTGTGTCAAGCTCCATGCTCGGCAGAGAGTCTGCTTCTCTCCCTCTCTCTGCCCCTCCCCCTGCTCATGCTCTCTCTCTCTCTCTCTCTCTCTCTCAAATAGATCCTAAAAAACAAATCAAAACAAAAACAGAGAAATGATTAACTAGCCATAGAAGGAGAACAATGGGCTTTCTACCATATCAGCCTATAAGAGGGGCAAGAAATACAAGCATTCTCTTTAGGCTTTAGGAAAGCAATTGACTACTATTTGGGTGCTTGTGTCAGCAAAAGGACAAGTGTATATGAAGAGAGATTAATATAATGATACAATAGGACAGAAAGGCAGGCCAAGATACTACAAGTGAGGCAATTATTATTAATTGGAGTGAGAAATAGAAAAGAAGAATTAGGATGAATAGTCATTTAGAGGGATTGCAGAATTTTGCATTTGAAAAATACAATTCTCTTTGGGGGAAAATTGCTGCTATGTATAAATCATTTCTCAGTAACGGAGACTGAACTTAATGGAGGTATTTGAAACTAGAGAGAATGAGGAACACTAAAGTCAAGCTGGTGAGAGGATCACCAACAGAAATACTGAAATTCACACAGTTGGTGATAGAACCCCGGGGGATGTTCTAGGCCAGGTATTCAAGATAGAAGGCAAAGGAGTCACTTAGTAAATGAAAACATTGAAGAAGCAGGTGGTGTGAGTTCAAGATTATTGAAGAAAGCTCTGCTCTTTCTCTAGACCTATAAGTTAAAGGGAGTAGAAGATTAGCTTCGTATTTTTGATAACAGACCAGGAAACACCATCGACAAAAAATAAATTCCTTGCTTATCTTCCCAATTGACTTCTGAATTGTTACTCGACTAAATTGTGTAACTAATACGTAAATGTTAATAGAAATGGTGGTACCAACCCAATTGTTTTAATTGAGTCACTCACTCAAAGAAATAAGTTGATTAACCACTCCATGCCACACATTGCCCTTTTGCCACCAAACTTTCAAGCAGTAATTTTATCTGATAAATAGCAATGTCAGCTGAAAGATTTACTTCAGAGAGCTGGAAAGAAATCAAGTTTGAGGAAATAATGATGGCATCGCTAATGGGTACATGTTGTTTTCTGCTTACAGAGTCTATATTTCTTGGCTATGAAGACAGGCTGTGGGAATTGGAGTCAGGGGCCCCAGACTTTGGTTGTAGCTCAGCTGTTAACAGGCAGTGTACACGATTTCATGTGAGTCACTTCTTAACTTTAAGCTCCAATTTTCTCATCTACAAATGAAGGAATTGAAATGTTTTTTCCAGCTCTTCTAAACTATGATACTAAATTTAGTTCCCCTGGTTTCAGGAGACATATGACCTAATATAGGAGATATTGATATATTGCTAGAAGTCACTTTGCATTTGGTTTCTTAACCTTTCTGGTTCTCATTGTTATCATTTACAAAATGGAGATATGAATCCCAACTGTATCTACTCACAGGAAGATTGTAAAGATAAAATATAATAGACCAGAATATGCTAGTTATAGGGAGTATCCTTATCACCAACACATTACTCAAATACAGAAATACATTTAGATTCGTTTGCTTCATGATTCCTTAACTTCTCTTTTATTAGCTGAGACCCAGATGCATGTTATTGACTTATTACTGAGTATTTGGGCTTATGCTTTTTGTTAGCAATACTTAATAAGAAAGAAAAATTGTGCTACTTGCCAGTTGTGCCAAGAAATGATTTGTACTGTGATAAAGCTACAAAGATCTTTTTGAATTACCATGGATTTCTGTTAACCGCAATGTTCTCCATGTCCTCATAACCACAAAAGTAATCGAGAGCTGCCGAGTTAATTTGGATAATTAACTTTTTTTTTGTATGAGTCATACTTCTTAAACCATTCTAAGATCTCTGAAGCCACTGTTTCTGTATGCTGTTATAGGTATGTATATTCTGTTATATGTAATACCTATATATCATCTTTCTTGTCTATACAGAAGGTGGTTGTGAAAATGGAATGAAATGGTACCTGCAACAGTACTTTGTAAACTATACAACACCCCACAATGCTTACAACCATTAAGCATTAAGCCATGTAGGACATTTTCACTACATGTGTCAATTTTCATAAAAAATAGTTTCACTCACAGTCTTATCTAAGTTCAAATCAAGTATGTCACTTTAAAATCAGAAGCTATTAGGAGCAGAGTATCCCTCTGTGTAAAACTTTATCCAGCCAAGACATTTTGAACATTAATGTCAAAGTATGGTAAGAATATTTTGACTATTTTATTCAAATTCCTCTCATTATCAAAATATAAGAATATTTTGATGATGATGATGATATCATTATCAAAATATAAGAATATTTTGATGATGATGAAAGTATAGAAAAGAAAACGTGATATTGTGGAGAAGAATAGATAAGATTTTTTCAATATGGGAAGTGAAACAAGATTTCAAAATCCCCGCTACTTACATTTCCCATGAAAAGTTTCATTTTTTCAGGAGTAGATCATTTGTACAAGTCTTGAAAGGCAACAAAATCAATTGGTACTCTGGACTGAATGCTCACCAACAATAGATAATGAGGTCCTGGTGTGGTGATGGAAAAAACAGGAAATTTTGTGAAATACATAATAGAGAAGGAAGGAAACCTTGGGGATAAGACAGATAAGTGTTGTTGGCTTTGAAAGAAAGTTTCTTCAAATAGAGCAAAAAGGTATGTGTTATTCAGTAACCAGATTGCCTGGAGGTAAATAGGGTTAAAGATAAATGGAAAACTTCAAAAACAGAATAGAAACTCTAAAAAATACAAATTTACAAATAATACCTAAAGGGTATTTTATATGTATATATATGTATATATGTGATTCCTAAATGGAAAGATATCAAAGACAACTGTAATGAGGTTCAGAGCTCTCTGATAGCTCAATGTAAAACCCCACTTGGGAGTCATGGCTGCCCTATTCCTGCCTTCTATGGGCAGAAACGACAGATGGAGGAATCAGGAAGAGTAAGAGAATACAGCTTCTTCTAAGGCAATGCAGATGTCTTTGTAACATGACTCACGGTCAATAAGAAGACAAGAACTCTTCCGCATAATTTAGTCTAAAATTAAGTGAACAGGCAAGGTATCTTGTGAGGGTTGTTGTCCGGAGAACAACACATGCAGGGCAATGACTGACTTTGTTTTTTAAAAAGATTTACTTATTCGTTTTAGAGAGAGAGAGAGAAAGCATGTGCACCTGCAAGCACGGGCTGGGGGAGGGCAGACAGAGCCCCAACACAGGGCTCCATCCCATGATCCATGAGATCGTGAACTGAGCCAAAACCAAGAGTCAGCCGCCCAAACAACTGAGCCACCCAGGTGCCCCTGTTTTAGTTTTTGTTTTTACATAGGGACCGATAGAGAAACAGAAAGAAAAAGAGAGAATAAAACTGTATCTGGACTATAAGACCACTCAAATATCTATAATCCTTTTTTTCATATTCAGGATTTGAAATATTCCTCTATAAAAGCCCACTATGATCATGCCTTACAATCCATACTAGATACAGTGAAGACTTTCATGTCATGAGAGGAGCAAAAACAAGGAGGGGAAGGGACTGCTTGAAGGGGGAAAAGGGTATAAAGAAGTGAGAATGAGCATTCAACCTCGTGTGGAATATGCTCCAACATCCAAGGGAAACCCACACTGGCCCAGGACAAGTGTGTGGCTATATAGAGCCTGGAGGATATATAGTGCATGTAGGATATATAGTGCATGGAGGAATATAGTGCATGTAGGATATATAGTGCATGGAGGATATATAGTGCATGTAGGATATATAGTGCATGGAGGATATATAGTGCATGGAGGCAAGCTAGCGATATCAAAGGCGCAACCTCTTCCATCCCACCTCCTGACTATAAGAAATTCAGATTTATTACTGAGGACATGGAGCAAAATAATGTTTAAACCTTTTAGAAGTTCATTTTCTGTGTTTATTTTTTTTTCTATAGATAGAAAAGGGACAACATGCTACTGTCATCCTCTCCCAGCCAGAGGTAGGCATCTGAGACAACTTCAGAGTGGGCGGGGGACATACAGTGGGTGGTTGGTGAAGAACATGTGGACAAAGAAAACAGGTGAATCTGATTTCTGGGACCACCTTTCCCCATCCACAGCGGAAAACTCCACATGCCTCACGGTCCTTGATTATGGTTGAGGATAGTAGTATTTGGGTTTTGGATCTAAGTTGCTCTATGTGACGTGACAGACACCAAGAGAAATTATCCCACTAGAACTGAGAAAAGGTTGGAAGTTGTGAGACTGTTGCAATTACAGTAGGAAATGATTGCAGGATGGCCAGAGACTAGCCCTGGTGGTCCCAAGAAAACCATCCAAGAGTCATAGGGAAAAATAGAGAGGCTGGTCTGAGAGTAGAATCACATCATTTTGGAGAATGAGCTGCTCAGCTCAGAAGTGATTTTACTAGACAGAACTGAGTGCATTCCATTTTAGTAAAAGTATTAAGTTGAAAATGCATAAGAAACTGTGTCGATGTGCAGATGACCCGTCTGTACACCCTCGCATTCCCCATTCTGGGGCACAATCACCGAAGGACTTCCATTTACAAACACTTTGCAATTCTGTGTTTTAGGGCTTTCTCTGGACCACAAAACATACTCTGTTGCAACACCACATAAAGTACTTTGGAGTTATTGCCTCCCTTTTACCCCCTAGAAGTCCTTCAAAAAAAGAGTGACAGAAATTGACAGAAAAACATCGCATTTCCTTAGCCCTGAGGCAGAACAATTCTGAAGCATTTTCTACACTGTCTCCTAGAATTCCCAAGTAGTAGTGAGCCTTTATTGTCCATAGTAGTAACCTACCAAATAATACAGTCTTAATGGGTTTCTTTCTCATCCTTAAGTCACTTCCCTATTCCTCTTCTAGTGCTCCCAGGAATCACCTCTCTGAAAAACATTCTGAAACTGAGAAAGCTTATTGGATAATGGAAGGAAAAGTCCATTATAGTGGCTTTCTGGAAGTGATAGAAAATCCTAGAGTACTTATTGAAGTTTCTTAGATAGACTAAGCAGGCCAGAAATCACACTCATGCCTAAGCCTCTTGCAATCAGATTCCAAGAAATAAGGTACCAGTGAGAATTGATGCTCGAGGTAAGTGAAGAGTAAATGATTTATAGATCCCATCCCTTCTTCAAAAGTTTATCTGTCCTTGTCAAGACCACATGTAGTCCAGAGAACTTTAATGTGATCATGAAATTATACTGGTTATTTTGATATTTTTAGAAAATAAGAAGTGACAGTAGAAGAATGGAGGAGGGAAGATTTGCCCTGATTTTAAAAGTAATACTCAAAGAATGTTTCAAATTCTATAATGATGAGCTTAAAACAAAATTAGAATTGTTCTTAAAAATAGATGCTTTGTGGCCATTTTTTTCTCAAAAAGTGGTAATAATTAATAAACAGCATTATAAATTAAACTAATTCCCTTTCTCAGTAGATTCACTGACACATTAGGAGAATATTATCTGTATCCTGATTGCAAGGCAACTTAGTTTCTCATGATCTTCTCCTAAACAATATGAAATTGAGTGAATCTCCACTTAAAGATGATTGGAAAGTTGATATGTATTATTCTAGCCAGGTGATATGTATTATGACTATCAACCTTGGAAATACTAACATTTTGTACAGGATAATTTTCTGTTTGGGGTAGGGTTTCCTGTGCATTATAAGTTGTTTATCTACATCCCTGGTCTGCCCCCAGGAGATGCCAGTAGCATTCCCCATCCCCACCATGACAACCAAAACCATATACAGACATTACCCAATGACACTTGGAGTGCAAAATCCATTTTGTTTAGTGGGAGGACTCTTGAGGCATGCCTAATATCTTTCCTAGGGAACATATTTTCACTAAATGTATATAAAATTAGCCAGTGATTTTGTGTAAAAAGACATCATGAGGGAACCAAGATATAAATTTATCTCAACTGGCCAGTATTTAGACTCAATGCAATGAATTTCTCATGGATAGTTATAAAGTCCTACATTTAAATTCAAATAGCAAATTTCGTAAGTATAAGTTAAAGGAGACCTGTATTGGAAAAAGTCTGATGATTTCAATTGATCATAAATTCAATATAATCCAAAAAAGTATTAAAAGCTTTTTAAAAAAATTAATGCAAACTCAAGTGTCATTATTAGAGAGAATAAAGTTCAAATCAGGGAAGTTGATAGAACCATTGTAATTTGGTCTTATAAGTACTATGGTCACTTGTATATCACATTTTGAGAAGAACAGAGGTTTAAGAGAAGTATTAAGATTTTGAGAATTTTTGCATCCAGATAATTTGAGTAATAACCAAGGGAAACCAGAATGTTAAGAACGGAGAAGAAAAAACCCAGGCAAGGGTGGAGGGAAAGTCATAATATTGGAAAGGCTGTCATGCGGAAGATGGAGTACATTCCATTTTGCACAAAGAAATTAGAACTAACACACGGGAACTATAGGAATCTAGAAATGAGAAACCACAACTAACCCACAATGAAAGAGACTACCCTGCAAAAGGAGAAACTGCTCCTTTAGTCGCGGCTAGATAATGCTTTGTCTGGGATACCATAAAAGTGCCATCTATATTAGAACTATTAATACAAACCTTTAAAATTATCTTAATTATGAACTGATAATTTTATGTGAATTCTACTCTCTTAGCAACTGCCCAGAACATGTCTATGTTATACTGTTAAGGAGGTAAACTTTATTTTCTTTTTTATCTTCTAGTAAAGTATCGAATTCTAACTACACAAAGCATTTAAATGTATTTTAAAACTCTCACAAACTACAAGTTGTCTCATCGCACTGATTTTTTTTTTAAGATTTTATTTATTTATTTTGAGAGAGAGAGCGCGAGTTATGGGGAGGAACCAAGGAAGAGGGAGTCTCAGGCAGACTACACCCAGCAGGGAGCCCGATGCGGGGCTTGATCTCAGGACCCTGATCGGAGCTGAAATCAAGAGTCAGATGCTTAACCACCTTAACCACCAGTCGAATAATGAGCCACCAGGTGGCTTATTAATAAACCACCTTATTAATAATCTCACTTATCTAAATAAACTTGATACGGTAGAGTATCTGCCCAAAGACTCATAGCTAATGATTTTCAAACCAGACTTCAGGCGCCCAAAATCTTGCCCTAAATTCTGTGTTCTGACAGAACATTCCTATTTTATTTACCTGTAAGAATACATTGTTCTAAACAGTAAATATCAGATCAGAAGTATTCAACAAAACTGATTATTTATTTACTTGCTTGCTTACTTATTTAAAAACTTATTTATTGCTATTTTTACTGAAGGATCAATATTGTGGCTCCACATTCTGTTTTTTTCAGGGAGTTATTTTGCACTCTTAAGCAAGGTTGATCAGTGGCACCTTAGAAACTATAGACATGTCTTTCGTAGAACTGATTCAGGTAAGAAACTTCAGATGCTACCGTTTGAATACCCATGTTCCTCACCCGGAATTGCTGTCTTGTTTGAGGGAACAGCACCCAATGATTGTGTAAGAAAACTTACACAAGCACGAGTTACACTTATCATAGTTGGTCTAGAATCACTCAGCCTCTGTGATAAAAGAGGAACTATCAAGAAGTTACACATCTTTTTTGTATAAGCCTCATGAAGAACCATTTCCTCCTTTTCAACAATTTAATTTTGAGGTCAGTTAGATGGTTATTTGTTTGTTTTGGGGGGTCTTTTTGGTAGTCCATTTACCACTTTGGAATATTGATGACTTTCCCAAGACGGATGCTTTTTGTTGACAGAGCCTTCCTTGCGGTGCAGTAGATACGTACAATGTATCTTCAAAATAGTTAATCAAGTATTCCAATCTTTGGAGAAGTTTGTCTTCAAATGAATATCGTGTTGTTCCAAATAGTGGGTATATGAGATGAACAGAGTGATTTACGTATACTAGTACTCAATAAATATTTGAAGGTTGAACTTGTAAAAGCAAAATTAATTTATATAAAAGTCAGGTAGCTGAATAAGTTATAAAAAAGGATACTGCCTATGTACATTGTAAATGTACATGATACCTCCTTGATGCTTTCTTAATCCTCACTGAACCATCTATTTTCAGTATTACTTCTATAACAAAGTTTTGTTTATATCCAATGTCTGTTTTGCTGGTTTGGTTCTTAACATTTTAGGGAAGTTTCATGTCCTTTCAAGATCTGATGAGCCTAATTAGACTCTCTTCCCAGGAAAATGCTTTTCTGAATATATCTGTCAAATTTTATTAATAAATATTGTTAGAGATTACTAACCCCTGGGCTCTGGGGATCTATGTCCCATGGGTAAAGAACCCTTGATCTGTTTACTATTGGTAAATTTTGTATTATTTACTTATCATTTTTAAAAATTCTTACATTTTTAACCTAGCCATTAAGAAGGGGTAGATTGTCTCCCCATTGTATTTAAAACACATGAGTTAATAAGAAAGAAATAACTTGTATCTAGAACAAGGTAGGTATGAAATAGATTAAACACTCATACTCAAACCTTTTACTGCGAAAAAGGAAAAAAAGACCGAACTCATGCTTTTCTATCAGATTATTCTCAAAGGCTAGAGTTTTAAATCAGTTGTCAACTAACTATGGGACTGAAACTTATAGAAAGTAATTGATGAGTCATCTCATTTTCACAGTGACTTTGCTTTTGCAGAAAAAAAAAATTAGTGAGAGATGAAAAAGTATATTCCTTTACACACTTGTCTTTTGCATTTTTATTTTTCAAATAGCACAACCTGAGCAAACATTTTTGACATGTTTTCTTGAATTCATTATTCTTATGGAAAAATAATAGTACATAAGTAGCCACCTTTTCTTTGCACTTTGTTGTGCCAGGCACATCAGTTCTTATTATCCTTACTACCCTATGAGGTTGGTATTATTACCTTTTTCTTTAAAAGATTTAATTTATTCGAAGGGGAGAGAACGAGAGAGAGAGAGAGAGAGAGAGAGCAAGAGTGAGTGAGCACGAGAGGGGGGAGGGTCAGAGGGAGAAGCAGACTCCCTACTGAGCAGGGAGCCTGACGTGGGACTCGATCCTGGGACTCCAGGATCATGACCTGAGCTGAAGGCAGTCACTTAACCAGCTGAGCCACCCAGGAGCCCTAGCCTTAATTTTCTAATGAGAAAAGTGAGAGAAAGAGTTAACTTGTAGCTACTAAATGATAATATTGGAATTTAATCACAGATTTACTTGAATTATACTGCTTTTTATAGAGAAAATCATATGTATGAAATCAGCATCTTCAAATTGTTTTTAACTACTTTTTATGAGTTTGCAGTTTCCTGGCAAGCAAAAGGAACAGATGTAAACAAAAGTACATTTCATGGCTGTATCTTTAAGTCTATGAATGTAGATGTGCTTAATGAACATTAAAACCCAGAAAAAGAGGTGGTATTCTTCCCCTGCTTGTCTAACGGGCAGGTTTTCCTTTACAAACTCAATCGTCCATACGGGGCCACTTTGTCCCAAAATGGTGCCGCATATATATTTTTTTAAATCAATAAATCCACAGTTGTATTAAGAAATATTTTATTAACAAAACAGTAAATTCCACTTGCTTAGCATTTCCAATAATGGATAAATTGGCCTTGCAACAGAAAAAAACAAAACAAAACCCTTAGATACCCAATCACACAAAGTACTAGAAGGGTAGGGTTATGTGGCCTTCCTTTGATGTCTTGGGGACTGACCACTTCACACATTATTGTAGTTTGTTTGTTGGTTGGTTTGTTTGTTTTTAAAGGCAACACATTACATGGATAAAAAAGAAGCATACTCAATCAGAAAAATTACAGTCTAGACATGTAATCAAATTTATGCCAGGTAGTGTGAAATCTTGTTAACTGCAAACTATTCATGGAACCTGGATATGTTTGGTATGAAGATACTTGGGATCTTATTCATGTCTTTTTTTCTCTCTAGCTCATATTCCTCTCTTTTCTTTCTCCATTCAAAAAGAAAGAAAGAAGAAAAAAGGAAAAAAATTGCTAGATTTTGTGTAGGCCAATAACATTAGAAGTATTTTTACTGACAATATTAGATTACATCATTGCATGAAATTTTAAAATTTATGCTGGAAAGAAACAATGAAATCAATCCCAAACAACATGCTTCATAGATAGACTGCTTAAAAATAGCATTATTTATTTTCTGTCATATTTTGGAATCTTTCCAGATGGAAACGAGTTCGAGTTCAGTAGATCATATGGAAAAGCAACTGTTTCTTTTTAAAACCTCGAGATGTAAATTAGTGGTTTCATATTTACCTTCTATTTCACTGGCTTTCCCTGAGTAAGACTGAATGAGAGGGAAAAAAAAAAAAAGACATGAATTCTTTAAGCTAGCAACTTAAAAAAAAAAAAAAGAAAATCTGAAACACAAGTTATGGATACTAAATTTTAGTTTTAAACCTCTACTTTCTGGGTCATGAAAAGCCTTAAGAGTTTTCACACACCACAATTACTTGGCAACCATAGATAGTGGTGATTTGCTATGAATTATACATATTTCTAAGGTGCTGTATGTCTGAAATCCAGGCCACTTCTTGGCTTTTTTCATCATCTAAAGTATCACAAAAGATGTTGTGCATTTTTTTTGCCTTTGCTGATTAAAGCTAATTGTAAATTGTATTATCTTTTATGAAATCTAATATCATTCATTTAGGAGATGTTAAAGTAATGCGACCAATTTTTACTGAGGCATCACCTTCCAATCTAATAATGCATTTCCTTTGCATTGCCTGCTCATATTTATAATTTATTGCTATGAACATTGTTGAAACGATATGCAAAAACAAGTGTATAATCTATACTTTTTTACTAATTAATGTGTGTTAAACTAAAACTATATTTAATAGTAATATGTAAAACCAGAAAAGTTAAAATATGGTCAATAATCAACAAATAATGATTTTTTTAGATGGATAGTAATACAGAATCAAAAATTATTGAAAATACTTTCTTAGTTGAGAAAATGTTTACTTTCCAAAGTATTTATCATGCACATCAGGTTCAGAGATATCATATATATATGTATATATACATGTATATATACATATATATATGTATACATAATTTTGGAAACAAAGTTTTTAATTGCAGCAGCCAGGGTTAAGGTATAGATTAACCAATTTTGCTTCTGTAACCTCCCCACATAATGGTTCATATTCATGCAGCAATATACCAGTGATATTCTATTTGATAAGAAAAGGTTCCATTTCATTAGGGACTAAAATATTGTCGGGGTTTCTTGAGAGCATGATCTCAATGAAGCAAATCACCCCATTTGTCATCAGTACCTTGGCACAACTATCTTCCTTCCTTCCTGCTTTTCAATTTGTCAGTAAACATTTGCTATTATATATACGCTCGGGTTTTCCATCATTTCTGATGGATTCCTCTGGATTGGTGTGTGTGTGTGTGTGTGTGTGTGTGTGTGTGTGTGTGTGCATGTGTGATTGTAAATGATGAAAGTATGTAGAAAATGGGAGTACTGGAGAGAGAAAACAAGGTTATAAGATACATATGTATATATTTTACCTTCTAATTCACACCTTTCATACAAATACTAAAACTTAATTGCAACAGAATGAAAGCTGTACATGTTAGAAAAAAAAAGTAGCTGAGTCTTTTTATATACATTCATACATATCTTCCTTAGAATAAACACTACATTGTAATTTTTTTTAAAAAAGTAAGTAATTGTGGCAATTTATAATGGTGGCAAAAAAAAAAAACCTGAAATAATTGTTGCTCTGATGTCATAAAACTCCCTATACTTAGCAACACTTATAACATTGAATTTACCCAAAATGGCTGAAGAGCAGAGATATATTTTGCATTTTCTATACAACAGGCTATAAAACGTCACTTATCACAGTCCAGAAAGCACACAGAGATGGATTTTATATAAACATATGTAATAACATATTAAGCGTGCATGAAAATTTCCCAATGATTGCATCTATGCCCTCTTGGTTTTTTCTGTTTGTTTGTTTTGAAATTTTAGTGTGAAAATGTGCCTTATATTTCACATTGTTGAAAATAAGGCCTCCATACTTTTTTTTCCCTCACAACCAGAAAGGGGCTTTTTGAATTTGTTCCTACACAAGTCTTCAAAAAAGCCAGCACTTTGTTTCAAATGCAAGTTCCAACCACCGCTCCAGTCGCGCCAGGTGGCAAACCCAACGGTTTGCAGGTTGGGTCATTCAAAATGACACAGTCTTCTCTGGCAATCGGACTAACTGACTTCTCAGGAAAGCGCTAGCACTTTGGCTAAATCCAGGATCATAGGTAGCTTCTTTTTTTTTTTTTTTTTTTTTTTTTGTTGTGGTGTGTGTTGTGTTGTTTTTGTGTTGTGCCTTGATGTTGTAATACTCCTTTGCTTTATGAATGCGTGCGGTCATCACTGTCTTTTAGGAATGTTCCAGCAACATAAAGACAGGCAGAGTAAATGAAAACACTGTGGATGTTAGGGAATTTATTGGCCCCTGTTTTTTTTTTTTTTTCCTTTCTTTTTTGGAGAAACAAGAGCATGAGATACTTGTTTTTATTTTTTAAAAACAGTCTTTCCTTCCTGATTGCATTCCCTGTCTTCTTTTGTATGTGCTTCGTAAAAAGGAAAGTAAATAAGTTTATATTATGTCTCAGATAAAATGAAGACTATTTCTATACAAGGGTCTTTTTAAGATCTTGGGATCAGACGTAATACTCTTTATCCTTGTTTTTCTTATTTTTGTTGGCGCTTTTCGCACTGCTGGGTTGTTTCTCCTTTACGACAGCCCCATTGGACTGTGCTGAGTTACTGATGTAGTTTCGACTCTCGTCCACATGGTATGAGCCTTCATCCCGATTTCTGTACTTGTACATGGCATAGAGGAGGATGAGGATGCACAGGGCGGCGGCAGCTACTATCCCCACCACCATGCCTGTGGTGCTGCTGGACTCCCGGATCACTTCCGCTGAGCCTGGGTATGGCTCTCTCCCGCCTGCTCGGGTTGGGTTAGCTGTAGGAAAGAGGGCGAGAAAAACAGAGCGTGATTACTGAGTTCACTGAACGCCCAAGAGCTATATTAACATTCGCCATCTATTTCCATGCCTAATGGAATAACACCTACTGCTTTAGAAAAAGTCTACTGCTGCTAAATGTAGCAATCCCTATGCCTCGTGGTCACTAAAAACTAAGGAGTATGAATCAAAGCCCTTGGGGAGAGATTTGTCACCATCTTTTCTTTATCACAGATCAGTTTTGTTAACATGATTTTGTAAGCGCAGCCCCCAAAAAAGCTTCATGTAGCTCTTAAGGGCCATGCTGACAGGTGAAAAATCATAAACCCAACATGGTAAATAAAATCATAATGACACCATGTTATAATATCAGAGAGTATTAATTTAGCAATCAAATTGATGTTCATACAGAACACTGAGGGCTAACTCTAGACTCTGAATTATAAGAGCTAAACTTAGTATTACTTTAGAAGTCATATTGCCTCATACAGTAATGAATATAGTATTGGACAATAGGCCAATCCAGGCATTCCGAGTAGACTTCTCTCGCTCGTTTGTAAGAGTTTGATTTTAGTCACATCTTTACAAACTAAAACAAAACTAAATACTTTTGGAGGTTATATTCATCAGCAGTGGTGGAGTGACCACCACAACTAAATTTGGGAGGGTGACGTAGGAAAATATTTTTTCTCAGTTTTTACAGACTATCTAAATCAAGTACGAGTCAAAATTCAGCACTTAATAGATAATAATGAATCAAGAACTGGCTAGCCTACTTTTCTTCTTCAAGTCTTTGAAGAAGAAAATTCTCCTTCAAGTCTTTCCCAAGTATAAATAAAGCTCTTCCATGGCTATAAGAAATGGAGTACAGGGTTCATTAATGTCTTCTCCAGGGCATAGTCAGGCACTGAAAGTGATAACAGATGGAGAGAAAAAGTCCTGGGATTTAATTTGTGGTTGGGGGCTAGGGGGCAGGGAAAAGCTCTTTTTCTTTACACAATTACCTTTGGGGGGGTAGTTTTTAAAAGAATAGGAACTGTACAGAGATAAAAATCTATCCTATCTCTGACTCTCAGGTAATTTTTCTCTTGTGTTTTCTTTCTCTGAACTCTGTCCTCTCCTTTGTCTCACAGAAAAAGACTACTTTTCAGATGTAATGAATTAAAAATGCTATAACTTTCAAAATATTATTTTTTATAAATTATGCAGAATGAACTCAAAGAACCTCAAGGTTGTATACATATCAGATATACAGGTATGTGTGTAAAAATGAGGTGTGTGTGTGTGTGTTTATATAAAAATTGAACAGTTCAAGAAGACTAAAACTGCTTTTTACTATTACTAAACATCATTAGTAGCTATTTTTTAATATTTCTACAGAAGTTCCTATTAAATACTGGTAGTCATTTACCAGCTATAGCTCTGGATTGCTTTGTAATGCCATTTTCAAACATCACCAAGATTTCCTCTGCATCATGGGGGGGGTGGTGTCTTGCTGTCACTTCCTTTTCCTTCCCCAAATAAAGCCTTACACATAGGGTCACTGACAAAGTAACAGTTCTCAGGCTCAAAGCAGCAATACACTGAGTTCTGGAGCCGGAAAATGTATCAGGTGAAACGTTTCAATGCAGAGTATGTCACTGCTGAGTTTACAAAAGCCCATGTAATGTTGCTGAATAAAAAACCCTGTTGTTGCTTCTGTGGCCAAGGGGGAAGGGGACAAAGACTATAATCCACAGCATTTGATTACAGAAAGTTAATTTCCTCTTAAAAAGAATAGAACCTACTGCAGGAACTCTGTCACTCCCTCACAAACCAAAGACAGTGCCTGCTCTTTCAAAGACAGCCATCTTTGCCCAGGTCTGCCAATGAGCTCAGCTGCGAACTTTCACTGACCGACAACCTGTTACTTGCTCACTTGTGGATCTTCTTTTAACATGGTGTCTTCTCACTAAAGGAAGAGTTTTATTTAAATGGTCCCTAAATCTTTTCCCCCATCCTGATGCGATGCTTTTATTTTAAACACATTTTTCATAATGATCGCACTGTGTCAGAGAAGAATGGGGAGAATGGATATAAAATCCTAATCATAAAGTTCCTGCTAAGAGGACTTGAGAATTTTAATGAAATGCAGTGTTGAAATGTTCTATACTAAGAGTATATATGTTCATTTTTTTCTAGTTAGGAATTAGGATCATAAATGGACTATTTTATCCAAGAATTTTAATCTTATTTTTATCTGCTCTAATATTTCTGATATATTTTCACAATAACCATGTAAGTAGCACAGCAACAACAAGTTGATGTTAAAATTAGAATGAGATTCAAAGACCAAAGCAAAGCCTCAAGCGCCTCAATTTTGCCATACAGGCATTTGATAAACACCTCCTATTTAAGGAAAATACTCGCCTTTTTTGCAACTCCAGCCAAAATGTTGCTTAAGTCACATGCAGGCCTAAAAATATCTCTGTAACCCACATGTAAATAAAGATTCTAAATATCATTTTTTAAAAATAACCGACCAAAAAATGCCAAAACCAACTGATGAAACACTTTATCTTTTTTCCCCCTGATTCACATTTAAAAATTAATAACCACCACAGGTATTATTATAGGTCTGTTTGCAATATACAGTTGCTTCCATATCTCACTGATTATTTAATAATTTTTTTTGTTTTTGCTTTAAATCTGAAGGTAAGTGACATTTTTCTTTTGTGCTAAGATCGGAAGCATTTATGCACCAAACACATCTCTCCCAGATGTGCAATAAAAGGCTAGAGAAATGTGGGGCACCTGGGTGGTTCAGTCCGTTAGGCTTCTGACTCTTGGTTTTGGCTCAGGTCATGATCTCAGGGTCCTGGGATCCAGCCTCACATCAGGCTCCAAGTTCAGCACAGAGATTACTCATCCTTCTCCCTCTCCCTCTGTTCCTCCTGTCCTCCCCCCCGCTCTCTTTCTCTCTCTCAGATAAATAAATAAAATCTTTTTTTTTAAAAAGGCTAGAGAAATATAAAGATATTTATAAATTATATATGTGGTTTCACTTATTGTTTTTTTTTTTAGATTTTATTCATTTATTTGACAGAGAGAGAGATCACAAGTAGGCGGAGAGGCAGGAAGAGAGAGAGGGGGGAAGCAGGCTCCCTGCTGAGCAGAGAGCCCGATGTGGGGCTCGATCCCAGGACCCTGAGATCATGACCTGAGCTGAAGGCAGAGAGGCTTTAACCCACTGAGCAATCCAGGCGCCCTTCACTTGTTATTAATGGTTATTTTGATGATTGCTGGAAAACTTCTGAGGAAATTTCATATTAATTTAAATGTAGAGAATAGTAGAAATGGCCAAAAAAGCTAAATGCCTTCTTATATAATTTGGTGAAAAAAAAATTTTTTTTATAAGATTCCATTCATTTATTCGACAGAGAGAGATCACAAGTAGGCAGAGAGGCAGGCAGAGAGAGGGGGAAGCAGGCTCCCCGCCGAGCAGGGAGTCTGATGGGGGGCTCAATGGACCCTGGGCTCGATCCCAGGACCCTGAGATCATGACCTGAGCTGAAGGCAGAGAGGCTTTAACTCACTGAGCCACTCAGGCATAATTTGGTGAAAATTTATATCAAAAAAGAAATAGTCATCTCTTAACCCTTTATAACAATGAGAAAAAAGGAATTTGATCAGAAAGATCCATAAGCAATTCTCTTATTTCATGCATTTGAGAGTTTTGCATTCCCTTTACAATCTATAATACACTAAATCAAGACATTTTAAATAAATATGACATCTATATGTGTTTTCTTAGCAGTGCTAAAAACCAAACGAATGAACTCTGGGTTACTTTCACTCTATCTACCTTTCTCTGTCCCAGCATGTGATAACACTTCCAAACAGGTAAAAGAGAGTCAAGAAGGGAGCTAAGAGAATGGAATACATACAAATCAGTGGTAAGTCCGTGAATGGTCGAAAGCTAACGGACTTTGAGGTGAAACTAAGCTAACTGGACCATAGGCACAAAGAGCCCAGGTCAATGGAAAACTTAAGCAGGACCAGTACTGAATAAGCCAGAGCACCTAAGGGTCCTTTCTCCTGACTGAAAACAGGCAAGTAAGCATTCAGCTGCAGAGAAGACACACATATTTTGATTTGAGGGTTAGGTTGCAAGCCAAAAAAAAAAAAAAAAAAAAAAGAGTAGATGAAATATCCTAAGTGCCTATTTATACCCTATTTCAATGATTCATAAAGTAGGAAAGCATCGTGAATTATACACAGTTTATGTGAATACTAAAACAACAGATGATTTTCCTCCTGTGTCATTCACGCCCATCATTATGTACCCTCACAGTCACCTGGAATGGAGTGTAAACTACAAGGTCTGTTACCTATGGGGAGAGCACATCCGCACACCTGAAGGGCAGTATGAAGGCTTCTAATTTTGCCCAAATGATTCAGAAGCTGCTGACCGCACTGGCAAGGACAAAGAGCTGTCAAAAGGGTTATAACCAGGCACCTGGGTGGCTCAGGTCATGATTTCAGGGTCCTGGGATCAAGCCCGGCACCGGGCTCTCTGCTCGGCAGGGAGCCTGCTTCCCCCTATCTCTCTGCCTACTTGTGATCTCTCTCTCTCTCTCTCTCTGTCAAATAAATAAATATTTTTTTTTTTAGAAAGGGTCATAACCTCTTTCGTAGAAGCTACTTTTCAGCTAAATGGCCATGAAAGTATTCCTCGGACCCACAGATGGGTAAACAGTGTTATCTTAGAGGACAGATAACTAATTTTTAATTCTCTCTTTATCTCAATCAAATATTGGGTAAGATCTGATGGTCTCTTTTAGAAGCCTTCTACATAATCTGCTTTGGCCCAGATTCATCAAGAATCCTGTATGTCAGCTCTATGTATTTTCTTGTTTTTCACTGGTTAAAACCGTGATTATTTAGGCAGGCACAGTCTTTCGAGTATTAGGACGCTGACGTAGTTCCACACTCTACCCTAACCCAATTTATTCATATCGGATAATAAATCATTGTGGAAAATGCTCAGCGTGAAAGACACATCCCAGTGCCTTGTCGTATAAAAAGAATAAAAACACATTTGTTACTCTCCCAAAACACTTAAAAATGAAATATTTAAAATTTTAACTTCTCCATAAGTTTGCTGAGAGAGTGAAACTACCACGACAGGAAGAGAAACTGTCCTGATGTATGTTCTTTCTTTATTTTTGACAGCCTTGGGCACTACATGTGTGAAAGAACATCATTTCCCCAAATAAGAACTCATTTAGATCTAGTTAAAAAAACCATGGAACAAACACGCTGAAGTGCTATATGAGGCGACGGCAGAGACCAGAAAAGAGAAGACTTTTTGTGGCAGCTCTCTCTCCTCTCCACCTCCTTTGGCTCTCTGCCACCAACCCCATGCCCCTCTCT
The DNA here is from genome assembly GCA_028533885.1 of Nasua narica. Classification (NCBI taxonomy): domain Eukaryota; kingdom Metazoa; phylum Chordata; class Mammalia; order Carnivora; family Procyonidae; genus Nasua; species Nasua narica. The sequence goes on from CM052811.1 coordinate 57,349,346, forward strand.
GCTCTCCCTTCTACTCTTCCCCTCTCTACCTCTCCTACGTGGCTCTTTTCCAGCTCATGACTCGTCTTTGAAAGCAGCCCTCAGAGACCATAATGGGTCAGCATGGTGTTCAATGAGGGACTAAACCTATTGCCAGGCTCCTAATTTTAAGTCACAATCCAAAAGAGCCCTTACTGGAAAAAAAAAAAAATCTAAATGTGATTGTTTCACCAGAACATAGTTTTGGTGCTTCCTTCATATCAGAATGGCTTACTTTACCATTTAACCTTCTAAATTGGTTTATGGAATAAAATTATATGCTTCATCAAAATAAATGCTCTTCTATTACCACTTTTAAAAACTTTGGTTAGGCAGATGGGGATGTGCGGAGCACATTAAGTCATTAAGCTTTGCACTGGAGCCTGTATTTATCCGTTTGCCACTGTCAGATTGTATCTAGTCATAACCTTAGTTTAGGCAAATGAGGAATACGAAGCCCGCATTTACTTAGCAAGATGATTCACAACTGAACCTCTAAAATAACATGGCGTTTTGGAAGGTAAATTTTTGAACATTAGCCAATTTTTCCAAATTGGATTCACTTTGCAATGGAGAATGTCTAGTATCCTTTGGTTATTCTTTCTGAGACTGGAAAAACAATCAGATATTGTTATAAAAAAATAAAACTGCTCTTGATTTACAATGAGAAATGTTTTGTTTGTTTGTTTGTTTGTTTACAATACATCATGAGAAATGATGCTTAAAGCCCCAATTCCTGTCACATAAAATGAGGGTTGGGTGGGTGGTGGGACCTTATATTTCGAATGGTGAGTTCACCAAGGCAATAACCATGCTATCAGATGCTCTTTTTATCACTCAAATTGTCATTTTTATGAAACTATTCTGTATACTTGGATGAGCTGTTCTTTCACTGTAATCTTATTATATTTATGTTGTTTCCAAACTTAGCTTTGTAGGGTAAGATTATAGTTTCCAGGCAAGTCTTATTGCTGGTTTTATTTCTTCAATATCGACTCTTTGTATAGAGGTACGTCATCAACCATGACCCTATCACCTCAAGGATGAAGCGAGAATTTCACTATATACTGATGACAGTGAAAATTTCGCTTTTGAGTTTTAAGGAAAAAATATGAGAGACTGCCAATTTAAAATGGTATGATAATGATAAAATGATAAAAATTGATAAAAATGATAAAAAGGTAAAAAATTACAAAAAATGATAAATGATAAAAAATAGAATATGAGCTTATATATTTCAGATGAGGAGGGGTATATAAAGGATTATAAAACTCCATGATGCTCAACATATATCATCCCGCCACCTGGAACTGTGAGCTATCCTGTCTTACAATAATCCTTTTAAAAAATTATTGGCAAGATGCATTTATTGAATTTTTTTTCTCACTAAGAGTCTTTGACCAGTCTTTCTGGTTTTATCATAAATTAAAGTAAAAGTAATCATTTTTAAATTTCTGTCTCTACCCCATGTAGGAAAAAGCTGCCTATAATGATCTCATTAGAACAGAGCACTGTATTGTGTTTTAATAGACGTGGAAATTATTATAATTCTAGGCTAGTCTTGAAAATGGTTTCAGATTTATGGGGGAAGATTGATTTTTCCAGTTTCATTAATACTGTGAAAAGAAAATTGGAATTGTAGGCTCCTGGGGTGTTTGTAAATTGAGATTAGCACAGTTTTGTCCCTCATCTCCAGAAAAATAAAATTTATTATTTTTTCTACTTCTGTGCTTCAATATAACCTGGGTCAGGAGAAACAATTATGATGCGCTCACTCAAAAGAATGCCCATTTAAATGCCACAGCTGCAGGAAAGCAGGTAGGCAAAGATTTGTATGCATGCTCTAATTTCAACTCACACTGTAGTTTTTTTGAAAGGTGATGAATGCTGGATGTTTCAAATCCCTCCCATCTTGCGTTGTCATCAACTCCACCCATGCTTTGCATATTCAGAAGTTTGCTCATGCAGGCCAGACAAAAGGCTTGAGGGAGGACATGTCTGACAGGTCTTAGCCCTTCTCATAAAATGGAGATTCAGAAAGAACTTGGAAATCAATAAGCCTTTGCTATCTGTGTGGCTGCTTGGCCTAACATTTTCCCCTTTCGAAGCCACAAAGGCACCTATGTGAAGGGATATACAGAGGACACCACTGGGGGATTGGGGGATTATCTTCACAGAGATCTCAGTCCTACATGGGAAGGGATGCTAGCCTCCAAAAAACTCATCCTGTGTCTGGAGGACAGAAAGCACCAACTAGGACAAGCTACTACCTCAAATGGCACCACATGGGACAAAAAAGGCAACGATCATACCCTGTATGACTTTGGTCACAGTGAAAACTAATAGAGGAACACACACATTCTCCCTCACCTCTGGGAGAAGCCAAAGGATCGTGGCATTTACAGAAGCCTGCTCTTCATTCACCTTATCCTTTGTAAACTGTGCGTCTATAGCTTAGTCATCCGTAGGCTTCATAAACTTTAACACGGTCACTGTGCCCATAAGGTTTTATTAGAACCCTTCAAAGTGTCAAAGTATTTACTGAAGTATCAGTGTGACTGCCATCCTCAAGGCCCTTCATGGTCAGCCCACAGCTCCCTACTCAAACTTGTCTTCACTTTCTCTTAAAGGAATCTGCAGTCATAATTTTATTGCTGTCCCTAATTTCCACATGTGAATAAAATTTTACCTACATGTCTGGCTCATGTGATCTTTGTCATAGTGCCTGGCTCAATGCTACTTATTTCTCAAAATTAGCTTAATGCTCCATCTTTTGTGAAGTTTCCTGAGAATATTCATTCCTTCTGTCAACTCATATATACTGAACCAGAGTTACATCCCAAGGTCTGTACTAGGTCCTCAGAATAGGTGGACAGCCATACACACTTGACACTGCCTTCATGGACCTTGAATATTCCAACCAAGAATCATATGGTTAAACTTAAAGCAACAGCCAGAACATGTGTGATCAAAGAAAATGGCAGCTACCATGCAGGAGTAGAATAAGGGTTTCCGATTTAGACTGGAGAGTCAGAGAGACCTGATTTGGTGACATTGATGCTGATACATGGAAAAGGTTTGGAGACTAGTCAAGTGAAAAGTGTGCAGAAGAGTCTTCTAGTCAGGAGGACTAAGGAGGAATGACCTCATGGAAAGAAAGCTTGTTTTTCAGAAACTCAACAAAAACCAGAGTGGCTGTAGCACAGTGAATGTTGGGACAGAGTGAGAAGGAATTTGAAGGGGGATATAAAACTTAACATATGGATTATAGGCCATGCAATGAAGCCATATGTGATGAGATTAGCATATCTGACTTCATAAAAAGCAACAATTTTATGGGGAAAAAGGAGTCACTAACCAAGTGAAAATGCAAATGAAAATGAGAGGAAAAATGTGTAGCATATATAACACACCAAGAGTTAATACCTCTAAAAAAAAAAAAGAGTTAATACCTCTAAAAGACAAAGAACATATATCAAGTGACATGGAAAAGACCAAACAATCTATATAAGAATGGACAAAAATACACACAGGCAAGCAGAAGACAGAAGACCCAAATGGCTGATTAAATGTAGGACAAGATGCTTGATTTCACTAGAACGGAATTCAAAATAAAACAAGAAGGTTATTTTTTTTTAACAAAACTAGAGGAATAAAAAAAGAAATATTGATAATGTGATAAACATATTTATTTGGGAAATGGGCAATTTTGCTGGTGAGAATATGAATTCTTCTATCATTTTTAGGAAGTAATCTAATAATACCTTCTAAAATTTTAAAAAGATTAAATTGCGGTAGATGATGGGTACATGTGAGTTCATTATACTGCCCTCTAACTTACTATACGTGTGAAATTTACATTGATAAAAGTTAAAAAAAAATACACAAACATTTTAATTAAGCAACCTTAGTTTGGGGAATATAGACTACATAATTAAATATACCAGCATATAAATATATAAATACAGAATGCTTGCTGTAATGTTATGAGAAGAAAAGAAAAAAGTGTAAAAACTTAGGAGTTTGATAACAAGGCTATGGCCAAATAAATTACAGCACACCCATAGTTTAGAATTTTATGAGAGTTGAAAATAGGAGTTAGAGTCAAATTTGTTGACCTGAAACATGTCTATAATATATTAGAAAAGGAGAAAAGCTAGTTTAATTCATATAGCATGCTTCTACTTCTATAAGGCAAAAAAGAAAAACAACTCTATATTTATATGTTTTTAATAGGAACATGGTGAAAGGTATATGAAAGATTCATGTCAGTTGTTACCGCTGGTTAATATATGGAGGTGGGGAAAAGTGGGGGGAAATAAAACCAAGTAGAAAAAGCTAATTAAAAATTTTCAATGGGGCACCTGGGTGGCTCAGTGGGTTAAATCCTCTGCCTTCGGCTCAGGTCATGACCTCAGGGTCCTGGAATCAAGTACTGCATCGGGTTCCCTGCTCAGTGGGGAGCCTGCTTCCCCCTCTCCCTCTGCCTGCCTCTCTGCCTACTTGTGATCTCTCTCTCTGTCAAATAAATAAATAAAATCTTTAGAAAGAAAGAAAGATCATAAAAAGGCATTTGAATTGAGACTTAAAGGAGAAGAATGACCCAGGATTCGAGGTTGAACTCTGGAAAGCCACTAAGGGTAAAGAAGGAAACCATGAGATACAATGGCCTGAAGCCGCAAGAACAGAATCAAGATGTATGGGAGGATTTGTAGGAAATCTACATTCATCCCGATCTTCCCTCAACCATAGAGAACATCCTCCATTTTAGTATGGAGCCCACACCACTGTGAAAGCTTATTTAAATGTTTCATGTCTGTTGGGTTGATTCTTTGCTTTCAGACTATGGTGCTAGGCCTTTGATGGTTTCCTGTAATTCTGTCTTTTCTACCACTTTCCTCACCTTGTAACATCTAATGAAGACTGCACACACACGCTACAGAATGTGTTTTCTGATTGATTGGAAGAAGAGATTTTTGTTAAATCCATAAATTTTCAGGAGTAGATTGGGGTGAATTTAACTATTAAGAAAATGTGAGAGACCTCTGATTTCAGAGGTAATAAACAGGTGGGCAAAACACTGGCAGTGACATCATAAATATCATTCCCTCAAGACTTCCCTAACTTCCAGCCCTTCAATATCTTCCGTAAAAGAAGGAAATAGGATATTTATTTCATGAAACCAGAAATCACTTCTCCTGTGCTTAGGCAAATTGGGATCAATTTATATCAATGCAAGTGTCATATCTGCATTTATTTTCCCTATGCCTCCAAGTAATAAGCCACTTACTTCCAATGACTAAGTCACTAAGTTATTTAAAGTCAATGAAGTTAAAAGTCTCCAGTTTGGTTGTCTTATTTACATCATGTGACACCCATAGCACTGCAAGTAGTTGAGACCTAATTTGGAGCTCTTTTCTCAAAATAAGCAGAATAGTTGTAGAAGTTTCTGGGTACTTTTCAAGACTGTTTCTATTAGGAAGGAAGTTGAAAAGAGTCTCATCAGTCAGGTCAAACTTTCTATAATTGTTAAGCAAAAGAAAAGCCATATAGGCAATAATTGAGAAAATCTAGGAAGCCTGAAGAGTCTTTGTTTTTCATCAAAATGTATTAAATTTCAGAAAATGCCAAAAGAGTTATACTTTGAAATGTAGATTATTCTCTTCATTACTGATTTTTACTCAATTATACTCTTCAACAGCAAAATAGCATCTTGTCCTGATGTCTCAGGACATGAAGTCTCAGGTCTCTCAATGACTAAAACACCTAGGAATACATACACTCAGAAATCACTTTTCTTGGGGCACCTGGGTGGCTCGGTCCTTAAGCATCTGCCTTTGGCTCAGGTCATGATCCCAGGGTCCTAGGATTGAGCCCCTCATTGGGCTTCCTGCTTAGCAGGGAGTCTGCTTCCCTCCCTCTCATTCCCCCTGGTTGTGATCCCTCTCTCCCTGTGTCTCTCTCTGTCAAATAAATAAATAAAATCTTTTTAAAAAATCACTTTTCTTAAGATGCATTTCACTTTTTCACATATAGAAAGTTCAACAACCAATCTTTACAAAAGCCGAGAGTATTCATTCCAAAGAATCTTCAAACCTGGAACTAGGAATTTAGGGAAAACCCTGTTTATAGGAAGACAAAAATGGCACCAAGATTGTAAGTAGAAGAGTGAGGGATGTCTGTGCGTGTGAATACTGCAGCCCTATTTCCCATTCTCAGAGAGAAGTGGCTTGTCATTTTTTTTGTTTTTGTTCTGTTTTTGTTTTTGTTTTACAATTTACATGTCAAGTCAGGGTTTTGAAGAGCTCCCAAAAAGATTTCATAATACCGTGGTGTTATTTCACTTAAGTATATTGTGTTATCAAAACACCCTTTCTGGGGCCCCTGGGTGGCGCAGTTGGTTGAGCGACTGCCTTTGGCTCAGGTCATGATCCTGGAGTCCCGGGATCGAGTCCCACGTCGGGCTCCTGGCTCCATGGGGAGTCCGCTTCTCACTCTGACCTGCTCTCTCTCACTCTCTCTTTCCTAATAAATAAATAAAATCTTAAAAAAAAAAAAAAACACCCTTTCTTAGTTTCCTTCCAAATATTGCATGGGTTTACCTTTAGATATATTTTCACATGACTTTAATTGTCAACTGATGCTCAATGTAGCTACTCTGCCTTCTCACTCACTCTGAGGCTTAAATTGCTTATTTTATTCAGTTAACAACTGTTACCTTTGCTGAATTATTAGTATATCATAGGCTCTGTGCTGTGTCTACACACACAGGTTACCTAATTTATGCCTCAGAACAACTCTGTGGTGTAGGTGTTACCACTCTTGGACAGGAAAGGAAACTGAGTCTCAAAGAGGTTATTGTTACTTAGGCTTCACCAGTAGGAAAGATAAATTCAAACTCAAGTACATCTATAGTTATTATCACTTCATATATTCAATGTGTCTGCATTTATGACCACAGAACAATTTGTTAGTATTTTCCAGGTCATATTCATATTCTCCTGTAGAACTGAACAGCTGAGGTTTTTTTTTTTTTTTTTTAAGATTTCATTTACTTACTTGACAGAGAGAGATCACAAGTAGGCAGAAAGGCAGACAGAGAGAGAGAGGGGGGAAGCAGGCTCCCCGCCGAGCAGAGAGCCAGATGCGGGGCTCAATCCCAGGACCCTGAGACCATGACCTGAGCCAAAGGCTTTAATCCACTGGGCCACCCAGGCACCCCTGAGGCTTCTTTTCTACATAGCGGTCCTTCCAACTCCACTCTACTGCACCTGCTGCCATCTCTCTGTCAATTCTGGCAAAAGGGGTTTGCACCGCACAGAAACTTGGGAAAGCAGTGCAGAGTGGTAAAAAGAACACTGGTCATTGGGTTCTAGCTCAGGAACTGCACCTGACTCATGAAGTGACCCTTAACAATTTACGATCCCCCGTTAACATTTGTCATTACAAACATCACGGTGGTACGTTATTGACCTCCCAGGATCCCCAGGAAAATCAGATTGGGTAGAACAATAAATGTGAAAGCACTCAGAGAAGGATCAAGTACGATGTAAAAACAAGGCTAGTCTGAGGATTCTCCCTGCATCTTCCATACACAACAGGAATGGAATCCGTAGTATCACGGGACTCCGTGGTTTGGTCAGCCGTGATGCTGTCCGCTTAGGACATTATTTTCTCAGGAGTCACTGCAGTCAGGGACCTGCCTAACATGCCCGGAGGACCCCATAAATTCAAGTGACAAAAAGATCACCTAATTTGCCGGGCATGTTGATTCATTCCCTTAATTGTCATGCTGCATGTGGAGCTCGTTTCCGTTTATCGGAGAAATATTCTATCGTCACGGATCAGTGCTCTCTGGCACCCATGGTTGGAGTGCATTAAATTTCTCCCTCTTTCAGAATTTCATTATGGTATTTTATAATTTTAGGTATCACTGAATCAATCACCTCAGACCACTCTTTAGTCATCACTGACAGCAAGGCTTATCGTGGAAATAATAGCTCTTCTGATGAGATTTTAGGTTTCCTTCCAAAACTATTAGGTCGCTTCTTTGTTCCTCCTTCCCTTCCTGCTCTGGCATTCTGTGGTGTACTCGAATGAAATACAGGGCAGGGTCTCTGCTGCCAGCTGTCTGCTGGCGGCTAGGTGTACTGGTCCTCGACCAGGGTCCTTGCACACCGTCTACGAAAGTCCAGGTCATTCTGGACTTATACAGCAGTATATAATTTTCCCGACTTAACACTGGGTCTACTCACTTTGGGTGATCATCTTTATATTCCTGCCAGAAAGCTAATGCTGTCTCAATTTTCTTTTGTTGGAAAAGATCACATTCTTTTTGGTGAAAGTACAAGAGCGGAGGTGAAAGATTAGCCAGGTTCTCCACTGAGCTCCTCAGAAGAAAGCATGCCAAGCCGAGAGCTGGGAAATATGAAAGGGAGGCCCTCCAACACGGGGGCTGGGGGGGAGGCGGGCGTGTGGTGCTGTGGCCGGTTAGGTCACGTCGCCCCGACTACCTGGATGTCTTAGGAAGAAGAGCAGGAGGATTACAAGCACAGGCAGGAAGGCTAATCACTCCTTTTCTCAAGAGCTCAGCAGGGCAGAGACCTGCAATTTTTTCCTCCAAAAATAAGAATAGCAGTGGATATGTGCTCTCTTCCCATCCTCACAACCTAAATTTATCCCAACTGACGCACCACTCTTGTCTTCCTGGTTTTATAGTGGCTACTGAGAAAAGTTTTATGCTGATAGAATTCCGAAACACTTTTTTAAACTTTCTAGGTGTTAAAATGCCAATTACTGACAGTTTTCCCTCTTGCCAGGGGATATAGGTTTATTTCCATTTATAAGATGGTTTACTCTTCAGTTAATAAAAGTTAGTTTATATTATCAAAGGTTCTGTGTGGCAGAGTGAATGCCAAGTGCTCTCCATGCTGTGTCTTTCATCAGCACAACAATGTCAGGAGTATTTACCATTATTCACTCCATTTTGCAGGTGCAAAAAGTCAAGTACACAGAGGCTTAATGTTTTGCTTCCGATTACACAGCAAGTAGCTAAACTCAACAGAAACCCTGACTTCCAAAGTTTGGTCAAGGAAATGCGCCTAGATGCAGTACTTCTCTTTCTACTAGTTTTCTTTCTTTGATGGCCTCTGTCTCTATTGGCATCTTTAATACATTCTTTTTTAACCTGGAAAATTAATAAAGTCTTCTTGTCTTTTCTATTTTGTTACCAATGCCAGGATTCTTATAACATTGAGGTGGGTTAGGAGTTAATAAAGATGACAGTGATTTAATCAACAAGTCCAATGCCAGGGAGGAGACCTGCTGACTCAAGTCTAATGTAGCATTTGCTTCTCCTTCCAGCACATGAACCAACAGAGAAAGCGTATGGCTCTTCATGGAGGCTGCATGTCCTATCATGTGGTATTATTCAGAATATGCTGGGTCACCTCTGATATCATTTGAGGAAAATTACTTCACGAAATACCAAGAAATTTCCACAGGAAACCAATTCTATTATAGGTATTTGATAAAAATCACAAGAAAACATGAATTCATTCCTCTTGGATTTCATGTTCCCATAAGAGATGGATTTATCCTCTATTTTGCTGAACCTATCCCCCATTTCTTCCTTCAGGGTTGGTGAGTATTTTTAAAATGACAACAACGGCTCTTACGGTATGTTAGCATTTTCTAATAAGGACCTGTGCTGTGAAAGGTTATTAACGTTTTAAGGCTGGATACATGTAGATTGATTAAGAATTTACTGTGTACTCATTATTGAATAGATTTTTCTGTTACTTAATATAGGAAGGTTCTGTATTAGCAGCCATGTACTTTTTGCAGACTTTCAAGTATGCTTAATCTAACATAACAAACTCATCCATCCCTTAAGTAATAGTTATAAGCAGCCAATCATGTGTTAGTTAAGATGTTGGAATAGAGCATGATCTAACATCAATATGGACTGTGGCTCACTTTTTTTTTTTTTTTTTTTTTTACTTAGATCAAAGCTGTATGCCTTATGAGCACCTTACCAGAAGATAGAATAAAGCATCTATTGGCAGGAAACCAATGCTAATAGCAAGAAGTCCTCCATTCACCAGTGGGTTTATTATCATTGTTGTACCCTTAGTATGTGCCAGGCACTCTGCTAATCACTCTGCATGCGTCATATTCTTTCAATCTTGTAACAACTGTATTCTCCCCATTTTACAGCCTAGGAAATTGAGCATCAAAGAGACTACGTTAACTTTCCCAAGACCAGGAAGGGATGCAACTCAAACTAGTTCTACCTGACTCCAAAGATACAGCCAAAACTAATACTCATTCCCTGTTCCATATCACAATTCTTAAAAATGCTCGAGAGCTTTTCTAATGTGTGGCAATGATCCATTCTATTTTATTGTTAAAAAAAAAAAATCCAGTGGTGCATGTCAGTTAAGCATCTGCCTTAGGCTCATGTTATGATCCCAGGGTCCTGGGATGGAACCCCGTATCAGCCTCCATTCTCCCTGTGGAGTCTGCTTCTGCTTTTCCTACCACCCTTCCCCCCCCCCCGCATTCTCTCTCTCTCTCAAATAAATACATTTTATTTATTTTAAAATAAATATTTAAATTTTAAAATTTAAATAAAATTTTAAAAAATTCCAAAATCACAGATAGCTTAAAATAGTTCACATTGAAAAAAAATTGTGTTCTGAAAACAAATAAAAATCACCTTTGATTACTTTGTTTCCTACTGATTTCTTGGTAGGAACTAATTTTGGTGAATGAAATTGCTTTGAAAGGTGGAATCACCTTCATTGACCAAGACCTGAATATCCCCCACAGCCTGACCAAACTTTAGACAGGCTTCTTCCTGCCTCTAGGCCCCTGGCCTCCCTTTCTTTCGTGCATTTACTTTACAAAACTTGTAATTTCAAATTTCTTCTCTGCCCCTTTGATATATAAATATTTTAAAAAGCCTCTTGCTAGTGTTACAACCCAGGATTCTTTTTCTCAAGGACCCGCCCGAGAGCTGTCCCTTTGAAATATAACTTTCAAGGGTGATAACTCCCCATCTCCCAATTTCTGTGGGAAGTTAGGAGCCTACCTTGGAGCAGGAGTTGTAACACCACCTCCGGTCATGAAGATATTTGAAGGAAAAGATTTACTTTTCCTTTGGGTGAAGCCATTTAGCAAAACACAGGTGGTCTAGGATCCTTCCATGGAAGCTCTCATAAATTCTCCGGTCTTCTTTTTTTTTTTTTTTTTTCAGTTGAGTTGAGTTTGAGGTGAGCTCAGGTTGAGTTCTGGCCTCCATGTATTACAATAATCTTGAATAAATCTTCCTTGCCTGTTTAATTTTGCCCAATGTAATTTTTGTTTTGACATTGTTGCTCTCAGAAAAACGGGAAAAGCGAGTACAAATGATGTCTAATGGCTTTCTTCTGTTTTAACCATATAGCATTCAGTTTTATTCTAGTTTTCTGGAGAATTAAATTTACATGGGAAAAAAAAAATGATTCCTACACTAGAATGTTATACATCGAAAGCCTACTTAGCCCATCAGTGCCCCAACTCTAGGTGCTTGCCCTGCCCTTTTATGATTTGCTGGGCCCTGACTCTTTATGATTGGCACTCACTGTGGCCTGGTGCTCAGGAGATACTCTAGATGTTTCCAATAATGAAGTCCTAATTATTGCTGTTTTTCTGGCTACAGCTCAAAATTTCCATTTTAGCAGCAATGTATTGGCTATTATGGCTAATTAAACTTGCTTTTGAATAATTACTTAATACATACACAAAATTTAAATGTAGCACAAAATTATCTTCTAATCAGGTTCTAAAAATATGATTTAATAAGTGATATATTGCTTTAAATGATTGTGATTACTTATTTAGTGAAAAGATGCGCCTTGTTCAGTATACATATCTTTATTCCTAATGTGGTTAATGGGATCACTTCAATAGAAATCCTTTGATCTTTTCTCAAAATAGCGCACTGGAAAACCACTCAAAATTACATGGTAATTGCAGCAAATTTAGCCTAATGAATAGTAATACATGTAAAGGACCTTTTGCCATCAAATTTAAATTTCTGCCAGCCATGGAATTATTTAAATGAACATTTAAAAAATTAATCCTATATTTGTGAGGTGCCTGAATTCTAGAACAATCTTCTGCATTCCAAGAAATTAAAAGCCTACCTTTTCTAAATTCATGAGCGCACAAGCTCTCTCATATTACAAAAAGTAACTTAATCTCTTTCAACCTCCCTAGCTATGAAAATACTTCATAGTTTTGTAAAATAATGAAATATAATGTTTATGAAGTACTAAGAACAATGACGAACACAGAATAAATCTTCACTAAAGACTAGTTTATTAATGTTATCTATCATTATTCATATAACCTGAGCCCCAATCAATGTGATGCCACTGCTGGGCAATCAATAGGTATTCTCTGAGGGGCTGTCCTGATCACCTTATCCCCATTACTTCAGCTAATGCTTAAGATATGGCCACAAGAACGACAATCCTTTTCCTCTATAACTAGTCAGATTTTGTTAGTTAGTAAGCTTTTCTTTTTCTCATTTGAAAAAAGTTTGATCTGAAAGTGGCCCAATATCCTATTAGCTACCTCCCACCCCTCCCCACATATATAAAGAGCACAGACAAATCATTCTAAGCATTATAAATTTACAAGGAAATTGTCCTTCCTAAATGAGCTTCCAGGAAAGGGGAAACTGGTTCTGTTTCCTGTGTAACAAATGACAATTTAGAGTTATTCATCAGGAAGCTCCCACACCACAGAGCTTCATTATCTTTATTTATAGTCTTAGCCTTAGGTACAGTCTTAGATGCCACCTCCTCTAATTTCTTCCGGAGTTTGGAGGAAGAGGTCTGTTAGAACTAAGATGCACGGGCAGGCTTAAGGGCCATTTTGGAACATGAAGTGGTTTGCAGGACTGCCATTTTGTCAGCTTACTAAGTGAATCAAAAACATAAGATCTCAAAGAAGAAATCTGTTTTACAAAGCCTTCTGTTCATGTGAAGAAAAAAAAAAAAAGGTCTTGGAAAATTTGCATATTCACATAATATGAACTGTAGTAACAGCAAACACTCATGTAGCGTGTATTATGACCAAGACACCGTCCTACAACACATTTTCCACATATTAATTCCCTTAATCTAACAACCGTATTTCTAGGCTGAGGGAAAAGCACAGAAGTTGCAAGTCTTTTTGAGAAGTGTGAAGAAAACGTCATCCACTTGTCCCACGTCTAGGCCAATGAAACTGGGCATTTTAGGGCAATGGTGCCCTGTGACTTAGTTGCTTCACTCCAAAAGTTGGGGTTCAATTAGGCCTCCTTAATTGTACAGCCACATGCTCATGTCCTCAAACACGAAATTTATACCAATGTGAAGTTGTCATGCTAACCAGAGGGACAGTGTGGCTGGAATCAAGTACAATTGAGTTCCATGTGTTCTCTCCCAGGGGGTTGCTCCTGATCCAGTTTCAACATGTACACTTCCCATCAGGAGGCCTGAGTGGTTTCACCAGTTGCCCACCAATTTTCAGCCAGGAAAAGTGACAGCATTACGCAAAAGGGAAAAAATAGCTTGAATATTCTTTTTTTATATAACTGAATTGGGAAAATGAAAAGCAACCATTTATGCTCTACTTCATGCCAGGCATTGCAGTTGGTGCTTTAAGTACATTTGTTTTAATTTTTGCAATAACACAAAAAATAGGGGAATATTTTAAAGTCAGGGATGAAGAACCCGGCAACCATAAAGAATCACTGAAAAAACATGTGGAGTAGAATGAAAGATGTCCTTTTGCAGAATGGAACCGAAGGTGTAAACATTCTATTTTTATTCCCAGTGTTTAAGAGAGCAGTGGGGTGGCTCAATATTACTTGAGGACTCAGTATTACTTGATCAATGGCGAAATTGACAATCCACCAAATATATAACTTCCCTCTTCATTAAGAGTTCTGAGTGAAACCACGCAGTAATTCAAATTTATCAAATGCATGATAAAAGGGTAGACTT
>CM052811.1:57363905-57381965 GCA_028533885.1 Nasua narica
GGAACCAAACTGAGGGTTACAGAAGGGAGGTGGGTGGGTGGATGGGGTAACTGGGTGGTGGGTATCAAGGAGGACACGTGTGGTGATGAGCACTGGGTATTATACGCAACTAATGAACCACTGAACGCTACATCAAAAAACTAAAGATGTACTTACATTGGCTAAACATAATAATAAAAAATTAAAAAAAATAAATAATGTCACGATCGGACATGTGAAAGTAAGAAATTTAAAAAAAAGATTTAAGGAAGGAGAAGGCAAAGAAATGGGGTTGATATAATGGACGTAAAAGAAATAACTTTTTTTTTTTTTTTTTTTACTAATATAGAGAGAATGATAATACCAGTGGGAAAAAGACAAGAACTTGGCAAAGGGGCCCAGGATGGTATCATGAAGTGACCCTATCTGTCCAGACAGCCAAAAGGGAATTGTTGCAGAGACCAATAAACTGTTGGAATGGAACGGATGATCATTAGAGTTCTCACCATATTCTGGAGGCCGAGAATTTTGATGAGTGAGATGGAGAGGCTCGAGGAAGGAGGACAGGAACATAATCTCTTTGTTATCTCCTGACCTTCTCCGGCTGAGGTAGGACTGAGTCCCTCCTCCTTGCTGCCCCCTAGTGCTCGGGGTATGTACAGTGGGACGTGATATCCAGGAGATGCAAGATATGCATCCTGAGCCATTTTTTAAAATCCAAATATCAGAATACTGGATTCACTTTAAAGTGATATACTTCAGAAGAATACAAATTCGTTATTGTATGGTGACATGAAGTTCTTCTAGGATTCTTGTGACTGCTAACTAACTGAGAGGAGTTAGTCTATATTTGTCTCACGCATCTTGTTTCCCTAAACAAGGAAATTACTGAATTTGAAGAAACGCTGCTTTACAGAGGAACTGAATGGAAATGACCCCAATATTTGGAATTATGAATATCTGGAAGCAAACCCAGCCTATGATTCACTCATTTTCAGAGTTCACAGCCAACCACTTAATGGTACAGAGCTGCTTTGGAAACACTATTTTTGTGTTAGTCAGTCACACCGTATCACAAAGAAGGAGGAGAAATTATGCATCGACTAGAGTTAAAACGCACCAACTTACATTTTAGGGAGAGCCACAAGAATCAAATAGTTCTCGATTAAATGTATCAAGGATTCTACCTGCTGTTTGTTTGACTACTGCCATAATACTCTTACTTCTGAAATTCAGAAATTTATCACTTAAGATAATTTGCTGGCAGAGTGAGTGGTGGGATTTTTTTGTCAGTAGAAAGGTCAAATAATTTTCCACAGTGCACTGCCATTTTTAAGCTTTACAATTTTACTATAGGTGATCCAAGGGAAAGCTCATTATACCGTTATACACAAAAATTACACTGTGAGTTAATGGAATGTGAACAGTAAGGCACCAGACTCATGCACTATCCCCCACTGCTTTTTTTGAAATACATAATCTTGGTGGGTTTCATTTTTAAAATTTGTTTTTCAATAAATGTGGGGGAATTTGTGCATGTAAAGAGCAAAACCCCTTGTCTCACAATGAGGCATTGTTTAACGGAGTAGGCTTCTAGATACAAATGCAAGGCTCATCTAAGGACTACAGCATGCGACAAAGATTTAGAGTAAAGCCAAAAAGTAAGAAAAAAAGTCGACTAACCTAACCCACCTGAGCTCGGCTCACAGGGGTCAATGTCCTCGTCATCGCTGGGACATTCTGCTGAGGCCACGAGGATATCATCTGTGGTCTGTAAAAGAATCACATTGAGTAGATTAATTTAAAGGGACCTAGCAGATAATCTCATCTTTGTCTCAATGACAAATGAAACATCGTTTGTGTTTCCCTGGCAGTCTGAGAAACCAAATTCAGTATTTCCCTTTCCGAGGACACAAAGCCTACATTTTTCAATTTATTTTAGATCTCTCATGGGGGTATTTGCATATTTGTGAAAATCTGATTGCAACTTATTTTACTTAAGGATGTGGAAATGGTGGTAGCCAACTGGCGGTACCCATTCACCAAACTGCACAGGGGAGCTGCACACAGTAGTATACAGGGGTTTAAAACAACCTGGCAGAAGCAGATGATTTGAAATTTATTACCACCCTGGAGGGCTACAAAGTATGCATCAGTAGGCTTTATGCAGTACTTGTGCTTGGCTTCCTAAAAGCAGAACAGCTATAACCTTTTATATTCATGACCAGGTAGAATTTGATGAATCTTGGAGATATAGCTTGTCATTATTAGGAAACACAGATTAAGTAGAGAATATATTTCACTGATGCATTAAAGGGAAGCAAATATAGTCCATTTGAGGAATTGTGCGCGCACGTGTGTGTGTAGCTTTCACATTTGATTCTTAGTTTTGCAATATTCTGTAGCTAGTATCATTTCACCACTGTCCTTTTCATTATTAAGGTTTCTTAATAAATGAAAAGCGTATGGGGGGATGATATTTTACAGCAAAAAGGACAGAGGTGACAGTTTTCTCTGTGACATTCTAGTTGCTTCATTGCACTTGCAGCAAAAAAGATAACCATCACTGTAATAAAAAGCAGAGTGTGTAAATCCTAGCAGTTAGCCACATAATCAACACATTTATAAGCACCAAAGGTTGTTCTTTACTGCCACTTACAAGCAGCAGTAAACTCAGCATAGACATTGCATAGAAATTGTGAAGGTTTGCATCAGATTTGGCTAATGCTAAAGTAACAAGGAATTCAATGTATAAGACAGAAAATATCTCATTACATTGGCAAAGGATTAAGGATAATTGTTTAGATGACACTCAGAATCACAATACTGACGAAATCCTTATTTTAAAATGGAATTACAATAATACAGATTCTACATTAAAGACAAAAAATGGTATGACTCATTTTCATTAAAGGAGGACTTAGTATAGTCAGAGATTAAAGTATAAACAAGTAAATGTTAGGAAAATTATGCTATTTTGAAAAATGAAGATGAAGGATAATATACTTCTGTGATAAAAACTTGGCTAATAATTCTTTCAAGTGCACGGTCTCTAATTATGGAAAAATAAAGAATTTGTTCAGATGCTAACACCTCAGCATGTAACTTTAAATAAACACAGGCATTTAAATAGCATTTTGAGATGGTTTCATGTTATTTGGCTTTCATTTCCCTCAGAGACTGTTGGGCGACTGGATTGGTTTATTTTGCTGCTGTTATTTTAAAAGAGTTACTTCAAAGTATCAGTTTTCCTGAAATTGTAACTGTTCATGTCAGTGATAACTACCAGCAATACGTGTTACCGTCAAGCAGGTATCTTTCATTCAAGTGAGCTTTAAAAGGCAAAACCTATCCTTCTTTTGGCACCAGCACATTTTGCAGGATAACATCCAAACGGACTTGATAATAGCAAGTTATTGGATTACGAGGTCTTGCAGGTCAACTGTTCCAATTCACCCCAGAGCAGATTATCTGGGGTTTTTTGGGGGTGTTTTGTCTTGTTTTGTTTTTTAGAGCCAACTTTAAGTGGAAAGCTACTTTTTTTCTCAACCACAGTAGATACTCTTTAAAGTTACTTTCAAGGTTACAAGAGAATTTCTCATTGCCCTGGAGGAATTTTAATTATATTGATGAAATTAGCATGGGGTTGTTGTTCTGATCTTGACAGGAAGAAGAGGAGGATGAGAATAAATGTTTTCGTCCTGTATTTCTCATCCCAGCAGTGATGCTGCCCCCTTTCTCCTCCTTCACCTGGGTCTTGTGGGGGGGGGGGGGTGGTGGTGGGAGCCATTTGGCAATGTCTGGAGACATTTTAGGTTGTCACAACTGGGCTGGGGACTGGCGGGGGCCTGCTACTATTAGAATCCAATGAGATTCCTATTCTAATAGGATGTTATTAGCAGGAGCTTCCTTGCAGAGACACAACAACCTATAATGCACGTAACCGCCCTTCCACAACAAAGAATTTTATGAGCCACAATGTTAATAGCGGGGAAGTTGCGAAAGTCTGCTTTAAAAGTGTAAAACTTGTTCTGAGCCTTATTTTCCTCATCTGAAAAAATGGAGGGGATAAGAGTTCCTATTGTTGTAAGGATTAGTCGGAAAAACTATCTAAAATAGGACCACATTGTAAATGCTCACAAAGCTTTTGGTATTATCAACATTATTGTTGTTATTTCAATAAATGTAGCACCGGTTTAATCTTTTTTTGCACTATATTTATAAGTAATATGATTTTAGATATTAAACCAGAAGTTTTACATGTGAATTATTCTCAATCTTTCAGATCTCACATTAGTATTTATATCAAAATACAGTAGCTATATTGGTACTTTGTTAAACTAAGCTTCCATCTTTAACTGCCTAGATTTACATTCTGAATAGAAATCAAACATCAAATATAAATAATGAAGGCGGCTTCTTAAAATAAATTCATGGGCTAAAAGTGTGGGACTCAGTGGATAGTGTTTCATGAAGACTAAATTATTTAGGCCACACAAGTTAAATTTTGTTTTAAAAGTTGACCTATTTTCTACATTCTTCTGGAATAATTCCACACCAAACAAAAAGTGTGAGGATGTTCTCAGTGTTATCTTTCACAAAACCCAGCACCTAAAATAATAGAAAACATCATAAAATAAATAATACCTTCTATAGTCCTCCTAGAGTAGAAAAAAAAAATCACTGTACCAATACGACCCTACTATAAAACTATATTTTAGTTTTTAATGTACTTTTCCCAGTATAATGAATATACGTTCTTGTTTTTCATATTTATTCCCCTCAGAAATGGAAAACCAGCAATAGTCTTCTGAATAAAAGATCTTGAATCAATAGATGCCTTGGCAGAAATCATCACTCTATGAAAAATAAGGAAGTGGCTCAAGCGTAGGGGGAAAAAAATCAAATCTCATTTTGGAGGCTGAATTAACTGAACAATCTTCTAGCCAAAGCTGTGTAATTTAAATTTAATTCCCTGTGTTTGGAGCTGCCTCTCTATGACACGCTGTTGAGAGAGGGTAGAAAGAAACTCAAATATGTCACATTAATCAATTCTATTCTTCAGTATACTTTCCCTGATGTTTATAACCTTTTTCAGGAAAGAGACAACCTGCTGAAAGAGACAGAATAGTAATCAAGCAAAAGCATTAGCTTTACATAACTGTCCATTTATTTATTTATTTAAAGATTTATTTATTTATTTATTTATTAGAGAGAGAGAGATTGAGAATGAGAGGGGAGAAGGTCAGAGGGAGAAGCAGACCTCCCGCAGAGCCGGGAGTCCGATATGGGACTCGATCCCGGGACTCCGGGATCATGACCTGAGCCGAAGGCAGTCGCTTAACCAACTGAGCCACCCAGGCGCCCATAACTGTCCATTTAGATAAATGTCCCTAACTGGGCATTTAACCACTCACAGGTCAAAGTCCCAGGCTGGTCTTTCCTAATTCAGAGCGGCCTATACACTCACGCGGCAAGCATCCATTCTCGTTCAAAATGTCTACTCAAAATACCTAGGTTTCTTTACTTTAGGGGAAAAAAAAATGATGTGGACAGAATTCAAGAAATGAAGGCACTGAAACTTAATTCATCATGCTCTGAGGGAAAACGCCAACATGTTACAGGATACAGAAATGTAATCAGGATGGGGGAGAAAGAATGTGTATAACAAGAAGTTACAATGGCTGATTTAACGTATGGATAGCCTAGGTTGTTAAGAAAGACAGCAATCAGTGGGTTAGAAAGTAGAGAAACTGGTGTATTTTTGTTCTTTCTTACAGGCAGCCTCCCCCCAACCTTTAATGGTGGAATTTGCCGCACAGTCACTTGCTATCACTTTTTTAAAAATACAGCCCAAATGTATATCTGTGTGGCAAAAAGATATGATGAGAGGGTTGATAAACTTCGTCTGTAAGGTTCTATCTCTACTAAGAACAGCATCCCTACACTTTATTCCTCATGATAAACAGCTGGACTGAAGACTGCTACATTCTGATGAGAACACCCACAAGAAAACTCTATCAGGACAGACCCGCTTTGTTGAGGAAAAGAACGAACTCCCACTATGCAGAAGGATGTCCTCTATGAATCTGCTGTCCACAAAGAAATTCATGATTTACATTAAAATTGTGACTGTAACTTTGTTTCTAGATGGCAAGAGTTTATCTGGCTATCCATCCAGATACAAGTTTGAAAAACATTGTCTCAAACAATGGTGCTCCCTGGTAGAGCAGGATTGAGCCTCATCTCTCATGACTGTGGTGGACCTTTAAACAGAATTGATTGAGCCGATGGACAGGGTGAGTATGGAGCTAGCTGATATGGACATGTTTTGCTAACAGAGAGATACTTGTTCTTGCAGATACTTTTGTCTGTGTGAAGCTGTTCAGGAAGTGAAAGGGCATTCATGTCGGGCTTGCAGGACTGAATCTGATAGTCTCTCCAAAAAAGATTTATTGCTGGGCAGATTTCCATGAAAAAAAAGTCAGGATTCAGAATTAGTGTTACAAACTGCCCAAGCCAAGGTTCAATGCATTGCACTGATAAACCTGTGAGACAAGAAGTTTCTAGGGGTTGGGGGAAGTGACAAATTTCAAGAGGATAACTGCAGAAAAACAACCCAGTTGTAGTACATATGGACAATTTCCAAGCCATGGGCCAATGTGGCCAAATCAAAGTGATAAAAAAATACATCCAATTGGCAATTTTAGTTAATCAACAACCCTATTAAAGGTGCAAAATGAGTTTAGAGACACTGCATAGATTCTGTGGTAGCTTCCATAGAAATCAATCAAGCTTTTGGTTCTTAATGTCAATTATTTCTCTGAGTAGTAGATGCCATGTAAAGATGTCAATCCCATGGCTAACTAATCTCATAAAAATAAAAGCAATGAACTGTGATCTTGTATGTGAAGCATGAATTTTAGCTCCAGCACATGAATAACAAAAAAAAGCTGAGGATCAATTAGTTACCAACAAATATAAAACACCTCATCTATGCACAGCATTTTCTGATGGGTACAAGATATGGTCACTACCTACATGACCAAGGTATAAATTGTGGTTCCTACCCCCAAATAACTTATTGTGCCTGCTCTATTCTAAAGCATGGGAACAAATCACTCACTGATACAAATAACAATCAATTCAATTCAAATGCCTTGTTTTTCTTGAAATGTAGCAGTGCTCCCATAACTATTACTTTATTCAGTATTCACCAACAACATGCTTATGCAGAAAGCACGTGGAGGTGCTATTATTCTCAGCATTATAGTTAAGTGCATGCTCAAAAAAATACCCGTTTGTACACTCATTTACTCAATTTGAATGTTTGAACATTGGCATTCATGAATATTTAGGGCAAAGCTTAAATATCGCTGAAACCAGCCAGCTTTCACATTTCTTTAATGTTTTTTTCCCAGTTGATGCCTCAGGTTATTACAAAAAGTGACCATAAATCAGCCGTCTGCTTGGGGAAAAGGCAGACTTGAAAGCCATTCAATTTTCTTCAAAAATTTTGTGACTATTTAAAATGTATGTGATGGCTCTAGAACAGTAAAAGTGGGTTGGATAGAAAAACCTAACCATGGAAAAAAGACGATGACATCTTACTCATTTTAACATGCATTTTTTTTTAACATGCATTTTTATATGCATTCGATACTGGTCATCCTGACAGGCAAAACTCAAAGGGGAAGACAGGGGTGAGGAAATAATACACAAAAAAAGAATTTAAAGGAACTATGGAAGAAAAAAGAACTGGATTTCTGCTTAGTCAAAAAAGAACATCATATTTTAGAAAAGTTATACAAAGTAGCAAACCTGCAAAAGAGAAACCTGGTGTCACAGAATTTGAAATTAAATTTGTTTTAAAAAAGATAATAGCTCTCTCATACTATTTCTTTAAGCTGCTGATGATCTTTATGGCCATATTGCGTTTCCATTTTTAGCCAAAGCAACGTAGGAGAGCTGGCCAAAAGACAAAGTCCAGTTTAAATTTTCAGACAGGTATTGTAATAATCTGTTCTTCTGGATTCTCATTCATTAGAACATGGGGGTATAAGAGCCTCGAAGATTGCTGGGAGTGGAGTGAAGATGCTGAAGGGAAACCAGAATACTCCTGTTATCAATTCAGTTCCCTCTCTATTTGGTTTGCTTTTGGACAAAGCACTTTCTGAACTGTGTTTGGCCATTTCCAAAATAAATGAATACTGAGAGATGTTTATAATACAAATCTAGGTTTTTAGCTAAGTCAATATGTATCTTTACTCCAGCTATTATGACTGAATGAGCTAATTAGTCACATACGTTCAACTGAAAATCCTTACTGGTAATGATGCCAAAACAGATTTTTTTATCAATGTAAAATGCCAATGATTGATTGTTTCAACTAACATGTCTCCAAAATTCAAGCTTTCGTTGTTGGCATTTAATGCATTAAGGGATAGAATCATGTTTTAGTCAAGCAGTCACATATCTTCCTGCATTGTGCCAGACCTTAGAGATCATTAGTATAACCTCTTCATTTTACATATCAGGAAAAAGAAGCTGCAAAATTAAGTGTTTTTTGTTTGAACACAATTATAGTGCCAATTAGTGGCAAAACTATGAAACTATACTGACCCCAACAGATTGTGCTTATCTCTTATCTTATCCCAGATGACTTCTAACTATCCATTCACCATCCATCCATCCATCCATCCATCCATCCATCCAACATCCATCCATCCAAAACCATTTGTTCTTTAAAGGATATGATATGGTCTACAAAGATATATGATGAAATACATTTAAGATAAGTTAAAAGGTGGCAAAGGAGATTATTGGATTTTAGATAAGTAACCACTAAAATTGTCATGAAGAAAACACACACACATACAAAAAGACACACATACACAGCTAATTGCACCATTGATATGGCAGCACATTAAATAGACACTAAAAAGGGAACAAAATGAATGCTAGTGTTCAATGTTTTAATCTGGTTATAAAAATTCAAATATTGATATAATCACGGTTGTTTTGAAGTGTAGTAATCCCTGAAAGTTCTTTATTTACTTGTTGCAATCTTTTCTTAACTTAAGTGCTTAAAGACTTAAACATCATGTCTCTTGTTTCATACAAAATGTGTAATTAAATTTTTGCGGACAGAAAGAAATATAAATTATAGAGTATTTCCCTGCTTATTCTTTCTCCTTGACTTAGAACACTGCAGGCCATTCTGGCTATAATACTAACTCAGTGAGGGGTACCCAGGGTGGGGGGGTTCAGTTGGGTAAGCATCTGACTCTTGATTTCAGCTCAGACTGTGATCTGATGACCTGAGGGATTGAGCCCCATGTCAGACTCTACGCTCAGCTCAGAGTCCGCTTGAGATTCTCGCTCTCTCTCTCTCCCTCTGTCCTTTTCCTACACTCTCTCTCTCTCAAAAAAATTAACTCGATGATCTCTTTTTCTCTCTTCTCATTAATCCACCAACGAAAATTCTTTCAACTTCCAAGTTCTCCCTTATTAACTACTGTTTTCATCGCATAAGTGCAAACGAGATACTTATTTTTGTCTGTCTCACAAAACCGTCATTCAAGTTTTGTCAAATTATCTCTTATTACATCCTGGAAATAAATAAATGGAAGTGGCCATTTATTAATAATATTGGCTGTTTTCCCATATACAATCTAGACATGTATTCATTCATTAAGATAGCTCATTTACACAATGGGCCTAGAATTAGAGGTTCAAGATCAAAGATGTAGAAAGCACCAGAGGAAGCTAGCTACCCAAAATAATTCTTTCCTACTGGGCAGTATGAAAACCAATGTCTTCTTCTTTTGTGTGTGTGTGTGTGTCTTTATAGAATTTTTTATAGCCAATGTCTTCTTGATAGAGCTTTAACCTAGGAACATATGAGAACTTCTATTCCATAAAATGCTTGCTGTATGGGACAGCAAGAAATAGGGATGTGGTTGGAAATGATGATGATTTAGTTAACAGAAAATTAATTTTCTGATTTTTTTGACCAATGACTTGAATATATGTAAGGTTCTAAACCGAGCTCCCCCAAATAAGCCAATGTCTGAACAGTACTTTAATGAGTGTTTCTGCCAAGCACTGATTGAGAGGAAACATTTTCTGGCTCAGATGTTACAAAGTTATTTCATTTATACACTGAGAAGATCTAATCTTTCCTGATTGTAGTTAAACTGGAACTCCAAGCTTCCATATCTGACATCTTCATTCCTTGTGGTGCTTACTTTGGTTCCCTAATACATATTGGAAATGGTATAATTTTCAGCCACTTCAGTTTAAGTATGCTGATCAATAGTAGAAAATATATGCTTGTTCAGAAATCAAGTTGCAAACCTGGATTTTAAGCAATATGCATCATCTTAGACTAATTTTTGTGTTTTCAACAGTACTTAATATATACACTATACATGTAAGTATATATGATACATGTAAATACATATGCTATACATGTATATATAATCGTTTGAATATTTGCATCATAATAACTTCTCTATCTCACAGGGACGTTGTGGAGATCAAATTTGAAATGCTTGAAAGCACTTCCGAAAGATCAGAGTCACCACAATGCAGTGTTTATATGTCATTATAAAACTAATAAGGAATTATTTTTGTTCCTTGTATGACACTCTAAAGAATAGTTCTGGGGAAAGCTTAAAGAGGAGAGCCAACTATCCACTTAACTGCATAACTTTCATTTTCATGTCCTGAAATACTCTTGTCCCCTCAGTTGAATAGGATCTGTTTCTCTCATCCAAACGGCCCCTCACATAAATGCTGCTATTCCTGGGCTGATCCCCTTTATACAGGAATAGGATTCATTTCAGCATTGCTTATTTAGGGTAATGTACAAGACAGGTAGTATCAATCCACACCTGGCACTGTCATTCCCTCCTCTCTAGACCTGATCTCCTGGGGAGTCACTGCAGAGATGCAGGGACACTGGAGTCCTCTGGAGTTCTCCTCCTTACCCACTTTCCTGGGACCTAGAAGATGGTGACAACTTGATTTATTTTATCTCTACATTCAAGGTTTACTACTCATGTATGCCCTATTATATCTAAATGAACAGATAAGTAGGAAGAACAGATCACTCAGCAAATGCTGTTAATTAAGGGAGAGAAAGGAGAGGGAGGAGGGTAGAAGAGATGTTCTTTAGGTGTGATCCCAGCTGCATGGTGCTCCCTATTATAGCGATTGTATTTGTAGTTATAACATGACACTGTGTATGGTTGTGGCTTCTGTATGGATTAATAATATGCTAATTAAATTTTTTAAAAAATATTTTATTTATTTATTTGAGAGAAGGAAACAGAGATAGTGAGAGAGAGTAGGAGCAGGGAGGGGGGAGAAGCAGGCTCCCCACTGAGCAGGGAACCTGATGCGGGGGCTCAATCCCAGGACCTGGAGATCATGAACTGAGCCAAAGGCAGACACTCAACCAAATGAGCCACCCAAGTGCCCCATTACTTAACTTTTAACTAATAATATGTTAATTAAATTTTTTCTTAGTACATCAGAACAGTGGAGGTATTCGCCTTTCCAAACTATGTTGAAGTATAAAAGTTTGGGAACTGCTCAGGTGTATGTTTTATTTTATTTCATATACCTCTGTGCAACAGAATTTATGTCCATGTTTAATACCCCCAGTATATCTATCACAAGAGTTCAGGAGAGTTGATTTGAGGGCACCTGGGTGGCTCAGTTGGTTAAGCGACTGCCTTTGGCTCAGGTCATGATCCTGGAGTCCCAGGATCGAGTCCCATATCAGACTCCCGGCTCTGCGGGAGGTCTGCTTCTCCCTCTGACCTTCTCCCCTCTTATTCTCAGTCTCTGTCTCTAATAAATAAATAAAAAAATCTTTTAAAAAAAAAAGGAGAGTTGATTTGACATGGCATCACCATTGATTGAGGTGAATTGTTTCATCGTGTATATGTATATCAACACATTGTCCTATACCTTAAACGTATGCAATTTTTATTTGTCAAGAATATGTCAATAAAGATGGAAAAAATCATCATACTCTAAACTTGGCTTTTCTTTAAATATCTGCAATTTAAATAAAAGCCTTTTATGAAAATAAGTGCGACTGTGAAAATAAAATTAATAAAGTTGAGGGTGCATGATTAATTTTGATTCTAAAAACAGAAGAAATTTTACACGTGACACTTGAATTGGTAGAATCATGTCCAATAGCCTTATTCCTGATGGTCATCCTTTCTAAGCTCACTACACTAAGGTGTATGTTTGTCACAATTGCTCATTTATAACAGCTCATTAAATCTCAAAATAAAAGTGAGTAAGTATAGATTATTTTCCAGGAGTATGACTCCTAAGAGTGGGAGATGCGAATTGTGGCAAAATCACACTTTTTCAAAGATTTTATCTGCCTCTAACATCTCTAGAAGTGACAATGAAACTTTATAACTGGTTTCCACATTATACCTCATGGGTGGAAATTTATGGTAGAGAAATAGCAAGAAGTGACATTATCTTTAAAGGAAAAGAGAGAATGACAAAGTTAGAAAGAAGGAAAAGCTAAAAATGTCTTGCGATAAGTCAGTCTGCCTTTTTTTATGAAGCAGTCTTGTCCCTTGAGAAAGCAATAAGATATAGTCTGGTTTACAGAAGAAACTGAGAAAAAATAGTTAACTATCATTCTGAGTGCTCCATACCCCCCCAGTCTGTCTCTCCCCCCTGCACTCTACTGCAATAGTCTTTCATTGCAAATATTTTTGTTTGATTGTAAAGAAACTACACCTCTATCATGTTTTCCTTCAATATTTAACTATAAAATAAAAATTTTATTTTGCTCCTGAAATAAACTGCATAAAGACAAGGGCTGGCTGAGACCAGCCATCAAATTTGAACCAAGAAATATGTGTGGGACAGAATGTACTCAAAAAATTCAGATCTTCTGACTGTTTTTTTCCCATGGGTTCACTCATTCATTAATTCATTCACCCACCTACAATCATTTATTGAATACCTTTGATTAATAAGGAGTTACACAGAGGGGGAATATAATAGACAGCCAGATGTCCCTACCTTGAATTGCATGGAGAACGTCAGGTGTGTGACAAATAGATGCTGTCTGTGAGCAGAAAGGTGCTCTGTGACTACTGAGCGTGGAAGGAGTCTCGTGTGAGAGCTAGCCAGACGGGGCTGAAGTCCAAGCTGCTGCCGCTTACTAGCTGTGTGAGTCTGGGAAAGTTCCCTAATGTTTCTAGGTTTTTCGAAGTACAAATAAAGTGATTTACACTATTTTACAGGATTATGAAGAGAATTAAATACTCTAGGGATAGGGCTGCCTGGGTGGCTTAGTTGGTTGTGTTGTGTCGAGTCCACGCACGGAGCCTGCCGGATATCCTCCCTCTCCCTCTGCCCCTCACCCCACTCGTGCACCCTCTCTCTCTCCATATAAATAAATCAATAAATAGATAAATAAAATTTAAATAAAATTCTCTAGGGCTTGATAGGTCCTGTCTAGCACAGTGGCTGGCACTTAGAAGACGTTTTGACAATATTATGACATAGATACAGCTGGCTCTGTACACATTTTCACTTCGCTCTCCCTGCAACATGGTGTGGGGGGGAGAGGGCAGGAAGGGTTGTTCATAGCACTGGACTCCTGAGACCTTTAGACACAGATATTCTCTTCACAAAGCATGGGTATTTATGACTTAAATCCCCACTCCCATGTTTAAACATTCTATAAACAGAGCACTTCTTAAAACACCTCAAAAAAAAAAAAAATCCCATCATCAATTCACAGAAAAGCCAGGGAGTCCTTTTCTCCTCAGCTGTGTGATTTAACTTAGAATTTGTCAAATTGTATTTGTTTCAATTTGGGAGACTCCTTAAGATGTCTGTCCCAAGTGTCTTATGGTAAAGAGAGGGAAACTAATGTGGCATGGTCAGGTGCATAGGATCAAATCACGACCTGGCTCCGGGTCAGGCTCAGAACGAGATCCTGCCTCCTGGCCTTCCATCCAGTTGGCATTCCCCTCCCTCCACTGCTCCCAGTCTCATGTTTGGGTAAGACGAAGGTTAAAAAAAAAATAGCAGCAGGGTTAATTTGCTACTTTTCCCAAGTTTCTCAAACTCAACTTACCTTTTTCAATTCTGCCCTAAGTTTTCCTGCAAATTTTAAGCAAGACCTTTACGAAATACCAGGGAATGGCATCCGCTGATGTCACTTGGAGCTGCTAGACCAGAGAGGACTTAGCAGATCCTGCAAAGCCCACAAAGGACTGCTTGAAGAATAAGCATGCAGAAGCGACGGGAGAACTCTGCTCATTGTCTTCTGCTGAGGACCAGGAGCTTCATTAGAGAGCCTGCTTTTGTGCGCATTTCATTTGGTGAAACCTTGACAGCACACTTCCCACAGGTATTTGAGTGTTTTATTTGGTTATGCCATTGTCTAATGACCTCTTCTTCTTCAACTACTCTTCACACGTTTCTACTATTATTATTTGGGGCATTAAAAACATCGTGACAAGTAAAGCTCACATGAAAAACACTTAGATGGCTTAAGTGACCAACCAAATCCTCTCCTGGACAGCTCTTCTCTCTCCAGCGTTGAATTCTACAATCAGTTCCACTCAGTTCTGACACATTTCCTCCAAGTTGCTATCATACATCTCTCACCTGAATGTGCCCTTTTCCTTCGCCAGCAACCCCTGCCCCCTCCCTTCATTCTCATTACGGGGACGCCTGCTGATGAAGGACCATAAATAAGCTTTCTATTCACACACACACACAAATGCCATTTGTCATCCTGAGAACTTTTGAAATCACGGAAGTGTCACCTTTTAATCAGAGAGCTCAGAAGACAAGCTTTCCTTGGTAGTTTGGTGTCACGGTGAGGAACGTGGGAACCCGCGGCAGAGTGGTGATCTCACGCGCTCAAGCGTGCGGCTGCACCTCAGAGACCTTCCCAATCCTCTTTCACTATCTGATCAGCGCGTGCTATTACTCATTTTCTTCTCTTTCGTCTATCAATGTCAGCCTTTAGAGACACTCTTTTCTCTTTCAAAATCCCTCCTTTGATGTGCTTTGAACTGGAAATCCAGATAACCAAGGTTTTCTAACTATTTTGAGAAATGATAATGGGCTATAAGGAAAAGAGGGTTAGAAAAGTGCTCTAGTAAGAAGGTGCCTGGACCCCTGAAGGGTCCAGGTGCCTTGGACCCCTCCGTCAAGGCTCACGGCTTCACATCCACAGACCCCGTTAGTTTCCTCAAAATACAATGTTCCTTCTGAGAGTAGAGCCTTTATTTCTAAGACACCTGTCCAGTAACATTTTCACTATGATGATTCTCAAATAGGCTTTTCTTATTTCTTAAAGTCCAAGGAATCTTATTGGAACTACACCCTGAATACTTCCATCTATTTGCCACGATCTAACCGAATAGAGGCCAAGCCTCGTTCAGGGTTCCACTGAGCCTCCTGGGAGAGAGATGAGCGACAGAAGAAGGAAGGCAGCCCTCTGTCTGTGACCACCAAGCTACCTGCAAACTGGAGGGTATGTTTGCTTGTACTCACAGGTGGAACTGATGCTGCCACGCCAGGGTTTAGCTATATTTATGATTCACTCTGTATTCTGAGTAGAGAGATACCGTCGATGGTAGTCGACGGCATGCCTTCGCTGCTGACGATGGTAGTCCCTTTTCTGGTCTCCTAGAAGCAGCTTCTCACTTGACAAATTGAGGAGTGTTGGTACTGGTTATGGGACCTCGTAGCACAGCACCTAGTGATTTTGAGTGTTTTATTTGGTTATGCCATTGTCTAATGACTTCTTCAGCTACTCTTCGCACATTACCATTATTATTATTTGGGCCATTAAAAACATTGTGACAAGCAAAGCTCACATGAAAAACACCTAGACGGCTTAAGTGACTAACCAAATCCTCTCCTGGACAGCTCTTCTCCCTCCAGCGTTGCATTCTACAATCAGTTCCGCTCAGTTCTGACACATTTCCTCCAAGTCTAATGCTCTAATGAGCATTAGAACCAGAGTTTAAATCTGGAGTTAGCAGAACTCGGATGATTTATTCAATCTCTCATTTGTAAAATGGGAAGGATGCAGTATCACTCTCTGCAGCGTAGTTGTAAGAATTAGGAAAATCATGAAGTGCTTAACACTGTTCATGGTGCATAATAAACACTAAATAAATCTTAGCTATTCTTGCCCTCTTACTATTATATATGACATGTACACATGTTACCTAGCATGCCAGGAGGCAGCACATTTTTTGCTAAAGTGGGCAAAACCCCAATATCCTAATAACCACAATAGGTAGACTCTCCACCTTTACCCTTGCCTAGAGTACTGTGAAGTAGGAGGAAGAAAAATGCCAAATATTGGATGGAGAATGTAAATGTACTTTCCCCTGAATGTTCTATTTTACTTTTCAACTTTCAAACTCCACTTTATTTCAAAACATACTTCCAACTATTCCAAAGCGTTTTCAAGTTGGAAAGCCTTCTTTTTTGTTTCACAATAAGCTAACTGCAGGTGCAAACTCGAGGGAGACAGACCTTGGAAATTTTAAGTATGTTGCCATGGCAATGGTTTGCAAGAATGTGTATGAGTTTCATGTTAGCTCTCAAGCATTCAACTGAGTTCATATGTGGAGGCTCAAATTGCTAGGCACACAATGTTTGCCATTCATTGTGTCTTGAAAGGCTTGGAAATAACTGTCTCTGTTGCTTATAGCAACTAGAAACCACAAAATACTATCTATCTATCTATCTATGCAAATGTAGAGATCTAGTCATTCATTATCTACTTTTAGCTAGCCACCCTCACTATTTTCGCTGCTCTAAGGGAAGCTGTATACATAAATTCAACAATAAACATTTTTCCCATTGTTGCAAACACAGAGTTGCACACTCAATATGAATTAACTGTAAAAGTTTTCTATTGAATTTTCATATTAATTTTCTCATTCAAAATGAACATATCCTTAAAGAAGCATGATAATTATTTAGGGATGCTCAACTGCAAACTTTTAGTCTAATGAATTGTGGAGGATCTTTTTTAAAAAGGGTCCCATCCTATAATGCAGGAAAGAAGATGAAGTCTAATTCTAGTCATTAAATCAAATGTTCCCCCCTCACTCCTGAAAAAGCAATACCACCACCACCACCACTATCGCCAAGAAGACATACAAAAGCAGGGAGCCTGCTTCCCCCTCTGTCTCTTCCTGCCTCTCTGCCTACCTGTGATCTCTCTCTCTCTCTCTGTCAAATAAATAAATAAAATCTTTTTAAAAAAAGAAGTAATTTTGTCTCATCTGAATCATCGTTACCTCAATTGTTCTTAAATGGTTCAGTTGATGCTTCTAAATTCTAAATCCTCCACAATGGTTTCATGATTCATTGGCAATAAAAGCACTGATTCTTGACAAAAGCATTCCCCCCTCCCCCACCGAATTGGAATCCACAGAACACTAAAAACGCAAAGTTTTAAAGCTATCTCTTCGGTATAAGAAATAATTCTTAATAAATTCTCTTCAAATTCTAAGGCTCTTTCCATCTAAAATTGTACTCTGTAAATTAAGTCAATATTTTTTTAAAAAATTCATTCACTAGCATGAAAGAAATTGAGGAAGACACAAAGAAATGGAAAAACGTTCCATGCTCATGGATTGGAAGAACAAATATTGTGAAAATGTCTATGCTACCTAAAGCAATCTATACATTTAATGCAATCCCTATCAAAATACCATCAATTTATTTCAAGGAAATGGAACAAATAATCCTAAAATTTATATGGAACCAGAAAACACCACGAATACCCAGAGGAATGTTGAAAAAGAAAACCAAAGTCGGCGGCATCACAATTCCTGACTTCAAGCTCTATTACAAAGCTGTAATCATCAAGACAGTGTGGTGCTGGCACAAAAACAAACACATAGATCAATGGAACAGAATAGAGAGCCCAGAAATGGAACCTCAACTCTATGGTCAACTAATCTTCGACAAAGCGGGAAAGAATATTCAATGGAAAAAAGACAGTCTCTTCAACAAATGGTGTTGGGAAAACTGGAT
>CM052811.1:57382465-57441648 GCA_028533885.1 Nasua narica
CTAGGCAGCCATCAAGAGAAACGAAATCTTGCCATTTGCAACGACGTGGATGGAACTAGAGGGTATTATGCGAAGCAAAATAAGTCAGTCAGAGAAAGACAATTATCACATGATCGCTCTGATATGAAGAATTTGAGAGGCAGGTCAGAGGATTATGGGGGGGGTGGGGAAGAGAAATGAAACAAGATGGGATGGGGAAGGAGACAAACCATAAGAGACTCCTAAACTCACGAAACAAACTAAGGGTTGCTGGGAGGCAGGGGGGTGGATAGGGATATGGACATTGGGGAGGGTATGTGCTATGGCAAATGCTGTGAAATGTGTAAGCCTGATGATTCACAGACATGTACCTTCGGGTAAATAATACATTATATGTTAATTTAAAAAAATTCATTCACTAGAAAAACAAACAAACAAAACCCCCTGGATTTCTAAGATTGCATATTCTTTAGTGTTTCTAGCAAAAGCTCTTGCTGCAAATAATCCATCATGATACAAAGTGCCCCACATAAAATGAGGCCACCAGGGACCCCACTATCTCCTCCATTTGGTTACCGACAAAACCTTCACAAAAGTGTTATTAGCTACCAAAGCCTGGCAGTTTCTTTCTTTTCTTTCTTTTTTTTTTTTTAAGATTTTATTTATTTATTAGAGATACAGAGAAAGTGACAGAGAGCATGAGAGGAGAGAAGGTTAGAGGAAGAAGCAGACTCCCTGTGGAGCTGGGAGCCCGGGAACCCGGGAGCTCAGAGCCCGATGTGGGACTGGATCCCAGAACTCAAGGATCATGACCTGAGCTAAAGGCAGTTGCTCAACCAACTGAGCCACCCAGGCGCCCAGCCTGGCACTTTCTTAAACTCCACTTTGCTGCTTTAACTTTGACCGGCCTTCTAAAACACACACAGACACACACACCCTCACACACCCACACACACACATACAATCATTCTAACCAACCCCCTCCCAATTCCTTGATTTAATAGCTTGTTGATGTCCTTTAAAACTGCAGTGGTTCTCTCCTCCCCTCCCCCAGTCTAAAAAAGCCTACAGGAATTCTGGAAGTAAACAAATGAGAACACAATAATTAGCTATGCAAACTGTCAAGTGGATCTAAAAAGAAAAACAACCCAGAAAACACAACAATCAGCAGTTTCAAGCTCTAACAAGAATCTACATTGAGTTCCTATTTATTTTAAACAAAAATAGATTAGGTCTTTTGAAAAATGTTCACTGCAATTTCCAAGGAAATAGGGCAAATCACTAATGGGTCTTTTACATATCTAATTTCTATGATGCTGATATAGTAGAAAAGTCTTTGATTCTACTGCAATCTTCCCAAATAATTTCTGTTCTACTCTTCTATAACCAGATTCATTCCCAAAGTAAGTAGTATTGAAAATTGTTCCAAAGTGGATATGAAACAGGTAAGTGGGTCAAATCACATGCTGTGACCCTCCCTGTTCACACCCCCCCCCCAAACCTCCCCTCAGTAGTTTTATAGATGGTAACTAAATTAGTATAAGCATTAAGGGTGAAATGGAAAGGGAAACAAATTCCTAAATTATTTGCTGTGTACATGTGTGAATGGGAGAGAGGAGACATTCACTCCTTTGGATGGAGAGTACCAATTATATAATGTGTAGCTAAATCTCTGGGATTCTTTACAGATGACAACTAAGCACGTTCTCCCCCTTAGCAACCATGCTGAATCACTATGAAGCACCATGGATTACCTGTATTGTATACATGCTTTGTGTGAAATACCAGGAATGATCCCGTGGACAGTCAAAGCTCCCTTCACCTGTTATAAATTCAGTATTATAGGACGAGAATATCTGAATTTTTTAAAATCCAGAAGTGTGATGAAATGGGTCAATTCAACTACCTTAAAACTTTTGTTTGCTCCAATTCTCTTACCTTTAAAATTGTAGAGCAACAAGGACCTACTTTATAAATTGAGAATGAAAGGTGGGATGTCTGAAAGCGGTCTGGGATAGGACAGATCATTCTGAGCCAACTAGGAATCCAATCATTACCTAAGCCGTAGACCTGAGGCAAATCACTCTCCACGTCAATGTAAGTAGGTTAGAGTAGGTTAGGCCCCACAGGTCCCTTTAAAAGGTGATAATCGGGTGCCTATATGGCTCACTCAGTTAAGTATCTCCCTTCCGCTGAGGTCATGGTCCCGGGGTCCTGGGATGAAGCCTGCCTTGGGCTCCCTGCTCAGCATGGAGACTACTTCTCCCTCTCCCTCTGCCTGCTGCTTCCCCTGCTTGTGCTCTCTCTCTTGCTCACTCTCTCAAATAAATAAATAAATATTTAAAAAATAAAATAAATGTAATCAGTGGTAACACGGGGAGTCTTGTGGTAACGGTGCAGTTAAGTATTTTGATTGTGGTAGTGGTTACAGGAAGCTATACATGTGATGAAATTGTACATACACACATAAGCACGTGTGTAATTAGTGAAATCTGAAAAAGCTCTGTGATTTATAGCCATATACTATTCTGGCTCCGATACTGGACTACAGTGATAGAAGATGTTAACGGGGGGGAAGTTGGGTAGAGGGTGTATGGGATCTCCCTGTGTTTCCTTTGTAACTATCTGTGAATCCATCATCACTTCAAAATTAAAAATCTTAAAACTGTGAAATATACGCATAACACATAAATATAATAATCTTCAATTTCATGAAATGTCT
This sequence comes from Nasua narica, assembly GCA_028533885.1. Classification (NCBI taxonomy): domain Eukaryota; kingdom Metazoa; phylum Chordata; class Mammalia; order Carnivora; family Procyonidae; genus Nasua; species Nasua narica. The sequence goes on from CM052811.1 coordinate 57,385,167, forward strand.
TGCAGCCACAGATGAAACAAAAATATACAGGGCCTGATGCTTTATTAAGAAAGTGAAATTTATAGGCTCTAAACAATTTAATTTCCAGCCAAATGTGACAGCTTTTATCTAAAACAATTAATGGTTTTAGGGTAGTTAGAATATAGACTATTTCACCATGATTTGAAGTAAAATTGTCAGATGATGGGTCATTACTAGTAATACCATTTTTGCCTACCCTTCGATCATTTATCTTTGAATATTGAATCCTAAGGATTAAGATACCAAGAAACTAATAATTTCAACCACAACAAATACTATACCCTTGATTTAAAAGAGAAAATTAAAACAAAATACAAAAAAAAAAAAAAAAAACTAAGCAAAACCAGCACGATTAAAAAGGAACTAACAGGGCTTTACTAAAAATTAAATTTCGAATACTTATATCCTCAGGACTCTACTCTCTGCCCAATTAACTACTAGCTACAATGAGTAATCTCACTTTCCACTCCACAAATCTACAGAATTCTATTCATCCAAGAATTAGGTTGTGTTCAATATACTTCCTTTCTTTTCTTTTCTTTTTTTAATGTGGGGCTTGAACTGAGGACCCTGAGATCAAGATCTGAGCTGAGATCAAGAGTCATATGCCTAACCAGCACTACCAGGCACCCCTCAATATATTTCCTCTCAATGTTACAGAATCCAGTTGGTTCTCCTGATTTCCATGATGTTTAAAAATAATGACTAATAACTCAGCAACTTTATATCCAGATATTGGTTTCAAAATTTGGTTCTTTTTTTTTTTAAGATGTTATTTATCTGACAGAGAGAGAGAGAGAGAGATCACAAGTAGGCAGAGAGGCAGGCAGAGGTGGGGGAACCAGGTTCCCTGGCGAGCAGAGAGCCCCATGAGATGCGGGGCTCAATCCCAGGACCCTGAGATCATGACCTGAGCCGAAGGCAGAGGCTTTAACCCACTGAGCCACCCAGGTGCCCCTCAAAATTTGATTCTTAAGTGACACAAATGGGGCAGAAGAAAGCAACAGATGCCAGTAGCATCCTTCTGTTAGAGAGAAATTAAAAGAAGAGAGACAAAGTGAATGGGAAATTTAAAAAAAACAATGAGAAGGAGAAAAGGAGAGAAAAAGTTTCCTCCACCTGTTTGGAAAGTATGGGGGGGGGGGGTTGTCTCAGTTCATTTTACAAGTGAGACCAATGACAGAGGTCTTAGTTCCAAAATTCTAGAAAGGGGTTTAAGAGGGAAAAAAGCATTAGCAAATATACAAGTAAAAATAAGTTAATCTATCAAACCAGCTCTGCTCCAGGACTAACCAACTCAGCTGAGTCTTTAGGCTTTAGCTGTCTGTGGCAGAAAAGACCTCACTCCCCTTAAATACCAAACCTGAAGACACAGAACAGAAAAGTGGGCAGTAGAGGATTTTCCTGTTCTTGAATATTTTTCACCAAATCCTAGAAGATAAAACAAACAGAAGCAATTTCTCTGGGCTTTAACTAAAACGGGCCAAGAATGGTGAGTTATCAGATGAAATCCTGTCGGAACCCAGGCGTACTTTTCCAAAAGGTACTTCTACTGGCTACAGTAAATTTGAGGTGGTAAGAGGAATTACTCCCAATAAAAGAACAAAATATAAAATAGGTGATTAGCCAAGAAAGACACTGAGAAGGGGAAACTGGTCACGTGCTCCAGAGCTGCCAAAACAGAATCGAAGCCTACACCTCACACAGCCAATAAGGGAAGGAGCTGGCTGAGGAGTGTGGGCTACTACCTACCCCGGAACACCTTGCCCGTCTTCACTGTCCTCCGTGCCACAGTGCTTCTTAAGCTTTGTGGTGTTTAGAGCATGCTTTAAAGTTGAAGTGTTTCAAGCTAACTGTGTTCTGGGAGTCAAATCTATGCCAAGCTTATATTAAAAGTTAAACCTCTACCGTACATATCAACTGGTACTCCAAAATGCTGGTTTCCCAGAATATTCACCAAATCTTGTCTATGTTTAGATGCCGATAACAAATAGAAAAAAAAAATTAAAAATGCAATCACTGCACCTTCCGTACATTAAGAAGTCGTGAAATTATAAATGGCAAAATTCTAATTTCATTTGCCTGTGTCTAAAAATATTTGCCTGCTAATTATTTCAAATTTCTATAGACATTTTGCAAGCTACATTAGATTTTATATATAAATTGTGAACATCCATAAAAATAATTTGTCCTACACACATAACCTTTTGTTCCCAATATAGACTTTCTTTTTTATGTTTATAGAGAAATGCTTATAAAGTCTTGTTCTATGGGGATCTCATTTGGCACTTATCAAACTTATTTTTGCAGAAATCTGTATCAGCGATGAGAATTTTTCTCAGACTGTGTTGTTGATTGCTTATGTCACCATTTTCCCTTCCACTTCCATTAGAAGCCACAGGGCACCTTACTTCTTAGAGAAGAATGTGAAACTGATTTGGGGATGAAGGACTTTTAGTTCAGAGTATGCACCACTTTATAAAATATTTATTGATACAAAACCTAAAAATATACATGGTAGGTACAGTGTTCATGTGGCTAATTATTTAGTAGATTTAGCCCATGATTTTATACCACAGGGTTCTTCTTAGGAACACCAGAAAGGGAATCAGAGTTTCTTGACACATGCTAATAAATATTTTCACTTACAATGAATAATTTAGCTCTTTTGGCATTCATTGTGAAAAATAGATTTGAAATAGATTTGAAATAATTTCAAGGTCTCTTAGCAAAGGTAGAAGTTTTGGCACAAGATCAGGCAGTATGGGGCTCCTTTCCTTTGTTTTCACAGAATTTTGGTTGCTTTTATAATACATACACTGCAAAATTTTTCCCCATTTGTCAAGATGATGTTGAAATGAAAAGATACTGTTTCTTCTATAGCATTTCCTATTGTGGGTTTCTAGAATTCCAAATCACTAATTCTCTGCAATTTACCGGCCTTGTCGATAGAATGCTAATGAGCCTCTATATTCTTGATTGTGGAAGTGGAAAAGGAGCTTTCCCTCAAATTAATGCTAGCCAAAACTGGAATTAGTTTCACACGAGTCTCAAAATGAAAATTCCCATAAGGAAATTACATATATAAAGTCATCTAAAATTTCAGGAAGATGATTCAACAAAATGAAAAGCAGTATATGTTTTAAGATCACTTGTCTTTAAAAACTTTTCTTCTAAAGGAAATTCACATTTATTCACACTCCAAAATCATAAAGTATTAGATCTACAAGGCCCTCACCTTACCAACGGGGAAGTTAAGTACCAGAAAATTAAGTAGTTGGTCTTCATCTCACTAATAGCAGTAAAAATTTCCCCAGTGCAATCTCTTTACATAAGCCCATTAAAAGAAAATGTTTTAAGATTAGATAACCCCCCCCAAATAGCCCATTCACAATGGGCATGTTGAATGAGGCAAACTGGGGGTGGTTGTAAAGGTCTAAAGTTTAGAAGAACAGTCAAGGCTGAAAATGGTATAAATTTCCCAAGGAAACAAAAAGAGAATCTTAGACTAACTTCAAAATAAAACATATATAAGGGTGCAAAGAAAATATAGATATAAACAAAAAGGATTATTTTTCTGTTAATTGCTTTTCCTCCTAAAATACATGAGTGAATGTTTCAAAGCAGATATTCTGGGTCGTTCAGCGAGGAGGATTTTCTTAGGTATTGATGGGATTCAAATGTTGAAATTTTCCAAATATAGTCTGATGACACTCACTGCCAGGAATTTTTTTTAAAAAATCACTTCTCAAAGAGCATAGTGAATGTTAATTTTTTGGCACCGACAAATGAACAAGGCTTAAATAAAACATTAATATTAGGGGAAGCTGGATGAAGACTGAACTCTATGTTTGCAGGATTTCTATGTATTTAAATTAGAGCATTTATTTAAAAATCAAAACAATAAAAGTTGCATACTAATCTGATCAAATCTTATATATTACATATAAGTTGACCAAAGTGGTATTTATAAAATAATTCTCTTTAAAAAGATGCAGATACATTCATAAAGGAAAAAATATATAGTTCCCACAACCACAATGAAGTAACCTGTAAATCCAACCCCTCTTTGTAATATTTACAGACACAAAGCATGTATTATCCTCACTTGAATGCCATGTCTGTGGAAATGTCTGTTACACTGTAATAAACCAAGCATATACTTTTCTACTACATCTTATCATTTTAGAACCTTGTCTTTCTTCCTAAAGTACTACAAAGAGTTGAGCATTATTTAAGGAATTGCTAGGTAGAGAGAGAGAGGAAGGGAGAGAGAGGGGCAAAAATCAGTGTTTACTTTGTTATTGCATCAGTAGCCTTCTGTTTAAAATGATACCATCTGCTGCAATTGAAATTTCATGGGCTACGTGTGAAACCACAAAGTCAGGAATCCAGGAAACCCTTGTAGCATGGATGCCTTCAAAGACTGACCTAAGCTTACTATCTCTAGCTTGAGATTTTGCGAAGTAATCAAGAAGTATTCAATTTGATATTTTGCACCTACATATCATTTCAGTCATGACTGGTTCATGAAGTTTCCCATAATCATTGGCTGTATTTTAAGCCACTTACTGAGGAAATAATAGTATTGATAACTGTTTCAATAACACAACCGGACTGTTTATGTAATTATCACTATTCAAAATTGTTTCACTCAAGGCCAAGCACTTGCTTCCATCCCATCCCATTTCCATTCTACTTTCTTTACAGTGGGTATCATTCAAAAAGAAAATAGAATTAAAGAAAGGGAAGGAGAATCAGGCACACTGAAAATTATTGCTGGAGTAATTTACAAACACACTCAAATTACAAACACACTTGTAGCCTGAGATACTTATACTTACTCCAAAATGTCTAATTTACTACTGGGAAAATGATTCATTACTTCAAATCATCCCATCAGTAAAAGAAAACCAATTTCTTACACTTTAAAGGAATATGTTTAGCAGTGATGGCTAATTTTAATGAATAAAGAGAATGAATACAAACCAAATATGAGGATGATTTTTAAATTAAAAAAGTTGTACATATTTTGCATTTACTTTTATTACTCACAAAACATAAGGACCAGCTTTTAAGGAATCAATATGTTGTCCTGAGAACATGTAGAACAGGAAAGAGCTACTTTGATTTTGAGACAAGCTACTTGAACCTTTGCTTCTGATTCAAATACCGGGTCCTACATCACTTCAGAGGCTGGTACTGGAGTGATGGGATGTGTTGCTCCTTGATTTGATCTGATTTTGTGTTACTTTTATTTTGTGACTATAACTGGGGCTGCTTAAATAAACACAAGGAACATAGAGCAGAATAACATCCATGCATCTGCTTAACCCACAGTGACCTCTCCTTTCTCCAAACTACCATGAAGTATATGGCAGACGTGCAGCAAATATATGGTCATCCATCGATACTATAGGGTAAAACAGTTCCGCCTTCAGTACTCTAGTTTTATGTGTTTGTCCTGACTGTTAAGAGATACCGTATTTTCCTCTGAGGCACCCAGCACTAAGAGTTTCGGTATAGATCAATCAACCAGTAGATATCTTAACAGATCTTAACTATCAAATGTACAAAAACCACTGAGATAATTGCTTATATGTTATAATTGTCAATATTCTGGAAAGAGGGGCACCTGGGTGGCTCAGTGGGGTAAAGTCTCTGCCTTCAGCTCAGGTCATGATCTCAGGGTCCTGAGATAGAGCCCCACATTGGGCTCTCTGCCCAGCAGGGAGCCTACTTCCCCCTCTGTCTCTGCCGGCCTCTCTGCCTACTTGTGATCTCTCTCTCTCTCTCTCTCTCTCTCTGTGTCAAATAAATAAATAAATAAATAAATCTTTAAATAATATTCTGGAAAGAGATAATGTACTTCTTGAAGGCTAAGAAAACTGCTGACAAATCTAGGGGTAGCTGTTCCTCCTGGAATTTCTAGTTTGTTATATGTATCCTTTAACCCTATTATTTAGTAGCTAAATATTTAGCAGTGTATTTATATAGACCCATAGTACATTCTGAAAATCTTGTAGTCTTACTATAAACCTCATGAATAGATCCACCCAAATCTAGCTGTGCTAATTAAGAGAAGTCATGATATGTAATTGAAAACTGATTTTTAATCCAGCGGGAGGGTAAATGGTATAGAAAGCAGATCTAGTCATGCAAGGTGACCCATTATGTAGACAGTTCATACATGAGTAATTGAGAATTGACACCTAAAGCTATACCCATGCAGGTCCAAAATAAGCTTTTAAAAAGAATCAAAACTCTATGTGATATTGATTTGACAATAAAATAGTAATATTTCAAAGTCATAAGATAGTTCTAGTTTTGAATATGTAATGCATACTTTATTACATATACGAAGTATTTGTATATGCAATATATTTATATATAATAAATATTTTTATTGTAAGCAAATGTATTTCACTGGACAACTGATTGGGAAGGCACTGTCTTTGAAGCTCTAGCAGTTTTTTCAATCCAAAAAACGTGAAAGGATCAGATAGGTGAAGGCATTTCCTCATAGCATTAAACTCCCACTTTATCTATGAAGTTATCAGTAAACCTAGGCTGTAAACTTATATAAACAGATTTTTGGTCAAAAGTCTGAAATAAGCTGAGAATCAAGATTGTGGTATCCTACAAAAGTCACTGTGTTTTAATGAAAAAGCAGCAGAAACAAAGATGAGAACATACAGATTTCTTTAAGAGACTAATTTCTTTTGGTCCCCTAGGATAACATTCAAGTCATTCTTAACACTATATTATAGTTGTGGGGAAACAGTAAGTAAAGTATTTCAGTCTTTCTATTACCAAGAATATACTTACACTGTGGCTTCACAGGCAGTATCAAAACTATATATATATATATATATATATATACATATATATATATATATATATATTCACAACACATACATATATACACACACAACATATACATACATACAAATATACATACAATGGAATATTACTCAGCCATAAAAATGAAATCTTGTCATTTGTAACAACATGGACAGATCTAAAGGGTATAATGCTAAGTGAAATAAGTTAGTCAAAGAAAGACAAACATATGATTTCACTCATATGTGGAATTTAAGAAACAAAACAAATGAACAAAGGAAAAAAAGACAAACCAAAAACAGACTCTTAAATATAGAAAAACAAACTGGTAGTGGTCAGAGGGGGGGTGGGCAGTGGGATGAGTGGAATAGGTGAAGGGATTAAGCGTACACGTATCACGATGAGCACTGAGTAATATTTAGAATTGTTGAATCACTGAATTGTACACCTGAAACTAGCATAACACCGTTTGTTAACTATCCTGGAATTTTAAAAACTCAATTAAAATTTTATACACACACACACACACACACATATATATTTATGTATACACACACACACACACACAACAATGAAAACAAAAATGTGCAACTGATTTTGCAAAGCGGTTCTGAGATAGTTACTATAACGCTTAATCAAGTGCAATCCAATGAAAGGAAATATTGAGGAGCATATGGGAATGCATAGTGAAAATCACTCATAATTTATGACCCCAAATAGAAAATATCTCATATATTTTTTGTTTTTTCCTGGTTATTATGCAGTTTGGACTCATATTGTCTTAATGTGTGAAGGGAAACTAGATATATCCATGGGTTTATAAATTTCTATTATATGGAACAGTGTTAGTGGATATACTCAAAATTGCTTTTCTACTAGATATTACTGTGAGTGGCTCCATTCTTTGTGCCAGAGTGATAAGGGAAGAGAGTCTTCAGGAAATTCAAATATCAATTGTCAAGTAAATGTACATAAGGTGGCAGAAAGTAAAACCAATCTTCCCAGGTCAATATGGTTACCTTTAGTAGAAGTCAAAGAAATTGAAAGCCTAAATATACACAAAAATGTATAAAGCAGAACTTGCTGTCATTATACTTTGCTGAGTTTATACATAGCTTATTGTTCAGTAAAATTGAGGTCTGGAGCAAATGGCATTTGAGTCCACAAATTACAGGTAAAGCAGCAGAGAAATAAAAGACAGGAAGGAGAGGAAATGGGAAATGAAAGAGAAGACTGAATAATAAAATGTATCACTGGGCCCAAAGAAAGTTAAATATCCACTAACACTATTCGCCTATGAATTTTGCTAGTGCTCATTAACACTGGAACTAAGAACACTAATTTTGATAGGGAAGAAATCTTGTTTCAAATGAGTTATTTTCCAAATGGGCAGAGTGTAAGCTTAGTTCTCAAAACATTTAAACTTAATGTAGACAAAGGTTGAAAGTCCCTGGCGACATGTTTTCTACCTCCATTTGAAAACTGAAAAGTGTAAGCCAAGAGGGCTTTTCCCATCAATTAGCATTCTGCCTATTGCATCCATCATATAGTTAATTGATTGCACTTGTAGTTTATAAATGCACCCAGATGCTGTGGGATGAGCACATTTCATAAATTAAAGGAGCATATGGAAGGCACACAGACAGTAACATTTCATCATAACTACCCCAAACATCCTTAATATGCAATGCTACATCACTAATTACTATGTAAATATGTAAGTGTTTCCCTGGTTAATGTCTTGGTGAGAAATTTGTTTGGCAGTGGAGTCCAAATGTAATTTTGACCAGCCATTTAATACCACTTCAGCGCTCTCCTAGTTTCATCTCACTTTGCCTAGAAGGAGAATGTGGCTCCTAACCTATTAGGCAATTTCGATTGTGCAAAGTCAGTGAAAATGTTTATTCTTTCTCAGTGGCTCATCTTACTTAAGGAACACCTGTCAACCCTCCAAATTATAAATATCTGTCCGAAGTTCTGTCTGTAGGCTCTCTTTCTTCCTGAAAACATTAGATGGAATTTGCCAAGTGAAGAACGTTCTGCTCCTTAGTGGACTCTTTCATTAATTTCTAAGAAAATGACAAGGAGGAAAATGACTGCATAAAGTATAAGAAACTGGCTTAATTCTTCAACTCAGGAGAAATTAGTATCAATGATCTGAGTAAATTATCTTGAATACCTCAAGGTGTCAAAGGTGAAGGCTTCGTTCTCTGATCTAGGTCATAGTTCTTTGTCAAGCCAAGGTTGAAAGGTAAGTCAAGAGAGACATGCAACATGGCAAAATTTCCTTCAGAGAGTGGAAATTCTCTCCATATACAAGGTCCACCAACCACATGATTAAGTGAGCTGTAGGTGACTCATGGATCAGAAGATGTATATTTAAACTTTTAAAATTTGTATTTTATTGGTAGATTTTGGCAGCATGATTTTGGTCAAATTCATTTATACTCAGGACTGGAAACTGTGTCTAAGTTCACCTTAAAATTTTGGAAGAATTATTAAAATTACAGAATTCAAAAGTAAATTGATTTTCATTTTTTCCCCAGTTCCCTTTCATTTTTTACGCAGTCTTTCTGGGTAAAGACTGTGCCCAGTTCTCTGGGCAGGTGGGTGACAGAAAGCTTGATAGAAGATTCTGAGAGATTAATTTCATTTCAGAATTTGAACTGGACATTAGTAAAGCTCCCAAGCTTCATGATAAAATCAACAAATACTTAAATAAGCCATGCAAAGTTATTCTAGAAACGAACATCTATTTATAAGCTGGAAGTAAAATAATATTAGATTAGTCAGCACGGGCTCTTAATATTTTCAGAATTGAAAGCTTACTTAGGGAAAAAGTTAGCAAACCCTACAGATGCTTGAATCATCTAAGGTTTGGTATGTAAGTTTAGTAGTTACTGCCACATTTATATTTAGATACCAACAACTCGAATAATACAATGGCCTAATTTTAAATTTTGCTCCTACTTTTCCTTTACAGGGCAAAGAGCAAAAGATTGCAAACACCACCAAACAGACAGCACCCCATTTATAATCTGGTAAAGCAACTTCTATTCATGAGATTTCTTCCCTACTCCATGAAGCAGGGGCTACCTCGTTTGATGAAAACTATGTGTTACAACAGACGTGACATTCTATCTCATAATTAAAGGAAGATGCAAGCAGGAGTTCCCTTGAAAGGAAAGGGCAGGCTTCCTTCACTATCAAGTGGACTCTGCCCCTCCCGGCTCCCCTTCTCTGATGTGCAATCCCTTCTGTTCTCCATCTGCTCCGCCCCCACCTATTGTCTCCACTCACTGCCAAGCATGCCAATCCCATCTGGCCATACTCTGGCTTTGGCTGCCTCTAATTCCCAGGGGCCTAGGAAATACTTGAATGCCACGGCTCTTTCCCTCTTCAAGAGAATAAGGACTTAGCTAGGAGGGTATCGAACAATTCCCCAAAGAATTCACACACACATGAACATGCACATAATCTCTCGCATACACAAACAGCAGTTTTAGAATCCTTTCCTAGGCTAACGTTCCAAAAAAATATATACTTCAAAATTCCCTCACCTCGATGCATTTTTAAAAACTAAAATCTTACTATCTTTGAAGCAATCAAAATTTATATTTCAAAAAATATCAACACTTTCATTAATCCCAGACATGCATTTTTTTTTTCAGAAAGCAGAAGTAATTAGTGTAAGTAAATGTTATTTCAATCTTACCATCGTGAAATATTTCCATTAGTTAATCAGGTATAATCGTTGACCACTAATACATTTTCTGTTGTACCAAACATACATTTAATTCAGGCATTCCAGCTTTGCAAATTCTCCACTAAAGCCCACTCTGCCGCAAAAGCATGCATGGTCAGAATCTAATCATATTTAGGCAAAATTAGCACCAAGTCATTAACAATAATAAGCAGTCTGGCAAGTATTGAAAGCAGCTTTTATTCATGCTTTTACTTGAATCAACTTACTACATATATACACACACACATTTATATACACACACACAAAATTCTTGGTTGTTTTTGCCACAAGCATGCTAAAAAACCTCTGAAGCTCACAAAAAGCAGCACACAAAACTAGAAGCAACCATGCTCAGGGTTTAAGGACATTAAAAAATTAAAGCAACCTTTCTACATTTCATACAGAGCGTGCATAAATTTGACATGCAATCTCCAAAAATACTGTAACATAAATCTTAAAATTAGTTTATCCAAAAGAGTTTATTCTTATTTCCATTATTATTGTTCTTAGGCTTCTGGTATCTTAAACCCTGCATGCTGCAGTTCTAAGCTGTGCTGAGCACCGGCTGTGAGAGAAGAAGCTACCTGCGAGTTTTCACAGTGCCATCTCATATCCATGTCTGTCTGGCTACCCTGCGTGCTTAGAGCTTTTTTCTTAATTCTTAATGGAAATCCTAGGAAATTTAGTCCATCCTCTGAAATCAATACTGGTGACAGGAGAGCTCCCTGACTCAGTGGGAGATCAAGATGATAAATTGCCTGCGCATCAGCCTGGCCTATCAGTGGCCTGCACACAGATGGGCGAGAAAAGACACAGAAAAGGCTCTATCAGTCACGTGTCACCGAGGAGCCAATGGCTGACGCGCTACTGCAGGAAGAGATGCTGCAGTTCCGTCTGCAGTTGACGAGGCTGTTGGTACACAGCCCAGCCCGCGCCCCGCTCAAAAAGTCTAGGCATCGCTGCCGTTTAATTTGCTCCCTGGCCGTGACTGCATAGAAGAACGGACTTTGCTTCAAGTCTGACCCCAATAAACACGTAGTTTCATGCACAGGGAATTCTTTCTATATTACTTTCTAATCCATTGTGATCACAAAACAGAAGGGAAACTTTTTTGACATCCCTACCCTTAGTCTCTTATGTACATCCCTTCAGATAATTATCACGTTTTCACCTAATATTAAATTAGAAGCTTAAACTGTGCAATTAGCATGCAACCCTAACAGAATCGCCGCAAAGCTTTATAGTTGTAATTATAATTTTATTTCCAAGTTAATGGATGACTTTTTTTTTTTGAATGCTAAGTTTATAATGAGTATTTTTATGGGATGATTTTGTAAAGGCAATTATGCAACAGTAAGAAGAACACTCTTATGCTTTTCTGCCAATTAGAACTGCTCCTCTTTAAAGACGATTTAAATCCCAATAAATATGCCATTTTATCAATCATTAAAAATAAAAACAAACAAGCACCAAAGGATATCCATCTCATTTCCTAAAGCCTGAAGAACAAATGTGTTATACTGTGATGGAAATAGGGACTTATTTTTTTGTCTTTCCTCTTAAATTTAAAATAATTCTTTGGGATGCAAAAGCTCCACATCTGGAATACCATATGGAACCATATTCCCCAATACATCTGCTTCCATTGATCATTGTGCAATAACAGACATCTTGCACAATTCTTCAAGGTAACCAAGATGTTTGTATCCTGTCTGCAGGTAAGGTTGTAAGTGATGAGACTACAGTGTTTTTCAAATGGCAATATGATGGAAATTAAAAAAAAAAAAAAAAAAAAGAGGAAGCTCAAAAGAAACAGTGACCAATCTTCAGGAACAACACAAAGAGTACCACGGTACCTCTCTTTATCTTTTTTCATTGCCCAGTTTCAATTATAACCATGCATTTTCAAAGATTAATTCTAGAAGTGACACAAGGCTACTTTAAAAAAAAATCCAAGAATAAATACTAATAGATGTGCCCTCACCAGTAAATTGTCAGTGAGCTAGAGAACACTGAAATTCCAAAGTTCGTTTCACCTTGGGAACTATTTTTTAAACACATTCTTGAAACACTGACCATGCCAAGTTTTCTGCAAATTTCTTTCTGCTCTTATCGACTCTCAGGAAATAATGAAGCATTTTTCAAATTTTTAAAACATGTATTGTTTTGTGTTCCTTCTATTTGGCCTATTTATTCAATAATAACATAATCCTCAACAATCAAACTTTATCTTTTTAAAGGAAAAAAATTAAGGTCCAGAACCCTTCTCATCAAAAAGAAAGCAATAACAATAAAACATCCTCAAACCCACGCATTGCAATATTGTAATAGCCAAAAAGTAGAAACTATTTAGTCATCAATAAGAAACTTTATCAGATAAATTTTGGTACAGTCTTACCACAGAGATACTCTGCAGCTGTAGAACATAATGTGGCAAATTCAAATGTGCTGATGTGAACAGATTCCTAAGATGTAATGTTATTTAAACAGAAAAGGTGCAATTTTTAAATTGTTTGAAGTCCTTATACACACTAAACACACACACATGTTTACACATGTAAATACACAGTAGCATGTGCAGCGGACATTTCCAGAAAGATATAAAACATCAGTTAAGGGTGGTTAAATCTGGGAAGCAAAGCTGAGGTCAAAGGTGGGACTGAGGCAGAGTATTATTAGCCCATTTTGTACATGTTTCATTAAGTCTAGGTATTTTCTCATTTAAAATTAATTAATTAATTTAAATGACGGTTTAGTTTAATGACTGCTAGATACTTGACCGAAAATGTTGAGGGGAAAGGAAGGAGACAGAAGGAAGAAGACCTGCTTTTTTTTTCATGTTAAGAACATAGGAAGATGTGGGCAAAAAGGAGCTGCCAGACACAAGTTTGGCAATGTGAGATGAAGACCTCCACAAACATATTCATCTCCTACTTCTTTCCTCTCCGAATGCCTCGAACAATAAAAACTTACAGGTGTTAAGAGCTTTACAATTTGTGGTGACAATTCACCTAAATTATCTCTGATTCTTAGAGGTAAGAACTGAGAAGTAAACGATTTGGCTAATTAGCAGAGCTTTGGGCAAATTAACCCCTCCAAGCCTCGGTTTTCTCAGCAGGATGCAATTAGCGAGAAGTGGCAGAGCCAGCCATGAATCTTAATTTAGGATATTGTTTACGGCTCCTTGAAAGGCAAGATAATATGCATGTTTTTTAACCAATAACGGTGTAGGGCTAAAGAAAAATGAAATTCACTTTCCTGTGTTTCCTACTTGGCACAAGCTTATTTTATCCAGGAGACAGAACTTGGCTTATAGATTCTATTGTTCACTCTCCTGTGGCCATTGTTCAGAGTCCTAGGATTTTAAGAGATATAAACATTAAAAAATACTGAATTGGTTAAATTCAGTCAGAGGCTTGTAATTTGCAGTATTAAAGGATTTTTGTGTTTTATACAAAGTTATTCTAAATCAGTGGTTTATGGGGGAGTGATTTTGTCCCCAAGGGGACATTTGACAATGCTTGGAAATAGTTCTAGTTGTCACACCTGGAGAGGTGCTACTAGCATCTAGTGAGTATGGCCAAGGATACTGCCAACCATCCCGTAACGCGGAGGGCAGCCCCTATGACAAAGACTCGCCTGGCCTGAAAGGTCAATAGTGAGACAGAGAAACATGTACTAGATACTATGCTTTTCTACTTTCTTTACAAAGAGATTAAAAACAGAAAGTACTCTGTACTATGACATGTGTATTGCAAAGTGGCAAAGGAGACAGTTTAGGTGGAGAAGAGAGGAGGACTGAGGACCAGGACCCAGATTCCTTCAAAGGTAAGAAGTCTTGGGGAAGAGGAAGCAAATGAGGAAGAGGAGGTGAGAGAAAAACTCCTAGTGTGGTGACCTGGGAGCCTATGGTAAAAAGCCTACGGTAGCAAAGACATTAGGGTCTCGTTCAAATGCTGCAGAAAGGTCATATAACCCACTTTTCATAGTTGGTTGTCATTGTTTTTTAAAGACTGATTGATTATCGATTGACTGAGGAGACAGAGTATGTGCCCAGGAGCAGGGAGAGGGAGAAGGGCAGAAGCACACTCCTCACTGAGTGGGGAGCCCAAGGCGGGGGCTGGATCTCATGACCCCTCACCTCACCACCTGAGCCAAAATCAAGAGTCCGATGCTTAACCAGCTGAGCCACCCAGGCACCTCCTTAGTTTTGTCTTTAATTTAAACAAAAGGTTTGAGAAATTAATCTCACTGAAATGAACAAAACAAAAGACCTGAGGTGATTATTCCTCCTCATGTTTGGATTTTTATAGATGTGGCCAGAAAAGGTAGTATTTACAGGGAATACAAGAGGGCTATTTAGAGAATATGTGAAGGGGAGGGGGCTTTCATGACCCTCAGGTTATACCTCTCAGGCTATTTACAGTTGTGGTTGCTTAAGAGTCTACCAAGGTGTACCTGTGAACAAGCAAGCGAATGAACGCTGTTTCAGACCATCCCGTATCCCATATCCCATATCCCACAGGGGGCCCCTGCATCCCCCTAGAAACAATGTCTGCAGCTAGTCTTTCCATCCATAGACAATGTTTCTGAGGACAGAGTTCTCAGGACAGCTTCAGGAACTTTCCCCCTGTGACTCCTGTCAGGCCAATTTCCACACTCCGTCAAGCCTGTGGCATCCAGGGTCAGCACAACAGAGCTGAGACACACG
Source organism: Nasua narica (assembly GCA_028533885.1). Classification (NCBI taxonomy): domain Eukaryota; kingdom Metazoa; phylum Chordata; class Mammalia; order Carnivora; family Procyonidae; genus Nasua; species Nasua narica. Next base: position 57,400,487 of record CM052811.1, read on the forward strand.
GCCACCTGGATTACTAGGGCACTGGAGCCATTTTAGGTCAAATTAATGCTCTTTTCGATAAGGAAATGTTGCAGAAAAGCAGTAAAGACGGAGGGGAAGAAGATGGGGAGGGATGGAGAGAAAGAAGGGGAGGAAGGGAGGCAAAGACAGAGAGAGGGAGGAAGGAAAGAGATCAGGAAAGAGAGCCACAGGTCTACAGATATAATTACATACTGTGTGGTGTGAATGAACATTGCATGTCATAATTCTCTTTAGATAGATCTTTACAACTCTAAGAGGTTTTATAGTGTGCACAGTCCAACTCCTTCGTTTTACAGATGAAAGATTTTGATGCAGAGAGTTTAAGTAACTTGGCTTGAAATAAGTGACAGGGGAATTCTTCCCAATCTAGTCAATGGGTGAACATGATATTGGCAAGTTTCCAGATGCTTTCAAAAATCACCGTGATTATCAACCAGAGTAAGACTTAGAGGAAGGGGAAAAATGATGTCAAGTAAGAGACAAAGTCTGGTTTCACAGATTCCTCTTTGCCCCAGTGATGGTGGATTAAGGCAATGAAAGCCTTGGTTATCCAGGAAAGAGTATGATCCTTCAATGAGCATTTATAGGATATGAAACACAAAAGAAGTTTTGAGTCTCCTTCAGAATGTCTGCTGAAGACTTTTTTTTTTTTTTTGATGTAAATTCTCTTGTCTGTATTTGTACCACAGTCATGATGAATGAGAAGTAGGATGCCTGGATGACTTTTAAAAGACATATGTCAGGAAGTAAGCTCTAATTATGAGAGAATATACGTGGGGAGATATTCTGGATCATTTACATTTTTTAAGCAAAGGAGAAAAAATAGAAATGGTAGAAAACCATAGTCGATTATCTTGGTTTCAAATTTATTGTTTTTGCTTTTTCTTTCCATAATGGCAGTCCTAGTTTGATGCCATGGAGCACCACTAAACCTCTGTTAATTATTAATTTAATATTTGCAAGAACATATCAAATGTAGGATGTGAATTAATGTCCAAATAAAAAAATCCTATATTCTAAATCTTATATTTTTTTCTGCTGCTTCTAATCTTCTGGGTTTTGTTTTTTAAATTGATTATTTCTCTAGGTACATATGATTTTTAGAAAAGTAAAAACACAAAAAAATGCCTCATGTGATCTTTCTGATAACACTTTACTCTAAAATTTATTATACCAATACTCAAAATAAAAGAAGGGGGCGCCTGAGTGGCTGAGTCGGTTAAGTGTCTGTCTTCGGCTCAGGTCATGATCCCAGGGTCCTGGGATTGAGCTCTGAGTCGGGTTCCCCGCTCAGCAGAGAGCCTGCTTATTCTTCTCCCTCTGCCTGCCACTCTGCTTACTTGTGCTCTCTTTCTGTCAAATAAATAAATAAAATCTTTAAAAAAATAAAATAAAAATAAAAGAAATTGAGGGGTCCTCACTGGGTTAAGCATGTGACCTGGGCTCACATTAGGCATCTGACTTTGGCTTAGGTCATGACCTTAGGTTCCTGGGTGCTCCAGCTGCATCTGGCTTCCTGCTCAGTAGGGAGTCTACCTCTCCCTCTCTCTCTCTGCCCCACGCCCCACTTGTGCACACCACACACACACTCTCTATCAAATAAGTAAATAAATAAATACATAAGATCTTTAAAAAATTAGACAAATAAAAGAAATTGAGGCTCTGAAGGATTAAATAACATTTACACTCATGAGGCCAGAAATTCAAAGTCTACTGACTACACAACAAATGTTCTTTCCAAAGCAGAATTACTCGTGCTCCACAGTTGTTCTGTAGGTTTAGTAAGCATCAGAACCAAGAAAGAAACTTGTTAAATATACAGATTTCTGGGCCTTTCCCTGGAGAATGATTCTGTCTCTGGCTTAGATAGATCAGGAAAAATCTACATTATAAAGAAGCATCCCACCTCCATAATTTAAGAACCTCAGGATCATCTTAGAGTTTCAAATTCTCAATTCTTTTTCAAGAAAAGCCATGTCAACAGGATTTCTGATGAATAGAAGGAGGAAGCTTTTTTTTAAAGGATAAAATAAAAAAAGTGTTGGAGTAGTGTTTACCAAGAAAGAAACATGAACAGAGAGCAGCACCATAGCAGAAAATAAAAAATACAGGTGCTTTAGAGACATTGATTAAGAGACAGTTTCCCAAATTGGACCTCACAATGTAAAAAAGTATTTTAGATTAATATATTGTTCAGCAAGAAAGACTGATGTGCATAGAAGAAATATGCAACTCGTAACATTTTGAAGAACAGGATGATTCTTTTATGGCCACAGACGGATTTGGCACTTGGCTGTCTCGGTCCCTACCACACTCCTGCAATTAGAAACCATGAATATGCAGATATCCAGGCAGGCACCTTTCACATATCCTAAAATTCATTTGTACTGAGAGGGGTTTTCTTAGGATTGTTCTCTAGACCTCTAGAGATAAGTACATTTCCTTTCTTCCTTTCGTTTTTTCCTTCTTTGTTTTAGATTTTTATTTATTTATTTATTTGACAGAGAGAGAGATCACAAGTAGGCAGAAAGGCAGGCAGAGAGAGAGAGGAGGAAGCAGGCTCCCTGCTGAGCAGAGAGCCCGACGTGGGGCCTGATCCCAGGACCCTGAGATCATGACCCAAGCTGAAGGCAGAGGCTTCAACCCATTGAGCCACCTAGGCGCCCTGGTAAGTTTTCTTTTATGAGATCAGAATCCACCAGAAATCACATCAAAGCATCCCCAATTGTTTAAGGCAGTAGGTCTGCCCAGAAAGAAATCCCCAGCCCGTTTCATGCACAACAGTGCTTCATAAAGATGAAAGGAGCACACACCATACAGAATTCTCTTCACTGCTTTTCTCCCAGCAGTCTTCTAGGTTGGCCAGTTTGAGGTCAAAGAGTAACAATGCTAAAGCATGCTCTTTCCAGACTAATCTCTTTAGGATTTATACTGCTAGTACTTAATTCATTTTTAAAAATTTCCTGAAATTTTTGGCCTACTATTCATTTTTTAAAAATTTTTGAGAGAAGGATGACTAGTTGTTCACTTGGATCCAAACTCAAGAGCTGAAGGACAAAGTTAATAAGAAACTGATTCTTTCATGATATATATTTTTAAATATTCATTTATTTAAAATATTTTATTTATTTATTTGACAGAGGGAAAGAGATCACAAGTAGGCAGAGAGGCAGGCCCAGGGAGAGGGGGAAGCAGGCTCCCCGCTGGGCAGAGAGCCCGATGCAGGGCTTGATCCCAGGACCCTGAGACCATGACCCAAGCCAAAGGCAGAGGCTTTAACCCACTGAGCCACCCATGTGCCAGAAGATTATTTATTTATTTGAAAGAGAGGAAAAGAGAGAGAGAGAACGGGCATGTGCACATGAGCAGGGGGAGAGGCAGAGGGGGAGAGAGAGAGAGAGAGGGAGAGAGAGAGAGGGAGAGAGAGAATCCTCAGTGTCTCTGCTGAGTGTGTGGCCTGAAGTAGGGCTCAGTGTCACAACCCTGAGATCACAACCCAAACTGGAAATCATGACTCAGACGATCAATTGACTGATCTACTCAGGTGCCTCTAACTCTTTCAGGATATTGTGAGCAGGAAAATACCTTTTACCAAACAGACATTTTCCAAACAGCAAATATTTTTGGTGCCTGTTGATGAATAGTGTTAAGCAAAAAGGCCATTGTCCATGGTCAAATCTATTAAGAGGCAGGAAGTAAAGAAAGAAGAAAGGAAGAAAAGAAAAGGAGGAAGGAGGGAAGGGATGAAAAGGACCAGAGAAAAATAAGAATACAAAACTTTATAGGTGCTTCAAGGGCATTAATAAACTGGGAGAAATTTTTGCTTTTTAGTGAACACAGCTTACCAGATATTTATCAAATGTATCAAATGTATCAAAAGTCTCCTTTCTCCCTGCTCCTCCATTCCTTGATAACGGACTACACAATGGTATCTTAAGCAGTAAGAATGACTTAGAAGAGGTACCTACACAGACGTTTACACATGACTTCACAATCCTATGCATGCACAGAAGCACATGGACAGAAAGAACCCATATTTTTACTTATCAAGAGTGAATATTTTCCATCAACAAAACTGTGAAACCTAAGCTGGAAACAAAACTGATCTTGGAACGAACATAACATTATAAGAAAATCAGTGAACAGAGAAATTCTCAACTGGTCACTCATATAAATATAATATTACATGAGAAAATTCCAGCAGGCAGATAAAATTATTTCATGTAGTCTCAATATTCTGTAACAATGGTTTCCAAATTTAAAATGCTTAAGAATTAGAGTGCTTGTAAAAAAAAAATTTAAAAAATTAGAGTACTTGTTAAAAACGTTAATTTTCTGGACCCACCCTGATGTACTTAATTATAATTTCTAGGGATAAGCATGAAAAACTGCATGCTTATCATGTACTCCAAGTGATTTTAATGCAGGCTTTTTAAACCCTATTCTGAGAAACACACTTACATACAGCCTCACCCCATCTCCCTCCCACTGTGATACCAGCTTTGGACATGTCGAATTATCCAGATCAACTCTTAAAGCACAATGTGCTTCATTTTGAGGGACAGAAGGTCGGAAAATCTAGTGAGGGATTAGGAATGATGGAATGGATAGATTCTGAAAAGGCCTCCTAGAAGAGACTGCATTCAACTTGAGTCTTGAAAGGGGTAGAGTTCATTATTTTAGCAAAGTCATGATAGTGTAAAAGTGCTTTTCTTTAAAATTTAATTTTATTTTTTTAAAACCTTTTTTTACATTTTCTTTCTTTCTTTTTTTTAAAGATTTTATTTATTTATTTGACAGAGAGAGAGAGAGAGAGATCACAAGCATGCAGAAAGGCAGGCAGAGAGAGAGGGGGAAGCAGGCTCCCCGCTGAGCAGAGCTCCATGCAGGGCTCATCCCAGGACCCTGAGACCTAAGCCTAAGGCAGAGGCTCTAACCCATTGAGTCACACAGGCGTCCCGCTTTTCTTTAAAACTTTAAACAATTATTATATAAATGATAAGCTCCTTTATCTTTTCAACTGGAGGACCTAGCAACACTTTTAGCATATGTGAAATGGTCAGTAAACATTAGTTAAATTAGTTAATGATAGGACCACAACAAAGTCAATCTATTAAAAAAAAAATTCATTCACAATCCTATGACCATCTTCACAAAACTTTTTGTTCTTAATGCTGTTGTTATTGTTCTGATTTCATTTCACACTCTTTTCCACTTCTTATCTGTACACACACATAATTTTAAATAGTTATAATAACAAAGATACACTTTATTGTTTTGTAATTTAATATGAAGGCATATATATTTTCCACTTTGACTCAGAATATCATTATCATTCTAACAATAATAGTCAAAATGGTATATTATAATTTACATGACTATTGTATTTTTTTGGATAATGGATCCACCTCAATTTTATATTTCTGCTATTGCAAACAACACTTTTCTTCCTGTGTATTTTTTTTATAAGATAAATTCCCATAAGTGGGATTACTGGTCTAAAGACATAAGTGTTTTTATAGATCTTGAAACAATCTGCCAAAGTACTTTTCAAAAGACTTGTTCTAATTTTCACATTGTCTCCAGCATGCTATGTTCTATTACATCTTCACTGGTGTGAACATGTTGTTTTTTCTATCTAGAGATGCCTTTTTCCCATTTAAAAAAAAATTCTGGTAAACTCCTACACATTGTCTCGTACCAAGCTCCAATGCTACTCTTTCCTGCAGCCTCCTAAAGCCCGTAGGCTGAGTTAGTCATTATTCGTATTGTGTTCTCATAGTACTTTGTAATAATATCAATTTTAGCACTTATAGTTTTGCATATTTCTTTTTCAGCTTCTTAGATGATTAGTAGCTCCACGACTGAGCTTCTGTCTACTTCATCTTTGGAGCCTTAGCCTCTAGCACAAACCAGGACATATATTACACATTCAATAAATGCTTATTACATGAACGAATGAATGAATGAATGAATGGGCAAACGTGATGCACAAGTCCAAGCCTCTTCCTGTGTCCCTTTTACCTACTCTATTACGGGCCCACCCAGTCCTAAGAGCATTTCTATTATTGTAGTTCCATTTTGTAATGTTTATGTATTTTTTATATTTACCTATTTTGTAGGTCTATATTTTTATATTTTTACTGATCTACTTTTGGGGCCTTGTTGGCATGACTCTGCAACATGCTGTGAATTAACTCTTTGAATACTTAGGTAATGACTTTGGGTACACCAGAGTCAGAAAATGTTTCTTTGTAGCTCAAAATGAAGCACGTTTTATGGAGCAAATGTTAGGGCTAGAGAATGGGATTAGAAATCACCTGTGGAGGGGCGCCTGGGTGGCTCAGTGGGTTAAAGCCTCTGCCTTCAGCTAAGGTCATGATCTCAGGGTCCTGGGATTGAGCCCCACATCAGGCTCTCTGCTCAGTGAGGAGCCTGCTTCTCTCTCTCTCTCTGCCTGCCTTTCTGCCTATTTGTGATCTCTCTGTCAAATAAATAAATAAAATCTTCCAAAAGAAAAAAAAAAAAAGAAAGGAAAAAACCACCTGTGGAGACTGTGGCATGTATGGCCCCACTACAGACAGAATACAAATTTAAAAATAGCCCCCTATAAAGAATTACTTAATAATATAAAATCAATAATTATTCTTATATATCACTTTATGAATTTCATCACATTTCAACATATACACTCATTTTATCCTTAAGCAAAACCTGGTAAGACATACACACAAACAAGTGCATCATAATCAAAATTTGAAAGATAAGAAATCTAAAGCATAGAAACATGCCTAGCAAGTGAAAAAATCAGGGCCAGTATTCAGAAACTTTGAGTCACATTTAAGCTCTCATTCTAATAAAGTCATTAGATCTTGCTGAATTTTGTTATTTAGCCAAACTGAGAAAATGAGCTTTTAAGCAGTATAATCTAGACTGTTGATTTTAAAACAAATAACTATGGGGCACCTGGGTGGCTGAGTGGGTTAAAGCCTCTGCCTTCGGCTCGAGTCATGATCTCTGGAACCTGGGATTGAGCCCCATATCAGGCTCTCTGCTCAGCAGGGAGCCCGCTTCCCCCTCTCTCTGCCTGCCTCTGCCTACTTGTGATCTCTCTCTCCGTGTCAAATAAATAAATAAAATCTTAAGAAAAAACAAACAACTTTTCTGGCTACAGAAACATTTTTTCTAAACCGGTGTTATGAATAATTCATTAGAAAAATAAATAATATCAGAAGACTTTTACTAAAAATCAGTGGCAGATGGAAGGGGGGAGCTGCTTTCCCTCCTACCTGGTAGTTTCTAGAACTCATGCCTAGGGAAGCAAAAGAGTAGATCTTTCACTCACTGTCATTCAATCATTCAACTAATATATACTACAGCCTAATTAGGTAAAAAAAAAAAAATTGTGGGGCGGGGGGTGGGGTGAGGTGGGAAGAGTCCATCACCAAGAGCACACACACACACACACACACACACACACACTACTACAGTATCTTATAAGTGTCACAGAAATTATATTCCGTAGAAAACATTCTGAAAGTTCAGGGACAAAGGATGACTCGTAGGTCCATATGCTATATTGAGTTCCACATGTCTATCTAAGGAACTAAGCAAGGGGATATGGAGTTTGTTTCTTACTTTGTGATTTTGTACTTAATCTGCCTATGCCCGAGTGTCCTAGTCCATGAAATAAAGGGACTGAATCACTTTTGCCAATCAAAGGCATGTAACATATTACCACAGGGAAGAGAGTATCTCTCTGGTAAAAACATGGGCAGTAAAATCCGACAGATCTGGTTCCATGACTTAACTTTGGGGCACAGATCAGTTAGTTAGCTCAACATTTCCAAGACCCAGCTTCTTCATCCTTAAAATGAGAAAAAATGGCAATATATAGCTTTTGAAATTTCCCATAAGGAATAAATGAGATAATATAGAACACTTAGAAAAACTGGCACCTATTCAATGGTCAATAAATAGTAGCAATCATCATTAACTATTAATACATGAAGAAGTTGCCACTGAGTATGGCATAGACTATTTCAATTCTAGGATTCTACATAATTTATTTTTGACGTGGCTCACTCAACTATGGAAATAATTAGTGTTCTATATTTAATAAAGGCCAAAAGCTTTGGCAAGATAAATCTCGTTTTTAGAATTTTTTAAATTATGTACAGTTTCAGACAAAGCCTAGGAAAGATGCTATATTTTATTTCACCAGGTACTAGACTTTGCCCACTCTGGAAAATGCTAGCTTTTATTTCAATCATCAATTGTATGTGGACTCCAATTTGATCAATCAAAACCAATGAAATCATTAGTGTGCACTGCATTTCATCATTTCCATAAATGCTGCTAACCGCCTTAAAGTTCCGAAACTCCATCCCCACTCTGACAAGCATGATGAATAGAGTTCACAGGTGTGACACACGTCTAGGCACATTCCCGGCAGGGTGGCTACAGCTTTATACGTTCGAGAATTCACTGAAAAAGGCATATTGGAATGCAAGTGAGGGTGAATCTACCTCAGGCAATTTTGAATCTACTCTGCCTATTATTTAAAACAACAACAAAAAAATATTCACTCACCTTAGAACTTAAACCATTATTTTAATACATTACTTAAAACATACTTTACACCTGACTGGGGCATATCAATTTTTCACTCTTAAAAATCATTAAAGACTCCAAAAAAATCTTATGTTTTTATATAGATTATATTTATGAATATTTACTCTTACAGATTATAAGTAAAAAATGTTAAATATTAACTCATTTTAAAATAACAAAAATAAATCCATTCCATGTTAATAAAAATAAAAATAACATACATATAAAAAAATAACTATTGGGGTGCCTTGGTGGCAACATTGGTTAAGGGTCTGACTCTTGGTTTCAGCTCAGGTCATGATCTCAGGGTCATAAGATCAAGCCCCACGCTGCACTCCACACTTAGTCAGGAATCTGTGTAAGACTCTCCTCCCTCTCCTTATACCCCTCCCCCCGATCTTGTTCACTCTCAAACAAATAAATAAATCTTTGAAAAAATAAAAGATAACTATTTAAAAAATTTTTGAAGAGCACAGCATTGTTTCACACTTTTGCGAACCCTTTAAATGGGGCTTAATAGAAGATACCTGGGAGCAAATATCTTTCTACATTCAATCAGTTACAAAATCACATGTCATTCAATCTCTGAAAAACTCGAGTGTATTCTTGGAGGAAAATGAGAAAGAAAATGGCAAATAAAATCTTAGTATTATGAAAGTCATTTTGACTTCACTGAACAGGTCTTACAGATAGATTCTCTCCCACCTCCTGCAACCAAATTTCGTGGACTATATTTTGAGAATCAATGCTCTAAAGTTTTTGTAATATTTAGAGACTACGTTCATCATTACTTTTTAGCATTTACATCTATGTGCTCTTCTTGTTTCCCTGCTTGCGAACTTCCTCATGGAAAAGACAATGTCTCAGATACCATCTACAGCATGTGGTAAGCCCGCATGGAACCACAGTACAGCATCAACAGGTAAAATGTGATTAACTGATTGAAGAAACTCATGATGTCAATAGTCCCTATAATGACATTAGAGTAGCATTTGTACAGTTTGTCAAATTATGAGCCCATTATGTCAATATTTGACTCAAATAGAAGAAGCGAATTTTATCTGAATTTATTCCAGATGCAACAAAGTTGTTTTCCTAGGCTGCACCTGTGATTTTAGAAGAGAAATATGACATAAGAAGGTAGAATTCTAAGGAAGTTATTACTACATTTTTTTCCCTGTAAAAATTGCCCTGACACATCAGGCAGACAATATTTCAAGGTTTAATCAATTTTTATATTTCATTATATTTTCACAATTACAGAATAATTGAAAGCTAATGGCATGGAGAGAAATGTCAACTTGTTGATTAAAAGCTAGAGTTTCACACCTCTACGAATGAAAAGAAAAAGTAACCAACAAATATCATTATTATTTGTTCTTCTTGAAAATCAGATCCTTTGAGAGACACCCACATAGTAACTCAGAAATGAGACAGTTATACGTTTATCCCTGCTGAATTGTTGCAGAGTGGGATGGTTGGCAAAATATATATTAAAGAATGAAACAGTCTTCTTAAATTAAAGGCTTTATTACATAGTAAATAATTTCTTTGATTCTTACAAAATCATTCTATTATCTCCAAATCTAGGGAAACCCACAGAAAGAGACCTAGTGCCTGCCATTGCTTTGGTCATCAGATAACTGTTTTGACTATTCTATAATAAAAGCAGCACATTCTATTAGAAAAAATACTCTTCTCTCCTAAAAACTGGGCAAACAAAATAGCTGCTGGATTAGGAAATAAGAAGATTCACCCTTCTGAGTTGACTTTTCCTTTGTCATAAGTCATAAGACAGGAAATAGGCTAGTTGTCTTTTGCTTTCAGAGGAGTTTTGCAATATCTAAACTCATGGCTGAATGGCAAAGCATGGGGCCTCATGGTTTAGTGGCCTAGCAAATAGGGTTCTCTTAGGTATTTTATCTTAAACTAATTTTACCCTTGACTCACCCACACAGGTAGAAAAAGAACCCCAAAGCCTGCCTATCCTACCTATTCAACACTTAATAATGTGTTGATGTGCCATGATACAAGTGAATCGGAAAGCAAGGAATAAGGGGGAGATTTATGGATGGTTAATATTTGAACTTTAAAACATAAATGCCTGAAATTCTAATAATTGAAAAATGTTAGTTGATGTAATTTTGTGTCATTACAACAGAGTTACAAAAAACAAAACAAAACAACTAAACTATACTGCAATGCTGAAGCTAAACTTACAACAGACTAATTTAAAAAGTAAAACTATCATCAATTGAAAACTATCCAAAAGAAGGCAGGTAGGAATTCCTACTACCTGTTCATAAGCATGTTCAGTGGACACTTTGAAACACTGTCCAGCAGAATATTGCACCCAGACTCCAGATTACTCCATTTGAATTTAAGTTACTGTAACTGTATGCTCTTCTGAGTTTATGAATGCTAAGACTATTTAAATCTTCATAAGCTGGGACGTAGCTCTTAATTGCATTGTGAAAATCCAATTTCAATGGCTTGTATGCCATTAGCTTATAAAAAGCAAATAAAGCCAGGGCGCCTGGGTGGCTTAGTCGGTTAAGCATCTGCCTTTAGCTCAGGCCATGATCCCAACGTCCTGGGATTGAGTCCTGTGTCAGGCTTCTGACTCAGTGAGGAGTCTGCTTCTCTGTCTCTCTCTTTACCCCCTGCTCCTCCCCCTACTCATGCCCTCTTTCTCTTGCTCTCAAACAAACAAATAAATAAATAATCTTAAACAAAACAAAGCAAAAAAATGAAGTCTTGTGTTTGCGGTTCAGGTTGCAATCCATTAAATGGAACCTTGGAGCCAAGGATCTGCATGTGCAAATCACCTTATTTTATTAAACCTCTGTATAAAAAAGACCAAATAAGTCACTCAACAAATATGTGTTGGGTCCATGAAATGGCAAACCTACTTAAGACTGGATACAGTAGTGAATAAGACAGTAAGGCCCTTGCTCCAAAGGAGTTCATCTTCTAATTAGAAAACGTCAGAAAACCAAGAGCCAACCAACAAACAACTGTCAATGCCCTCCAGCCAGAGACGACTAGGAACATAATGTTAATTGAACAAGTTGGGTTTATTAATTGTTGGAGAAAGGGATAGCACGCACCAAGGGCAATCATGGAGCATTTCAGTAAGGTGGTATTAGGAAAGACTTGTTAAAGAGTCTGGGCTTCGTTAGGTGATTTGGGGAAGAGTTTAAGAAAGCAGGACCTTATTCTGGATGGGAGGCTGTCAGGAAATGGAGGAAATTCTACAACTGATTGGGTATCTCTATAAATCTTACCTATAACAAGAGCAGATGAGAGTTAGGGTAAAGCTATGATTGGTAGATAAGTAATAGTTATTCATTTTACCAAGAGATGGTTTGACATTTTATGGGTTTTACAGTGACTTTGGTTTTATCATTTTTTAAACAAAATAATGATACGACCTAGTTTTGCTTTAGTAGATCATGGTCTCAGAATGACTTTGTTTCATGATGGGGTTCTCTGAGATTGTTTCTCTCCAAGAGGCAAATAACACAATCTACCTGTGAGTTCCAGGCCAGATTCTAATGACACTGATGCCTCACAATATGGGTTAGACCAGCACCCAGGTATCAGGAGGAGCTCTTGTCTACCAACCATCCAACTGGCCAAGCAATACATAAACAAACAAATTTTTAAAAATCAAAGGATAATAACACAGGGTAAAAGGGAGGACCTTTTATATTGGGTGTTCATGGAAAACTTCTGGACCAGAACCAATTGAAGAAGCTAAAATATGACTACCTGGGGAGAGAGGGTTCATGTTCTGGAGAACAACTATGCCAAAGTCCTAAGGTTGGAAGAAGTTTGTATCATCTGAGGGACAAAGGAAAGATAGTGTGACCCAAATATGGTCAGTGAGAAAGTGAGAAAGCAGGGGAAAGAGCCAGATGGGAGAGGTAGGGAATGGAGAGACCTTATTCTGAGTGTAATGGGGAATCTGTGGAGGTATTAAGAGCAGAATAATGATATACTTTTATTTGCATATTTCAAAGATCAGTTGTCTGGTCAATGGAAAAATGTGTCCTGGGGTTGCAGAGTAGATGAGAAGCTGAGGTGCAAGTTAAGAGGTTTTGCAGTGTCGACCAGAGGTGACAATGGCTTGTCATGTCAGGTGGTGACGGCAGAGAGTACAGAGAGGGCTGTTTGGAAGTCAGTGGTGTGAGGCTTACTGATGGGTTAATTTGAGAGGCGAAGAGCGGGAAGGAATGAATGAACGACGATTTTACTCTTAATTGGGTTCTTGACGTCAATGAAAATCTTATTCATCATGTCATTCTTAAATCCTGATTCACAGTGGGCACAGGATGTTGAAAGAAAGAATCTATGTTGTAGCAAATACCGGCACAAGTAGCAAGCTTCAAAACTGTCCACATTTATTCACTTATATTTGAGGTTTGGTTCCTAATTCTCTCTGTTGATTTGTAGGTAATTCGGACGTAGCAAAGTGCAAAATAGCCCAGGTCTAGGCAGAACACCTCAATCCAGGTGATACTGTCATTAATTAGTACTAAGTATATGTCTTCTACCTACTTAGTAAATACATGCAGAAGATAGATTTGGAGATATTTTTAAAAAAACAAACACAAAAATAATAGGTAATTACTTATCATTGCAGATAAAAATCTCACCAATTCTGAATGTTGTCCCTGAACACTTTTGATGGGGTGTCTAACTTTGCCTTCTTAACTCACGTCAATGGTCCATTTGCTTGTCTGGAAGGTCTTAGAAAAACTGACTGGGATGGTATTTGCTGCCTCAAGTCAAACTTTGAAACTCACATGCCCATCAGATGGCATTCTCTCATTTCCTGTCTTGTACTCAAAGAGAATTATCTCAGGAATAATGCGGCTGGATAATTAAACACGGGAAATAAATCACTGCTTCTCCACAATGGCACTGGGCTCCTTCCCTTTCTCTCACAAAGGGAGTCCCTGAGGAAGCAGTAATGAAGGAGAGTATGGGGGGCACTTCTTATGAATGCCTCTTGGAGGCTCAGAGGTGGAGCCCAGACTTTCTTTTCAGTGTAATGATGACTCTAGCAGAGAAGCTGGGGCCTCTCCGGCATGCTTTCTCATTGTGAGACTCAACAGTTCAAAATACTACTCTGCGAGGGCAGAATCGGGTATGAAGTATCAAAAGGAGGTTTCTTTGTCTATTGACATGTTTGAAGCAAGAGGACCTATAAAAAGACAAAAGCAGTCTACTGCAGAGGCTTTGTGTGGGAACGTCCTTGTAAGGCACTAGAGGGGTAGCTTCAATCCACAGATAGCATCACGGCTCGTACAACACCAGATTAGCCAAAATTATTTACTGCATTCAACCCACTTAGACTCTTGAAGGTTAGAGTATACTTAAACTACACAGGTGAGGGCTGTTGGGAAAAATACGAATATCACGATCTAGTTATGGGTACATGAAGTTATGTAAATCATCCCAGCTAGGGGAACTGCTTCTAGGAAACAAAGCCCGAATGCGGTCCTCCCAAGGCCTAGAGGCAACCCCACAACCGTTACCATGACTCCCTCAGCCTGTCATGCTCATTCACAACAATTATTTGATGATATGAGCAAACCATACACTACTCTACTTTGTGTAAGGCAAAAGGTGAGAGTGAATTTCTAGAAGTTAATAAACAGGTTAGCAGTTTTCTTTCACTCTGCTCAGAGCACCATGGAAAAAAAATCGCTGAAGTGTAAAAAAACAGGATTCTGTCACACTGCTGTCTCACATCCAAAGCTGTGGGAGAATGAAATATCGACATATTTATGTGTAGTTCTCATAATTTCACCCAACTCAAAAGAATGACTGAAACACTCCTGGGGAACATGAAAACACCTGGGGATGGGAGAGAAAATGATCATTCTTTCCAATCTCCTTCGCACCTTTCTTATAGCTAAGGATACACATTTCTTGCAGTGATTGAAGAGGGTGGTAACATCTGTCAAATCTGTAAAATCAAGACATGAAACTCATTTTTAAGATCTCAGTAGAGGAGAAAAATGAGAGAAAGGTACCTTGTAATTTCTGCCAATTAGATATGCAGGAATAACTAAGTGAAATGAATGCTTAAAAAAAAAAGAAAAAAACCTTATTTGACTTTTTAAAAATTGAATTTCTGCATTTTAATAATATTGTCATTGGTAATTATAGGAGTGTTGAATTTTATTTCCCTTTTCCTGAGTCCTAAGTTGGTCTTCTGAGAGAAAATAAAACCTTAAATGTAATCATATATTAAAAAAAAAAGTGGTAAAGCCTAGTACTTTTCATATTATTTTCTACAATCAATATACTGGAAAGAAAAGGGAAAGGAAATAACCTGTATTTCACATATGGAGGGTACCATGCTGGAGAGTTTAAAAAAGAGAGAAGAGAGCCTGAGTGCATGTCCCCTGGATCTCATGACTCTGCCAAAATGACAGGGTGAATCCTAGAAATTAAAAAAATATTTACAGGGCCCCTGGGTGGCGCAGTTGGTTGAGCGACTGACTGCCTTTGGCTCAGGTCATGATCCCGGAGTCCCGGGATCGAGTCCCACATCGGGCTCCCAGCTCCATGGGGAGTCCGCTTCTCACTCTGACCTGGTCTCTCTCATTCTCTCTCTTTCCTAATAAATAAATAAATAAAATCTTTAAAAAAAATATTTACTGAGCACCCATAGCGGGCAATGATCTATACAGGGAGCTGGGAGTGGGGTAAGGGTTAGCATGATGTACAACTATAAATGAAATGTAGAATATGCCCTTGAGGACCTCATGATCTAGAAGGGGAAAAGACTTATTGTTTTCTACCTTGAACTAAAACTATTTGTGTTTGAGTTGTACAGAGATAAATATGAAATTTTAGAGAAAGGAGGAATCACTTCTGACAAGGAAGAATTAGGGAAGAAGTCTAGAAATAAACATAACTGGCTTTTCCTAGAAAAAAAATGGGAACTATTTGGATCTGTACAGAAGGTGCAAGGCTATTTTCCTTGAAAAACAAAACATGAACAAAGACATAAAGAAAGAAAGCATGGTGGACCCACAGATGGTTCTGTTCACCTGAACTGAAGGGAAGACAGCAACTAGAAGGACGGATTGGGGATTTATAGTGTATGGTAAACTAAATGATGGTCACTCAAAGATGTCCACCTCCTAATCCCTGGAATTTGTAAAGATGTTACCTATGTGGCAAAAAAAGGGCTTTGCAGATGTAATTAAACTGACAACCTTGAGCTGGGGGAGATTATCCTGGATCATCCAAGCAGGCTCAATGTAATCCCAAGGGTCATTATAAGTGAAAGCGGAAGTCAGAGTCAGAGGAGATGTGAGGAGGGAAGTATAGGTCAGAATGATGGAAAAAGGGGCCAGGGGCCATGAGCCAAGAAATGCAGGTAACTTCTAGAAACTGCAAAAGGCCAAGGTAACAGGTTCTCCCCAGGAGCATCCAGAAGGAAAGCAGCCTTGACCACTCACTTTAGACTTTTGACTTCTAGAACTGTAAGATAATTCATGTCTTGTTTAAAGCTACTATGTTAATAGTAATTTGTTACAGCAGCAATAGGTAACTAATACAGAGTAGAAAATTTCAAATATACTATGTTACAGTATCAGTAATGGTTTGTTCAGCCCTTCTTGGTGGTCCCATAATGTTAACTCTTCTTTGATTTTAACTTATGCTGCATTTTTATTTTTTAAACTACATTTACCTATCTCCTCTGAATTACCAAAAGAACAAAAGTACTATTAACATAATATAGAAAACTCACAAAGAGAAAAATATTTGGGAGCAAGATGCTGAATCCTTTTGTGAACATAGTACATTTGAAATGTCAGTGGGTCAATATAGTGGGTGGACAGTTAGAAATAAAAATTCATGCCTCCTACTAAGAGATAAAGCTGCATAACTCTCAGGAGCAATTGCTAAAATTTATTATTATAGCTCATAAAATAGAATCATTGAAGTGTGGCTATTGACCCCTGGGAAAATTTAAGTGATGTGTATTCACAAGAAGAGAATTATTTAGTCAGGATATTTTGACAATGGTTGTTGGAAGAAGTGATTTTATAGCATTATTAGCTAGAATGACATCATTTTAACTAGTTTGTGATTATCCATAAACAAAGTATAAGGCAATCTACTATAGATAAATTCAGGGATGCAGAAAAAGACCTTTTGAAGAAAGCTATCTTACCCATAAGTCTATCTCACCCATAAGTTCCTTGATTTCTGAAATATCTTTAACAGGACATTAATCATTCAACTATACAAATATTTCTGAATACTTACTAGTATAAGGAAGGGGGGGTCTTTACTCATCTTTTCACAAACACAACGTTTGGGAAGCTTACACTCTCTTTTCAGTATAAACTTATACACTTCCTCAAAGCACCATAAAATTAGTGAGAACAGCCCTAAATTACTTCTTTCCTAAGGGTATATAAGGTGTAGTTCTCCCAAAACTGCACATGGGCTATCATTATCTTACAGGCTGTTCCTAGGGTGCTTCTGTGCAGACCGTAAGGACCCAGAGGGCAGTGCATGCCTGGGAGCCTGAGGAGGCTCCATAATGGGGTAGCAGAGGAAACTCCAGACACAGAGGAAAAGCAGGGAAAGGAGGCTTAATAGAAGGATAATGAAAACAACCTTTGCCTATTTCAAGCCCTGGGTTGGCCCAGATTACCACCACTTCAGGGATTTTATAAAATGCTACTGCATGGCTTTTGCAAAAAGATAGCCTGGTCAGCAGAGTAGGATGACCTCTATATACAGAAATGCCATGATGTTTAGCTGTTAAGCAGAAATTTCAGGGGCAAGAGGACATTGTGGTCTCTACTCTTCTGTCGCAAAGTACAAACCTCCCAGGTCAAGCACATAAGTAAAGGCAAGGCAGGATTAAAAACTTTCCTGACCTAGGCTCTACAAAGATGATGTTGTGTCCCTCTCTAAGCCAGGGCCCAACACAGCACCACAGAACTACATTTACACGGCATTCCACAAATGATGCCTCCGTAGTTTAACAAAATATTATGTCCTCTATGACCCCTGAAGCTATGCAGTAAGAGGGAAGGCATCCACCACATGGAATTCTTAGGTCACACATTTTTTAAATTATAAAATAGGTATACATGGATTCCCTCCAAAATATATAATTTCCTATAATATGTGCTTGGTTGACTTTTTGTGGAATAATCAAACTTTTTCCAAAAATATTTTTTGGGAAAATCCAGTTTTGTTTTTTTTTTAAATATTTTATTTATTTATTTGAGAGAGGGAGTACAAGCGGGAGAGGGGCAGAGAAGCAGACTCCCCACTGGGCAGAAAGCCCGATGTGGGACTTGATCCCTGGATACTGGGATCATGACCAGAGCCGAAGGCAGACACTTAACTGACAGAGCCACCCAGGCGCCCCTGGGAACATCCAGTTTTTTAACACCCAAAGCCCATGTTAATTGAAGCATGCTTCTTCAAGGAACAATTCAAAGGGAAAATGAACCAAATTTTGCTGAAAACCATTCTGAAACATTATTCCCTTTCCCACCCTCTTAATCAAAGGACAATGAATGTAATTTAACCTTTTTTAAAAAATATAATGACATGGGTTTCATTATTATGAATAATAATTATTCTCTGTGACACACAGAATCCCTGAGGAATTGCTGAGGTATATTGAGCTTGTTTCATACACTTGAAGTGGTCTGCCTTTTTCTTTTTTTTTTTTTAATTTCGAGTAAGCTACTTATAAATTGTCTTGGGCCTTCCTTATTGGTATGACGCATGCGGGTTGCCTTGTCTTACCACTGTCATTGTAGTCAGCCTGTCTGTTTCCATCTGCCCCTATCTGACTCCGCATGATCTTCCCAGTGTTAAAGCTTAGGGAAATTATCCTGCAGTGGGTTATCAGACCGATACTTTTCAAACCTTGATGTGCAACAAGTTACTCTGATGTCTTGTTAAAGTGCAGGTTCTGACTCACGAGTTCTGGGATAGGTACCAAAAATCTGTGTTTCTAACCAGCTTCTAGGTGATGCCCACGCTGTTGGTCCTTCGAGCATACTTTGAGTAGCAAAACATTAGACAATCACTTCTTTTTTTTTTTAAAGAACTGTGTCTAAACTAAAGGTAAACTAGTTCTGAGGAAGGGATTAAAGACTACTCTGCCATAAATAAGTTTTAAAAATGTAAATGTGGACTTTACGTTTGCTCTCACCCAAATGATTTTCCTTACCATCTCCTGGTCCCCCCACAAAAACCGTATCTCTCTTCTCTACACTAGCATAGATTTTAATTTCTGCCTTTCTTACAGAATTTATTTATTTACAAATTGTTAAATAAATCAAGTACTAAACTAGAAGAGGTCAGTCTTACAAATCTGTGTATTCCTTAAAATTATGCCTTGTCCCAAAACAGTCTGAATAAATGTAGAGATTGAAGAACTAAGGACTATTAGGTCCTTTCATATAATTTCAGATTCTTTATTGTGCGAATCTGTTAAGTAAGTAATCAAAAAAAATGTAGCGATATTATAACCAAATACATCCATGTCAAGTTCTAGTAAACTGTTAGGAAAATAAAGTTTGTTTTCAGACTTCTTGCCTCTTTGTGCTAAACATATCCCTTTCTAGTTTCCCTCTCCCCACATACATACCTAATAGAACACACACACACGAATCTGAATATATCATGTTCATATTCTTTAACTTTAAAAATACTCTCTGAAGAAAGAGTCTGCAATTGATTTATACTAAAATGTAAATGACTATAGTATCAAGCGCTATTTCCTACCTCTACCCTAAGGGTGTTTAAACATTGTAATGGAAAGCAAACTGCAGATATAATGGAATAAAGCCATTAAAGAAGACTTTACTGCTCCTAATTATAAAGCAAAAGACAGATTTCAATAATGGCCTCTGAATGCCCCCCACATCATGTTATGTTATTGGTGGATTTCTCCTGAGTAATTGCTAACCCATAGATTTCCTGCACCTGGGCTATAAAGTCTTTCCATAGTGATAAACTGCTCTCAGTCTGATGAACCAAAGTACACAGAAAATACCCACTAAAAGTACAAACTACAGAACCAGTCAAGGCTAAAGGAGAACAAACACAAAAATCAATTTGGCAGCTCATTTGAATCTACACTGCACTTTTTTCCAAGGGCAGATAGGGTTTATCATTTAAGGAGAGAATAAAAGAAAATCCCAGTTTCCATTAAACATCTGCATAATAAAAGAAATGGAAATTGTCTAACTAGAAATGATTCAAATATCTAAGTCATAGTGTCAGTAAAAGCAGACATCCTGCTAGCTTTTGGGTTAATATGATGCAATATCTATTTTACTAATTTAATCTAGCACACCAGTCTGTTACCCCACACCTTTAATTAAATCAATGTTTACCTCCACGCAATTCTGAATGGAATCAATAACAGGCACTCAGAAGGAAAAGATGAGGCATAAAATAAGACAGAAACATAATTTAGAGAGATTTATATGAACCCTCTCTGTACCAATATATTCCGAAATAATCGGATGTGAGAAGAAAATAACACAGAGTCTAGAGGTTTTCTCCTAATCACAGGACATCGATGTGATGAAACACACACCAAGGGGGTAAGGATCTGCCCTTTCTGGCCCTGCAAATTTTTCCCTATGAAAATGACCGGAATTCAGCTTAAAAAATCTGAGCATAAAACTGGCAAGCAAGACACTCTGGAGTGTCTAGATGAGCACTGACAGAATGTTCTACAGACAGCTACAAAATGAAATTCCTACATTTGCTTTCTTGGTCATCCAGGGGTTGCTCAATTGTGAGAGTCAGACAATAGGCCCCCAGTTTCAGGTAGATAAAAAACATAAAAATGTTATTTTCTTCCTGCAACAAAACGAATCCGATAAGTCAGCACATTTTGCTGGAAAGGAAAGAGAGAAGGTTGGCAATGCCCTAAAGACTGGAGATCGCAGTTGTAATAAGCCTGTGATTTTGAGTCAAAGGGAACTAGATTTGAGCCCCAACCCAAGAAAGCACGGCCAAACTATTTAACACCTCTAATTTGAGTGTCCTCGTCATAAAATGTGGATGGTAATGTCTATTTTATAGAGAGGGCATAAGATAAGCAAAATATTATTTATGGGTTGATTAGCAAAATGACCACTCAATAAATAGTATTTATTACCACTTCCATGGGAGGCAATCATATTCAAGCATTAATTTTATGGTGTCCTTTGGCTTGTCTGAAAATTAAAGGGGATGAATTGCATGTATACCAAAGTTGTATAATCACCAGAAGCTTAAATGAATTAAAATATGTAAAGCACTTAGCCGGTACTGTACCAGAGTAAGCTATTATCACAGAGACACGTATAACAAGTTAAGAAGATGATGGACCCTGTGGTTAGGTCATCTGCATTCATATTTCTATTCTGCCTGTGACCAGCTGTGTGCGTTGGATAATAAGCAGCTTGAACTTTCTGTTTCAGTTTCCTTACCTATAAAATGAGGATAATAATAATATCACTTACTTACTGGAAAGTTATGAAAATTAAGTAAGTTAATAGAAATAAGATACTGGCACATACAAACTTCTACTTGGGTATTAACATGTAATTTTTCAGTATTAACATGTAATTTCCTTTTCTTTTCTAGCACACGCATGCTGTTGTTGAGACTTTACGGCCATCTCCAACGATTTTCGCCTCGTAGTGGCCACAACTTTTTATAATCTCCTCCCCTTCAGTGTAGTTAGGATCCATGACTGGCTTCCAGCTAATATAAAATGGTACATGGGTCCCACCCTTGATTGGGTTATGTTACAGAGACTCAAGAGACTGGAGTGATAAGACTTTCCCATTAGCAGTGAAACAGCAAGCTGCTACAATGTGAACTGCTTCTGAAAGGGTCACATGACAGACAAGGAACTGCAGGTAGCCTCTAAGGACTGAGGGCCTCGGTCTACAACCACAAGGAACTGATTTCTGCTATTCTGATAACCGTAAACTTGGAGGAGGATCCTAAGACCCAGAAAGGAATGCAGCCAAGCTGACACTGTGCCGCAGTCTCGTAAGAGCCTGGGTCGTAGGGACTCCTGACCCACAGAAATGATTAAGATAGTAAATGCGCATTGTTTTAAACCAATAAATTTGTTATCATTTGTCACACAGAAATAGCAAACCAACACACATACTTCCATGTAAAATTCTCAGAGAAGAATGGGAACATGGGGTTCAGCACTCTAGCATCACATTCCTGACATTTGTTTGTACTAAGCAATATGGGTCCTGGGTTAGTTGCAGGCTGGATAGACTTGGCCTGGCCAAAGCCATACCGAAGTCTCTCTTTGTAAAATACACTGAGGACAGAAAGATTTACCTCTGATCTATATTCTTCCTCTAGGACACATTGCAGCTTATGGCCTTCATAAATGGCAAGAGTATGAGAATGTCAGTGACACTTTTTTTTCTAGCTTCAGACTCAAGTTCAGAATTTTCAGCAAAAAGGGATGAACTAAGAAGCCTTTCTGAGGGTGGGGTTGGAAGATTGAAATATTTGATTTTTTTTAAAGTAAAAGTTGAGTGCATTTTGCTGACAGAGCTCACCCTGCATATAACTGGCTTTTTGACTAGTTTCTCCCCTCCTTTCATCATTTGTATATTCCACTCTGTCTGCCATTCCAGAGAACCAGACTAGCAGTTAAGGGATTCATGTACCAGTTTAGGACTGGCTTAACTTGATTGTATCACCAGAAGTAATACAGAAAGTTAGTCTAACTCTGTTCTCTACTGATCTCAAAGGGTTGGGGTGAGGAAGAATTGAGTAATAAATGAAAGTTCATTTCTGGGGGAAGAGTTAGAAAAGCAGGACAAATTAAAACAGGCAATATCATATAATAGCGTGGAAAGTCCAAAGACGTATAGTTAAACATTTTAAGGGCCTTGAGTTCTTTACCATATCGGAAACTATTTCACCTTGCCCGTTCCAAAGGATGAACCTGCTTATGATTTAGAGTTTGGTTCAAGAGACTGATGGGGACTTGAGAACTGAAAAGACAGTTTTCCTCTCTTAGTCAACTCTTGTATAAAAGCAGTGACTTTCTAGAGGCGCCTGAGCAGGTTAGTTGGTTAAGCATCCAACTCTTGGTTTCAGCTCAGGCCATGATCTCATGGGTCTTGAGATCAAGTCCTTTGTCGGGCTCCACAGTCAGCAGGGAGTCTGCTCAAAGATCCTCTCCCCCTACCCTTTCCCCAACTCAACGCATGCAATCTTTAAAAAAAGGCAGTGGCTTTCTCAGTTGTTGAGAAAGGGTAGGGTTCTGTAGGGTTCTGAGGCTCAGTGGAAGAGACTACTCTTAAGTATCTATCAAGATCTGCTACGGGCATAGAAGGGGCTAAGTGACAGGTATGCCATGCAGGCTACATATCTCCCGACCGTAATTTCAGTCCAACGGTTTTAATTTATGCAAGAGAGCACAAAAGCATGGGGAAGAGAAATAGCTTGTTAAGATTGTATAGCTAGCTGCTTTCAACTTTGGAACATAATCACAAAAGACAATTTGTACATTTGCTTATTCCTGTTGAACATCTATATTCATAATGCCAACCATGAATTTATGCTACTTCAAAAAGGACGTTTTATTTCTCAAATTTGTGATGTCTCCATTACATTTTGCCAGTGTGAGGAAATGAGTGTCTAATCTTGTCAATGTAATATTTATTCTCAATCCCTGTAATATTGTTTCATCCTGATTTGAAAGTTGATAAAATCTGTTGGCAACCTCCTTGAAACTGCAAAGTAGTTATCCAAAACAATAATTTGCAAAATGTTCAATCTAAATGTGCACAGGCCATTCGTGAAAACTGATGTGCTTTTTGCTTATGTTTAACTCAATTTCCCTAAAGCCTATTGTAAACTTTAAAATTATTTATCACATTTGTATATCCTTGTTTTAAAATGTACAAGCAAAATATGGCAATTTTTCAAGATCACATCTGAAATAGGTAATATTTCCAATATTCCTTGAGGAGCTATGAGTAAGAAATGATGAGCAATTCTATAAGGTATTTCTAGACATAAAATAAGAGTGTGTACTTTTATGTTCTTCTCGGTAGAATATCAAACCTGGAACAGTTTGCCTTCCTTGACTTGCAGTTGCCTCGTCTTGTTTAGAAATACTTACTGACAAAATCTAGTTGGAGAGAAAGAAATGTATAATTTGAAACAATGTGATACATATTGTTCCGCAATGCGATACATATTGTTGGAGGTATGAGAAAAGACCTACAGGGGCAGGAAAGGCATGGGGAACTTAAGGAGGCCAAATAGGGGATTTCCAGAGGAAGCTGTTTAGTTGGTGGGGTGGCAGAGATAAGGGAGGGAGCTGGATCTAAGTAGGCCTTGTAGTTCATTTTAAGGAACGCACACAGCTTAAACCTTTTAAACCTGGCAGTGACAGGGTCAGAGGGACGCACACAGCTTAAACCTTTTAAACCTGGCAGTGACAGGGTCAGAGGGACGTTCCAGATAAACCCTTGGTAAGAAGGAAGATTTGTGTTTCATGACTCTTTCTACGATAATAAAGTACTTCTTTTACTCCAAAGCATTTGTCAGTCTCACAAAACTCACAAGAACATATATGTAAAAGTTAAGTCACATTTGTAAAAAAGAATATGGAAGACTCTTTGGTATTCTCTGGCGTCATTCTGTACAAGATATTTTTCGTTTTGTTTCTGTTTTTGTTTTAGGGTTTTGTTGTTGTTGTTGTTGTTTGATAGGCAGCTTATTTTTCTGGTTAGAGGATGGAATGTTGTACTTCTTGAGTCTTTTAACTATTCCCAATTTGGGCTATTTGGCATATCAAAATAGTACGGCTCACAAAAGTGGGATTATAATATCAAATCTTGCCTCATTCACTTAGATTTTTCTCTCTGAAAATTCAGAATTATTCAACGGCATCTCTTCTTTGCCCTCCCTTCCCACCTCCCTTTGCCTCTCAAATAAACAACCTGACGAATAGGGTTAACACGCAGTAGCTTATAATAGTAATGTAGCTAATTTGGTGCTATGAATTATAATCTAGGTAGAGAATGCTAGGTATGTTCTATCTCTCAAACACCATGGCAGATTATTCATACTCATTTCTTTTTTTTTTTAAAGATTTTATTTATTTATTTGAGATAGAGACAGTGAGAGAGAGCATGAGAGGGGAGAAGGTCAGAGGGAGAAGCAGACTCCTCGTGGAGCTGGGAGCCCAATGTGGGACTCGATCCCAGGACTCTGGGATCATGACCCGAGCCGAAGGCAGTTGCTTAACCAACTGAGCCACCCAGGCACCCTCATACTCATTTCTTATGTGAATCTAGTTAAAGTGCAAAAAAGACAAAGGGAGGTAAAAGCTATTGCTCATCTTCTTGTTAAAGCTCTGGAAACCTTTTCTGAATTATATAGGTCCATAGCATGAAGACCTGATTGTTTAAACATAGCATCATGAGGGGACCACTGTTTAGAAAACAGTGGGCAGTCTGTGCTCTACAGCCAGGTGATAATCCACAGTAACCAATGGGATGACAGATGTTTCACAAAAACACTACTCTTTTCATAGCTCACTACTGAATGTTTTTCGTGTGTTTATTATGCCTGTTGCAAAAAAAAAAAAAAAGACATAGGAATTACCAATCAATAGATCATATTCTTATTAAGTGCCAGATAAAATAGTCCTCATAACGTAACTACTCACTGTGAAAAGATAGTAGGAAACTGGCAGGAAGGAACCATAATGTTAATACAGCCATATGCTATGGAGAACAAAAATACGGTATACTGCAGGGAGCAGAAAAGAAGAGAAAGACTTTCTACACATGTTAAATCTTGATTCTTAAGACTTGAGAGGATGGGAACGTGCTTTGCCTCCAAAATGACTCTGTATGCTTTTCCCCCTTTACCAACCCAACTCTTATCTTCAGGCCATTAGTAGCACTGCCTACCTCTTCTCCCGTGAGAATCAAATCACTGGTGTCCAATGCCTTTGGATCTCATACTCTTGAATCTATCATTCATTCACTCTTCACCAGTATTATCTTTTAAAGCCCAGTGCAAATAACTTTACATCACTGCTAAAATCAAAACAAACTGCAACAAGTACACTGTTTCAGAGCTTCCCATTATCCAGAGAATTAATATCTAACCTCTTCCATGGAGTATTCAATATTTTCAAAGCATCTGTTCTAGATTACTGCCATCCTCACTTTCTAGTAGTCCCTGCTTTCTAATTATCCTGTGTCTGTACCAAATCCTACAGTTCTCTGATACCCTGTACAGGTTCCCAATTACAGACCTTTGTTCCAGCCAAAGCCTCTGCTTGTGATGCTTTCCCCTAATTTGCTGCCCATGCACTGTAGTACTTTTTTTTTTTAAATCACAGTTTGACTTGTTACTTTTATTGGAATCTATTTTGTACTGAAGAGAGCTTCTTGAAAGTGTTACCTACCACTAGCTCCTGTGCTATTGAAGTAATGCAACAAATGTGTATTGAGTGAATATAGAATTACGCCTTACTTGTCTTTGTGCCTCATCACAGACCAGCAATGCTCTTACACCGAACAGATCCTCGGTAAGTGCTAATGTACACAGACCTTCCTCGGTCTGCCCCTTCCACTTTGACATCCATCTGCTCCATTCGGAACCCTCACATTCAATCAGTGGCCAAGTCCCGTTGATTCAGCAATGTTCCTCTTGCCTACACCACATTCCCACTGCCATTACCCTGGTTCTAATTTTCATTACCTCTTTCTTGAGTTACTACAATTGTCTCCTTAGCGATCGCTCCGGTTCCAGTCTCTCTCCTCTTACATCATTTTACAACCAGCTGGAGGAGTCATTTCCCCAAAGCACAGCTGTAATAATTCCACTCCCTGGGTTGGAAAATACCAGTGGCTTTCCAGTGCCTGCAGACAAGTCTAGACTCTCTTAGCAGGTTGCCTATCATTGACCTATCAAGTCTTTTCAAACTTCTGTTTTATGTTCCCCCTTTACACATCCCACACGCCACTCTAACCTCATTCTTTGCCATACCCTGAACCTTCGTACAGATTCTCTCCCCTAGGTTTCCTAGGTTACTCTTTTCTTCATCTCAACCTGTCACTATGCTCACCTCTCCAAAGAAAAAGGGTATAATACCCTCTGGTACACTTAGGTTCTTCAAGTACCTAATCTCAGACTTTTGCTCATATAGCATATTGACTGTATCACTAATAATGTGCAAATGTAATGTACAAATCCCATTTTATTGTTACTTGCATACAAAACTCTGTTGACTAATAACTCTCTCCAGGTATAAATCATATTTTGTTTATCTTTGTTTCTGAGGTTGGGCCTTATAGGTAATAAAGATTTAATAAAAGTTTATTAAATCTGTTAGAAAAGACAAAACTTCCTTACATTCAGAATGGTTAATGATAGAATAGGCTACCTTAAGGACTAAAAATTTTTGAGGACAGGCTAGGCGATCATCTATGAAACGCACTGAAGAAAATTTTATGCTAGGGAGGTGGCAGAACTATATGACTTTCAAGGTAACTTAAAACTTTAAGTTTCTGTGCTATCAAGGGATCAAAACTGAGTAATATGCTGTAAGCGCAAAATAAAAGTAACAATCCAAGAAGGGGGTCATAAGAACCCCTGATTTCTAGTTGGTTGGTCAGAACCATAAGTGACAACTTGGACTTATAATTGGCATCTAAAGATGTGGGGGAGGGGAGGCAGTCTCCTGAGCTTTTAAACTGTGGAATTTGACATTAACTCCAGGAAGATAGTGTCAGGATGGAATTGATTTGTAGGACCTCCGGTGGGTGTCTGCAGAGAAATGGGGCGCTGCTTGGATGGAAAACTCACACATTCCATGTCATGAGTGAACTGCTGTGGTGAAAGCCTAGTAGAAAGAAGCACAGGAATTTTCCATCTTAACTTCCCAGCAAGTAATTTTGGACTTCAGTGTGAAACTTGGATGCTGAACCCAAGAAGTCTATCAAGGATCTGATGAGAGATTCACTCATCTCTTTTAAATTTGTATAACCATCAGCGGGAGAGTAGCAAAGAGTATTCAAACACAAAGACACTTGATATGGATTTCCGAAGTATACAGACACCCCCTAAATAAAAGGATTGATGTCTTACACAGCACTGACCATACATGATGTTTTCTAAATGACTTGGAATAGGATGACCCATCTGTTAAAAAAGAGTCAATGGAGGGGAAAGGAAACTTTCTACTTCATTCAGGATTGGGGTTTTCTTTTGGCTTGCTAATAATATGAAGAATATGAGATTCCTCAACATTTTTACTATCTGAAGCAATCTGGTTACTCTATATTATAGGAACAATGTCACTAGGGGGTATGTATATGGATCAGAGAGGGTGTTGCCAATTTTAATTAGAAAGTTTTCAAGCGGATAGATGAATTTCTTCATAATAAATTGATGACATAAAATATCTCTGCAAGCTAACAAATCACCATGAGTTAGAAAGCTCAGGATGGTCTCAATTAATGATCCTAAAGTTCTCAACTCTTTTTTTTCCAAAAAAGTTCAATTAATAACTAAGAGTTCAGCTGAAAGTCTCCTTAGAGAATTTTTGCATTTATGACAATAACCAGATAAGTTTGGTCTTGGGTCTAGGGTCTACCTCACGTGCAGACTTTTATGAGCTCAAGGAAGTCACCATGGCCAGGAGAACTATTATAGTTCTCAATGATCCCTTGCCATGAGTGAAAGTTTGGTAGTTTTGACAGACTCTCTGCAGTCAGTCACTGAGCACAGGAGGTTCTCACTAAAGATAGGAGATGAAGAAGAATCACTAGAATTAGACTCAATGAACATTAAAGATGGAAGGCATCATAGAAATCATTAAACAATGCCCTCCCCTGGGCAGGCATATCAAGAATACGGCTAGTTTGGGACAAAGGTCTTCTGACCCCTGAGTCTCTGCCGTTTACCCTGCAACATCTATTTCCCTGCGGAATTACCTTTTTCTTGCACAGATCTTAACATCATCAAACCAGTTCCAAAAGATGGAAATTTTTGTTAGTACCATAACAAAGAAGTCTTCACATTTTTAACTTAAAGTCATTATCAGGCTAGGATCAAGTTCAAACTCTTCAATTCTCTAATTCGGTCAAGAGTCATGGTACCATGGAGGCTCAAAGCATTAAAAAAAAAAAATAGCTTGTTTGAAATCTATTTGCTGGAGGGCGGTACCCCACCTTGATTTTAATGAATCTCAGAGGAGATACAAGCTGTTCTTCATGGCTTTCATGTGAGTTCCCTGTACAGACTCCTTCCTCTAGAAGTGCAAAAATGCTTTCAAGAATTTTATGCCCGCATAGAGAAAATTGCTATTGTGTACAATTAGCATATTTACTAAGGTTTGTCATTACTTTTAGTAATTAAAATCATACAAAGAGAGAGACATATCCAATTCAAGAAAATTACACAGTATAGTAATACAATCATAATGGTCGCTTGACAATTATTAAAATACACCAAATTCTTCTTTACAGTAAAAGTATTCACCAGAGTAGCTTCTGAATAAGATCACTGCAGTGCTTTCTATTTAAATATGTTTCTCTGCACAGAAAATTATAATTACATTTGCATAACTACTATAATCAATCTAGAATTATGGCTTAAATTTTTATTCTCCAAATCACTGTTCTTTCTAAGACATCAGGAGCGTTGAGGCATAATCTGAGCTTGTGGACCATTATTTTAATTTGTAATGGGATTAAGTATATTTTTTGCACTCTCTTTATATGAGTCAGTTATTCTAGGGACAGAGTAGGCAATATAACTATACTGTGCAATTTGTTTATTTCTGTCTTGAAAAATAGGCTGTAATTTACCAAATCCATTTTGTCCAAAAAACAAACACCTAAGTAAAAGGAATCATTTAAATTCATAAAAGGAGACTACCAAGTGATATTTGGATGAGATGGACTTCCACTGGGAAGACACGCGTCATCTCATCATTCAGACACCCTGTACTTACTGAGATTTGTTGGGATGGTCGAGCTAATTTCTGTCCCATCTTGGAAATACTGGTTACCACAAACAAAATATTTCTTTTGAATGTTGCTCTTTACACCCGATGAATTCGACAGTCTTCCTTGGGATCTGATATTGCAGCCATATCTATTTTTAAAATCCAAGTCGATAAAAACGATAAGCAGACCTAAAAACATTCATCTACAGCCAGCCTTGTAGAGCCATGGGCCAGGAGGATATCTTCATGAGAACTCCCTCTTAGCCTCTTCTTCTGACCAGCCTGCTGATAATATAAGATCCCACAGATAATATCTGCATGCTTCTTGTCACAGGAGGGCAGAGACTAAGGCACTGTAGCAGGCCAGGGTATGAAGCATTCTAAAATCCAGTTTGCCTCTGGTCCTGCTGCATAATGTTTTTGGTTACCAGGCCCAGCTTCTCAAGAGAATGATACCTCCAGGGGCCAGGCCAGCACAAAATAAATTCTCTATAACACAGATAATACATATTTCCCAGGAGGCACACTATGAAGTCACTACAGAAAGAAACCCTAAAGCATTTCTCCAGCACAAAATTTCAAAATTGTTTCCAAGTGAGAAGATGTGAAACCCAACTTTCTGTTTGGGAAGGCTAGGAGCTTTGCTGAAAATGAACAAGGAACTGTTTTACTGACCAATTAATTCAGACTGGCAGACTCACAGAAATAAACATGTTTGATGAGTAACAGCAAGGGTCACATGGATACCCAAAGGATTACATATTGACTTTAGGAGAGAAATTGAAAGAAAGTGAGGACAAACATTAAATCAGTACTGGAATTATACTATTACTTAACTGTGTACTCAAGTATTTGTTTATAAGCACAGATAATGCCTACCTAAGAAAAATAAAGCCTAGCAGGTAACTGGACTTGTATTTACATACTTTAATAAAAATAAGCTCTTGCCTCATTACTTAGAGGCTGGCTAAATTGTCAGCCTCTGGAAAGCATGGAGAACTCTAGGTGTAGGCTCATCCTTATTTGGTAGGTGTGAGTCCAAAATAATGACAGTTTCAAGGGTTCTTTCTTTTAAATAGGGTGAGGACATTCATCTAAAGATAAAGAAACATAGTCAAAGATGCAGGCAAAGAAAGAATCATAGCAAGTTGGAGGTGGGTAGACATTATGTATGTCCTAATTTTATTTTCTTCTATTCTAATTTTATATACATGAGAATGGAGACTCAAAGAAATTATTTTTTTTAGTTATGATTACATAGCTAGCCAAGGCATTCACTGATCTAGAATTAAATCATTTCACGTAATATAACAATAAATCTTAAGAAATAACATGGATATTAGGCATGTATAACAGTCTAAGGTCAATATGGGAAGAAGATGAACAGAAAAAATGGTATTTTTCTATTACTAAAAGCATTCTGGCATTCTATTCTTTATTTTTCATGGGGTTATTAGCAAAACCATGAATGACTTAGAATATCTCATATTTAAACTATAGTCTTTTTTCTATATAAAAAAAGAAAGTCCATCTATTTCCTGACCAGAACAGGGGCATAAATTATTAGAAGAGTAAAAGCAAAGAAGAAACAGGGATGAAATCTTTTTCAAGGCGATGCATGAGATATCACTATTACATTTCATAACTTTCCGCATTTTTGTGTCCTTTTTAATCTGATATTTGAAGTGGAAAGTATAGATTAGCATATTTATGAAACAAATATCTCTCTATCCTTGTTTAAGACAAAGAAGTTACAATTCACAGAAAATATCAGTTATGTTGCCCTTCCTTCACCAATCCTGTCATCATGTACAGGTCACAAACAATCTCTGCCTTTCATTTTTCTTTAAAAAAGAGGAGGGAGGACGGAATTCTTTGTCAGCAGAACAGTCTATATTCTGAATGTTTTACTCTGAATTCCATGTTGCTCTTGCCATAACAGTGTATCCAAAGACTGATTCATTTATTTAGTTACTAAAGAAATGAAATTTCTACTTAGTTTCAGGTACTGTGTCAGGGCTGGGTATACAGGTATAAACAAGTAAGTAAGGTAGTTGATCTCTTAGAATTTACAATACAGTGAATGGAAAAGCCCATTTCTTTTAGCAATGTCCCTATAATGAAGTCTTTTCCAAAGTAGTTTTCATTTGAATCATTCATTTTGTTTTATATTAATCTGTGGAGTGGAATGGCATGTGTATTTGAAAGTAATATTCTTGTGAGGATCTTTAGTGCTTGTGGCTAGTCCTTTCTCAGCAAGCGGGAGAGGATGAAGTGTTGAATCCCTGCCTACTTGGGATCTAGTCTGAAAAGAAGCCTAACTTTTGCGTATCACCATGATCTGCTCTGCAAAACCATTAAATATCCCTCTCCTAATGGTCACTCAAGATGATGATGTAATTACTTCATGTCCAAGAGTTCCTTTCATTAGTTTTCTTTTTTAGCCACTGTAAACAAGGGTTATCACCAGATCCGCAAGAAAGAATAGCCCTGTACATATTTTAGAGGGTTTGTTTTTGACTTGGATTTTGTTCATTCTTTGAACACAACTATATGTAGAATACCTTGGAATCTATTTCTCATTCTAGTATGTGGGTAAGGCTTAGGATTCTGTACAAATGATTTTATTGGCTTTGTGAGCTGCCACGTCAAAAAAAATACTCCCTTTAAGATGAATCATATCACCCCTTGAATTGGTGGTTTGGTACTCAGTGTCATAGTGCTCTGCTTTAATAAGGCTTATTTTTATCTTGATGCGCTATACCTTAGCTACATACACTGAATTTACTGAGGGCCTCATGTATGAGGGATCTATAATATCTATTATGTAGTAAAATGATTGCTATTGCTTTGGTTTCTAAGAATCTATAGAACCAGGAACCATCGAATAGAACATTTTTCAAAGTTTCTTCTGATACCAAACAACAACAAAAGAAAAGTCCAATGACAACTGAGCATCAATTTTGGCTAATTTTTAAATGCAGGAACAGAATAAATGAAAGATAGTCCTTAGCTCTGGGATAAAGCAAACCTCAGGAAGGGGAAATGATTTTATTTGTGTACTAGTTTCAATGAGGCCCCACCAGTGCAGGAGATAAAGAGGGCTATAACGATGGAATGCTAGAACCAGGTAGGTGAATCAGGAAGCGCTATGTGGAGAGAAGTCCTGAGTAGGAATTTAAAGAAGAGAAGCAGTGTGGATAAAATTGCAGGAGAGTGATCCAGGTACAGCAGAAGTAAAATACTAAAATTCTAATACTAGGGACAACAAAAATATTTGTCAAATCCAAACAGCGTATGTTTGGGAAAAATAAAACAAAGCAAAATCTCAAAAACAAGAAATGAAAATGGTGCGGTGGGAGTTACAGCAGAATGGAGATGGAGGTAAGTGTCCCTGGGGTTATTTCGATTTAATAAGAAGATACGGGTTCTCTATCAAGAGTAAAAACTCAAGGATGCTATTTAAGGAAGAACAGTTGGCCAGACAACTAAAGTTTGTAATGAGTGATAATAATTGCTAAGCCTTCCTAAGGGCTTACTATGCATTACTGTATGCTATTCTAAGGATTTCATGTACGTTCCTTCATTTAATCTAGAACTGCTCAACCTTGGCGTAAGTGACATTTTACTCTGACCAATTAGTTGTTGCGGAGGACTGTCCTGTGCACCGTCTGATGTGTGGCAGCACCCTGACCTCTGTCCACTAGATGCCAGTAAACACCCACACTCTGCACCCTGTACCTTTCCCACATAACCACAAGGCATAAAAACCAAAAAAACGTCTCCTGAGGGAAACATCTTCCTCGCTGAGAACTACTGATTTATTCTTAACAAGCTATGAGTTCAATTCATTAACTTTTTTTCATTAAGTCTCTTTTATAGCTATAAGGCACATGGATGTTAAATAACTTGCCCCAAGCCCCATCATTAATAAGCAAGAAATAAAGCCTGTTGGTCTCTGTCCTGGGTTCCCAGTACAGGGCTCCTAAAACCTCTGTAATCCCCTACGTGATAAGAGCACGAGGATCGTCTCTTGCTCTAATATTTGCCTTCGACCTTGGTTCCTGATACAGGGCTCCTAAATCTTTTGGAATTTTCTGGGTAATAGTAGTGTCTTTTGTTCTGGGGGTGGTGGGCTTTTCTGCAGGGGGGCTGGTCATCAGAAAGACATCATGGTCAGAAGCTTGGGATTTTCAGCCTTGTTCCCCATTCTACAGAGAGGAGACAGGGGTTAGAAATGGACTTAATGATCAATCATGCCTACGTGATGAAAAAATTTATAAAATATTTTTAATTATATAAAATAAATATAAACTACAATATAAATTATATAAAACAAAATATAAAATTATATAATAATTTTATTTAATAATAAAATTATTTAATAATAATTATTTAAAAATATTTAATAATAAAATTATACAATAATTTTATATTTTATAAAATATAAAACTACCCTAAAGTATAGACCTCTGAGAGCTCCAGGCTGGTGAACACGTCCAAGTACCAGGAGGGTAACACACCCTAACACTTTGGGGACAGAAGCAAAGATGTTAAATAATTTGTCTAATGTCACATGATTAATGAACAAGCAGTAATACCTGTCTGTGAATGCTAACCACTTGATTCTAGGGACTGGATTCTTAACCACTATTGTTTATTGCTTCCCCACAGTCTTTCTCAGGAAGAATCTAGCATAAAATCCTATTTAAAAAAGAAAAGAAATAACCCAATGTAGTAGTCCTCACTGTAACCTAAACAATTACAAAAAGACCGGACTTCTTTATTTTAGATAATGATATCACAGCCGGTGTAGTCAAGACTCCTGTCTCTTGTTTTGTGATTTATCCAGTGGCTAACTTTCTCATCTAATGCTATTTCAATGATGTGTTCTAGATAATAAAGATTTTGTTGTATCTGACCTCAAATTGACATCAGTGGAGCTATTATCAGTGCTCTTCTCTTCATTTCTTCCAGGCCTTGGCTATGCCGGGGCAACAAAAAGCCCAGCTTTTCCACAGTTATTTTTTAAAAATGCAATTATTAAAGCATATCTTGCACCTTCCAAGTGCCCTTAAATTGTACAACATGCCTAAGCGTCCTAGCAAGAGGAGATAATCCACCTCCACACCTTCTGATCAGAGCCGTTGCACTTTCCTTTAATGATGTGTGGAAAGTGGGGAAAAGAATACCAGGAGGGAAAAGAGGTCTGCCCTTTCTCAAATGCAGAAGTTTTGGGATCATGTAGTGAGAACTCCTCGGAGTTCATCTCAGAGACCATGGCGAGAATAAGGAGAAATATGTGGGAATAACTTAGAAATGATAATAAATGGTCAAAGGCTCCCCTTCCGCTGGACAGGTAAACAGAAACTGCTGCTAAAGAAAAAAGCCCCGGGTTAGGTAGGAGGGTACCTG
The DNA here is from genome assembly GCA_028533885.1 of Nasua narica. NCBI lineage: Eukaryota > Metazoa > Chordata > Mammalia > Carnivora > Procyonidae > Nasua > Nasua narica. The sequence continues at coordinate 57,435,576 of CM052811.1, forward strand.
GCCCTGTGTGTGGCCTCTGTTTTCCCATTTTAATAATATTCATGGAAGGTCCTTTTTAGTGATAAGATTCCATGCATCAGTAATAATAAATGCAAGATAAGGAAGGATTTGCAGGGCTCATATATTATTTGAGAGCACTAAAAAATCATACAGAAGGCATATGTGAGAGAAACAAAAAAGAGATTCCTAAATTAACATGGCCACAGCATACTCAATGCCCAAAGCATGGTTTTTGATCCCAGAAAAGTTCTGTCTATAAAACTCAGACTTCAACTAAGACTCTGCTTTCTCATCTGTAAAATGGAATAGCATGATCTCTCTTGCAGGATTTTTTGAGAATTAGACTGAAATACTTCCAGCTGTATTTGACATTATACAGGCATTCAAGACATACATATTGGTGAAATGGATGCGTAGTTTTGAAGTAAATTCATACTTGTGCAATGAAGCTTAGTTCCGTTTCCCTTTTTAGAGTTTTGTTGCACATGAAAAAAGTGAGGATTATTTTTACTTTATTTTTATTTTAGACCCATGGTCCAAAGGAAATGTGAAGAGTAAGCATTTCCAAGGACCAAGGCAATCAGGTAGACAAAGCTCAGAAGGCTGAGGCACCAATAAAGGGGAACAAGAGGAAAAGTATGAGCCACAAGGAAATACCACGGGTTTCAGTATTATTCAAAGAAAACTGGACGTCTTTTCCTATTACCTTAGGGGCCTGTCTTTGAGTTCTAGTCAAATAACCTTGAAGTGAAGGATGGAAGTCAGGTAGGGTGATGGCAAACAGTGCATTGCCAGTGGTAGAGACGGAATGGGGTGGAGAGGTGGGACTATATAGAGAAACTCAATCAAAGAAATGTATCCTCAGGCAGAAGCAAAGTTGGATCATTCCAAGCCACTCTGCAATGAAGTGAGAGGGCTGGCACTTTCCTCTGTGCTCCCTTTAAGACTATGCAATTGGCAGAGTAATATTGTTCCCCACAAAGACAGCCTGGAACTTAACCATCTACCTCCCAGACTATCTGTACTTATTTTTTTTTCCCTCTAGCTGTGGAGATGGAGGCTGTATCTCAGCTCACAGTTTAGGCATAATACTGGAAATTGACAACTGATTGGCATTTTATACATTATAATCATGTCAGGCCTGCTGCATAATCCTTCCCTGCCATGTGTGGAGCACTTTGGGGACCTCTGGATGATCAATGTGATACGAATAGGAAGCATTATTATTATTGAGGCTTTATCATGTGTCAGTTCTGTGTCCTGTGAAAGAAGAAATACTTCTTTCAAATGTGCAGTAACAACCCCCAAAAGATGCACTGTCAAAATATTTAAGCAAAATTAACCACAAACTGCCCCCTTGTCTCCACGAAAATAGCACGGCAACACTATCAGGAAAAACCAATGTTAAATAATAAAAACTTCAACAAACTGGGGCGCCTGGGTGGCTCAGTGGGTTAAAGCCTCTGCCTTCGGCTCAGGTCATGATCTCGGGGTCCTGGGATTGAGCCCCGCATCGGGCTCTCTGCTCAGCAGGGAGCCTGCTTCCCTCTCTCGCTCTGCCTGCCTCTCTGCCTCCTTGTGATCTCTCTCACTGTGTCAAATAAATAAATAAAATCTTTAAAAAAAAAAAAAACCTTCAACAAACTAAAAACATAAAAAAATTGGGATGAGCCCAGTATCTGGAAGAAGCATAAACATATTTCTATAAGTCCCAACTTGTAAAAGGGTAGTTTTGCCTTCCAATTAAAGTGTAATAGTGAAATGCCCAATCACTCTCACCCAGAGTATCCTGAAGAATACTTCAATGAATTTTGCCTTATTTAATAAGAAGTACAGTTTTTTGGAAGAGCTGTTTCCCCAGGGTATATATTTATAAATGTCTGTGTGTGTGTGTGCGTGTGTGTGTGTGTGTATGTGTGTATGTATATATATATACAAATATATATATATATATATATATATATATATATTTAAAAAGCAAATTTTTTCTCTTTACATTACCTAAACCCAGATCCCTTCTGATGACGCATCAATTCATAAAGACCATGAAGGGTGGAAAGCACGTGTTTAAGTATACAGTGGATAACAAGTAACAGATGATGGGCTCTGGTTCTTTTGTGGTTAAAATTCTTCTGCAACATCAAAGATTTCCTAAAAGCATGGGGTTTACCCCTTAAACCACTGAGTTTCCATTTAGGGTCAGATCATGTTAATTCTCGGGAATTCTTTCCAGAACACTGTCTAAGTAATATGACTCTGAGATTTTGAGTCAGGATGTTACGGCATTTTAATACAGGAAGATGTCCATTTAAATGTGATGTTACATAATTTATGCTCTCAAGTTTGGCACACTTTTAAGTTGCAACTTTGATGCTGTCTCTGAAGCAGGAATGCATCAGAGGGCCTCCTGTGGGCTGAAAAAAGTTAATGTACTTCTTTAGATGTTTCCAGTCTGGGAATAAATAAAATAGAAACAATAAAATTACATTTCTTCATTAACATACTGGTCACAATGTCATTCCCATAAGCGCCTCTGGCAAATAAAGCTGGACTATTTCCAGATGATCTTTTATGGGCTGGTTTATTTTTCTTTGCCTTGACATTAATGAGCTATGTATTCGGGAAATAGAAGATTTCAATGCCTATCAAATTACTTTTCAAATTACCAATGCTTGCTTTTTTGCTGCCCAAAGAGCAAGCAGGGACCTCTGGTAATATGGGGGAAGACTGGAATATTCAGTGGAAGGGGTCATGAAAATAAATGTGAAGGCAGTCATGAACTATGACTTCATGACCAAATGCTATAACTTCAGTATTTTATTACTTGTTACATCTTAATCTTTTGTATTATTGTCATACCTTTTCTTCTGAGTTCTTACATCTCTTGGGGAAAATAATATAAGAGTATATGTAAAAGTTCCTATAGTTGTAAGGTATTTTATCCTAAAATTTAGGAACTGCTGATTTGATATGAAAAGTATGTTTTTACAGATCAAGGCTCTTAGTTACCAGAGGAACAATTTCTTGCCTGAGTAATCCTGATTTATCATTTTCTAACACATCACACTACCACAATAGACTCAAGTTAACTGTTTCATTAGCATTTAATTTCTCATTTATGTGGAATGGGCTGAATGGGTTAAAGCAATATAATAAGAGGGATGGGCACAAAAGATACTCTTTTATTTTTATCTTTATCTTTACTTTTTTATGTTGAGCTCAGTATCCTGAGTACCAGTGGGATAGAGAAGAAAAAAATATCAGGAAAAGAATGAGTTGGCAGGGTTGAGGATATTGGAAAAATATTACCGGAAAAGACCTACTGGGTAAATATAGATGAAGGAATATGCACAAGGTCAAGCAGCAAGCAAAATGAACTTCACATTTCCTAATCACTCCCTCTGCTTTGTAAATTCTTCCAAAACATTACCTCATCTGTGCTTTCATCATCCCCAGTGTATAGGGTTTGATTACTCATCCTCTCCCCATGCACAGTGGAGAAATTAACCTTTATTCAGCCCTATTTGCCCTTCTAGTTGTCTGTATAGTCCCTCAGTTTAGTACTCACTATTCTGATTTTCTCATTTTGGATTTAATCTGGTCTCACTAATAAGTTTGAAAGCTGTTTGAGGACAGGTGTAAGCCTTTTCTGTGCTTCTGCTGTATCCTCCCATGAATGCTTAATTCTTAAAGATAGGTCTTGATTGATTATAACAAGGTAGTTTCATGGCATATGGTACATTATTGAAGGCCAACTTTATCATTTTAAGCATGTGTGTGTATGTGTGCTAAATATACTACATAATGGGAATCCCCCACTTTACACTCAAAACTCAACTAGATGAGCATTGAATTACTTATAATTCTGATTTATAAACAAAAGAAAAACACTGTGTCATGCTTAATAAACAATGAATGATTATGTATCCTTCCTTATAAGAAGCATTTAAAGGTACACGTTTGTCTTTTTCTTTCATAGTTTTATTGTTATAGTCATTCTAATTAAATTGTTCTAAGGTCATCATGCTAATTTCTGCAGTTTTTTCATCCTAAAATTCATAACTGTATATTGCAAGTGCACTTATGACACATTCTTGATATGAAAATGCAAATGTTTCCCAACATAATTATTTGTAAACACCGGGCCCACCTCTATAGTTCTTCCCAGCAAGACTTACTCTCTTTTGTAGGTTAATACTCTCAAGGACTAAATGTAATTCACATATGAGTTAGTGGAGGAAATCTATATGCAATCATATTATTAACTTGACAATTCCATATAAATTTAGAACAATCAGAATGGTGTATTTCACTTCTTGGCATTAGTTTTAATGGATTTTAACAGATTCATGATAAGCAGTCATGGAAGGGACACCGTATATAAGTCCTGCTTAAGTATTCCAATTTTATTTTTTAAAGATTTTATTTATTTGAGAGGGAGAAAAAAAGAGAGAGAGAAAGAGAGACTGAGTGCAAGCCGGGGAAAGGTAGGGGAGAGAATCTGAAGTAGAAGCAGATTGAGCATGAACCCTGACACGTGGCCTGATCCCATGACCGTGAGATCACAACCAGAGCCCAAACCAAGAGTCAGATGCTTAACCAACAGAGCCACCCAGGTGTCCCCAGAATGCCAATTTTTAAAAGAAAAATAAATACCTCTCTTTTTTATGTCGTATATATAATTTATAAATTTATAATATATATACATATGTATATACATATAATTTATTGTACACACATAAACAAATATACTTAATTACAACAGAAAGGTCATTTAGTATCTACCAAAATTCCTTCCTCCTTCTCCTGGAATAACTACAAATAACATTTCTCAATTTTTCCAGAAAGGAAAAAAAAACCCCAAATCAAAAACCATGCATTCAGCCTGAATGTTTGGAAGCATTTTTCTTAAGCTAAGCCAGTTTAAGTTAGCAACTGTAAAATACATTAAATTAAAATTTTCATTTAATTATTAGCTAGGAGTTTAAAGTACACAACCCACAACTTAAGCTTTTTCTTAAGTATTAATAGATCCTGATGTCAATGTTTGTCTGGCAGCTCTATCAAGCTCTTGCAAAAAGCCGAACACCAACAAGCACTTTAAGAAAGAGGAGGAAATCCACTGTCATCTCCTGAGGTCTTACCACTGCACAGATAGTGCTAACTTTGAGATAGCTCCTGGACTTTGTAGCATAGGTTGTTTTTTCTAATGTAAAGATCAAGTTGTGTAGGAGTGTCTATTCTCTAAGACGATGATGGAAGATATGTATAAAACTTTCCTATCTTATATCTGTAGAAGCTGGGCATGCTGGAGATGGCTGGAACAGCATGATGGAAAGGTACTTTGGTTGGAAATACGCATGGACACAAGTCACAAAATTGAGTGTAAGCCAAGCCAGGCAGGCAATAAACATATTGGCAATTCTCTTAGACAGGAAAATCATCTTTTGTTTAATCCTCTGTGGAATATATCAAATAGGTACCAAATGCATCCAGTTTAGAAATAGTAAAATAAGTAATTGTTTAAAGAAATAAATTGCGAGAGTCTCCAGTGTTGGCCTACATTTCATTAAAGAATAATAATTAAAGGAGTTAATGATGCTAGTTAAAACTAGGAGAACTCTTCAAGGCTGTCTTCTTAAACCTCAGAATTCCTAAACTCTGTTAAATAATCAAAACATTTTGAAAGACTTTTTAAAATACACTATGCAGGTCATCTTTAACATATATTTTGATAAATCATCTATTCAAGAGTCTTCTACTTTCTTTATCACCCTACATAAAAGATAATTCAAATACCACGGCTATAAAACAAATGTTAATAAAAATGATAAATAATTTTTCTTTATCATTCTAATCCTGGATACTGACTCTTAGAAAATGAAACAAAGGGGCATCTTAGCATTAGTTTAAAAAGCATATTAGTTCTTGCAGTTAATGATTTGCTACATAGAATGACACTAGATTTTCTCTTTTCTTTTTAAAGATTTATTTATGGGGGCACCTGGGTGGCTCAGTGGGTTAAAGCCTCTGCCTTTGGCTCGGGTCATGACCTCAGGGTCCTGGGATGGAG